>CAXKTH010000049.1:0-224000 GCA_964056705.1 Troilus luridus
TCTAGGGACATAGAAATCCCTCTAGGGACATAGAAATCTATCCCTCTAGGGACATAGAAATCCCTCTAGGGACCTAGAAATCCCTCTAGGGACCTAGAAATCCCTCTAGGGACATAGAAATCTATCCCTCTAGGGACATAGAAATCCCTCTAGGGACATAGAAATCCCTCTTGGGACATAGAAATCCCTCTTGGGACATAGAAATCCCTCTAGGGACATTGAAATCCCTCTAGGGACATAGAAATCTATCCCTCTAGGGACATAGAAATCCCTCTTGGGACATAGAAATCCCTCTTGGGACATAGAAATCCCTCTAGGGACATAGAAATCCCTCTAGGGACATAGAAATCTATCCCTCTAGGGACATAGAAATCCCTCTTGGGACATAGAAATCCCTCTTGGGACATAGAAATCCCTCTAGGGACATTGAAATCCCTCTAGGGACATAGAAATCTATCCCTCTAGGGACATAGAAATCCCTCTTGGGACATAGAAATCCCTCTTGGGACATAGAAATCCCTCTAGGGACATAGAAATCCCTCTAGGGACATAGAAATCTATCCCTCTAGGGACATAGAAATCCCTCTAGGGACATAGAAATCCCTCCTGGGACATAGAAATCCCTCTAGGGACCTAGAAATCCCTCTAGGGACATAGAAATCCCTCTAGGGACATAGAAATCCCTCTAGGGACCTAGAAATCCCTCCTAAAACTCCAGATATCCCTCTCAAAACCCAAGATAACAGTTACATTTCTACCAGTTACCTTGGATAACCTTACATTTTTGACAGACATCATTGTTTGTTTACTAGTCTGTTCGAGCGTTGTTGTGTTTGTTGCTCAGTTGTTCTTTGTTAATAATACAAGATAATGTCGATATTTTGTTGTTTGGTGTTTCTTAGTTATACGACAATGCTTATTTGGGATTTGGCAAGAACCGAGGAAGATGCAATTCATTTTTGCCAGGAGAAAAACATTTTGCAGAAAAATAGGAAATGTAGGGATAGAGACTCTTTTCAATCCATGTTGAACTGTATAGCAACCCATTTTCCACCGAAATGCGATTGAATGTTAAGTTTTTAAATAATTTTTTGAATTTTAAATATTTTATATATGTTGCATTATTTTACATCCTACACTTATTATTTATGATTAAATATACTTATTATTTATTTATTATACTTTATACTAGTTTTAGATAATTATTTTAATTTTAAATCGTTTATATATTGGAGTATTTATTGATCTCATTATTTTATTTATTTACATTATATACCAAATTATTTTATAATATGTTATATATTCAATTATATTGTTATTACTTCGATTTATGTATTTCCATTATTATTACTCTATTTATTGATCTCGTTATTATATTTATTTACATTATATACAACATTATTTTATAACATGTTATATATTTAATTATATTGTTATTACTTCGATTTATTTATTTCCAATATTATTACATTCCTATTTTGAAAGGTTATCCAAGGTAACCGTCTCTAGGGACATAGAAATCCCTCTAGGGACATAGAAATATATCCCTCTAGGGACATAGAAATCCCTCTTGGGACCTAGAAATCCCTCTAGGGACATAGAAATCCCTCTAGGGACATAGAAATCCCTCTAGGGACATAGAAATCTATCCCTCTAGGGACATAGAAATCCCTCTAGGGACATAGAAATCCCTCTAGGGACATAGAAATCTATCCCTCTAGGGACATAGAAATCCCTCTAGGGACCTAGAAATCCCTCTGGGACATAGAAATCCCTCTAGGGACCTAGAAATCCCTCTAGCGACATAGAAATCCCTCTAAGGACATAGAAATCTCTCTCTCTAGGGACCTAGAAATCCCTCTAGGGACATAGAAATCCCTCTAGGGACATAGAAATCTATCCCTCTAGGGACATAGAAATCCCTCTTGGGACATAGAAATCCCTCTAGGGACATAGAAATCCCTCTAGGGACATAGAAATCTATCCCTCTAGGGACATAGAAATCCCTCTAGGGACCTAGAAATCCCTCTAGGGACCTAGAAATCCCTCTAGGGACATAGAAATCTATCCCTCTAGGGACATAGAAATCCCTCTAGGGACATAGAAATCCCTCTTGGGACATAGAAATCCCTCTTGGGACATAGAAATCCCTCTAGGGACATTGAAATCCCTCTAGGGACATAGAAATCTATCCCTCTAGGGACATAGAAATCCCTCTAGGGACCTAGAAATCCCTCCTAAAACTCCAGATATCCCTCTCAAAACCCAAGATAACAGTTACATTTCTACCAGTTACCTTGGATAACCTTACATTTTTGACAGACATCATTGTTTGTTTACTAGTCTGTTCGAGCGTTGTTGTGTTTGTTGCTCAGTTGTTCTTTGTTAATAATACAAGATAATGTCGATATTTTGTTGTTTGGTGTTTCTTAGTTATACGACAATGCTTATTTGGGATTTGGCAAGAACCGAGGAAGATGCAATTCATTTTTGCCAGGAGAAAAACATTTTGCAGAAAAATAGGAAATGTAGGGATAGAGACTCTTTTCAATCCATGTTGAACTGTATAGCAACCCATTTTCCACCGAAATGCGATTGAATGTTAAGTTTTTAAATAATTTTTTGAATTTTAAATATTTTATATATGTTGCATTATTTTACATCCTACACTTATTATTTATGATTAAATATACTTATTATTTATTTATTATACTTTATACTAGTTTTAGATAATTATTTTAATTTTAAATCGTTTATATATTGGAGTATTTATTGATCTCATTATTTTATTTATTTACATTATATACCAAATTATTTTATAATATGTTATATATTCAATTATATTGTTATTACTTCGATTTATGTATTTCCATTATTATTACTCTATTTATTGATCTCGTTATTATATTTATTTACATTATATACAACATTATTTTATAACATGTTATATATTTAATTATATTGTTATTACTTCGATTTATTTATTTCCAATATTATTACATTCCTATTTTGAAAGGTTATCCAAGGTAACCGTCTCTAGGGACATAGAAATCCCTCTAGGGACATAGAAATATATCCCTCTAGGGACATAGAAATCCCTCTTGGGACCTAGAAATCCCTCTAGGGACATAGAAATCCCTCTAGGGACATAGAAATCCCTCTAGGGACATAGAAATCTATCCCTCTAGGGACATAGAAATCCCTCTAGGGACATAGAAATCCCTCTAGGGACATAGAAATCTATCCCTCTAGGGACATAGAAATCCCTCTAGGGACCTAGAAATCCCTCTGGGACATAGAAATCCCTCTAGGGACCTAGAAATCCCTCTAGCGACATAGAAATCCCTCTAAGGACATAGAAATCTCTCTCTCTAGGGACCTAGAAATCCCTCTAGGGACATAGAAATCCCTCTAGGGACATAGAAATCTATCCCTCTAGGGACATAGAAATCCCTCTTGGGACATAGAAATCCCTCTAGGGACATAGAAATCCCTCTAGGGACATAGAAATCTATCCCTCTAGGGACATAGAAATCCCTCTAGGGACATAGAAATCCCTCTAGCGACCTAGAAATCCCTCTAGCGACATAGAAATCCCTCTAGGGACATAGAAATCCCTCTAGGGACATAGAAATCTATCCCTCTAGGGACATAGAAATCCCTCTTGGGACATAGAAATCCCTCTAGCGACCTAGAAATCCCTCTAGCGACATAGAAATCCCTCTAGGGACATAGAAATCCCTCTAGGGACATAGAAATCCCTCTAGGGACATAGAAATCCCTCTAGCGACCTAGAAATCCCTCTAGCGACATAGAAATCCCTCTAGGGACATAGAAATCTATCCCTCTAGGGACATAGAAATCCCTCTTGGGACATAGAAATCCCTCTAGCGACCTAGAAATCCCTCTAGCGACATAGAAATCCCTCTAGGGACATAGAAATCCCTCTAGGGACATAGAAATCTATCCCTCTAGGGACATAGAAATCCCTCTTGGGACATAGAAATCCCTCTAGCGACCTAGAAATCCCTCTAGCGACATAGAAATCCCTCTAGGGACATAGAAATCCCTCTAGGGACATAGAAATCCCTCTAGGGACATAGAAATCTATCCCTCTAGGGACATAGAAATCCCTCTAGGGACCTAGAAATCCCTCTAGGGACCTAGAAATCCCTCTAGGGACATAGAAATCTATCCCTCTAGGGACATAGAAATCCCTCTAGGGACATAGAAATCCCTCTTGGGACATAGAAATCCCTCTTGGGACATAGAAATCCCTCTAGGGACATTGAAATCCCTCTAGGGACATAGAAATCTATCCCTCTAGGGACATAGAAATCCCTCTTGGGACATAGAAATCCCTCTTGGGACATAGAAATCCCTCTAGGGACATAGAAATCCCTCTAGGGACATAGAAATCTATCCCTCTAGGGACATAGAAATCCCTCTTGGGACATAGAAATCCCTCTTGGGACATAGAAATCCCTCTAGGGACATTGAAATCCCTCTAGGGACATAGAAATCTATCCCTCTAGGGACATAGAAATCCCTCTTGGGACATAGAAATCCCTCTTGGGACATAGAAATCCCTCTAGGGACATAGAAATCCCTCTAGGGACATAGAAATCTATCCCTCTAGGGACATAGAAATCCCTCTAGGGACATAGAAATCCCTCCTGGGACATAGAAATCCCTCTAGGGACCTAGAAATCCCTCTAGGGACATAGAAATCCTTCTAGGGACATAGAAATCCCTCTAGGGACCTAGAAATCCCTCCTAAAACTCCAGATATCCCTCTCAAAACCCAAGATAACAGTTACATTTCTACCAGTTACCTTGGATAACCTTACATTTTTGACAGACATCATTGTTTGTTTACTAGTCTGTTCGAGCGTTGTTGTGTTTGTTGCTCAGTTGTTCTTTGTTAATAATACAAGATAATGTCGATATTTTGTTGTTTGGTGTTTCTTAGTTATACGACAATGCTTATTTGGGATTTGGCAAGAACCGAGGAAGATGCAATTCATTTTTGCCAGGAGAAAAACATTTTGCAGAAAAATAGGAAATGTAGGGATAGAGACTCTTTTCAATCCATGTTGAACTGTATAGCAACCCATTTTCCACCGAAATGCGATTGAATGTTAAGTTTTTAAATAATTTTTTGAATTTTAAATATTTTATATATGTTGCATTATTTTACATCCTACACTTATTATTTATGATTAAATATACTTATTATTTATTTATTATACTTTATACTAGTTTTAGATAATTATTTTAATTTTAAATCGTTTATATATTGGAGTATTTATTGATCTCATTATTTTATTTATTTACATTATATACCAAATTATTTTATAATATGTTATATATTCAATTATATTGTTATTACTTCGATTTATGTATTTCCATTATTATTACTCTATTTATTGATCTCGTTATTATATTTATTTACATTATATACAACATTATTATATAACATGTTATATATTTAATTATATTGTTATTACTTCGATTTATTTATTTCCAATATTATTACATTCCTATTTTGAAAGGTTATCCAAGGTAACCGTCTCTAGGGACATAGAAATCCCTCTAGGGACATAGAAATATATCCCTCTAGGGACATAGAAATCCCTCTTGGGACCTAGAAATCCCTCTAGGGACATAGAAATCCCTCTAGGGACATAGAAATCCCTCTAGGGACATAGAAATCTATCCCTCTAGGGACATAGAAATCCCTCTAGGGACATAGAAATCCCTCTAGGGACATAGAAATCTATCCCTCTAGGGACATAGAAATCCCTCTAGGGACCTAGAAATCCCTCTGGGACATAGAAATCCCTCTAGGGACCTAGAAATCCCTCTAGCGACATAGAAATCCCTCTAAGGACATAGAAATCTCTCTCTCTAGGGACCTAGAAATCCCTCTAGGGACATAGAAATCCCTCTAGGGACATAGAAATCTATCCCTCTAGGGACATAGAAATCCCTCTTGGGACATAGAAATCCCTCTAGGGACATAGAAATCCCTCTAGGGACATAGAAATCTATCCCTCTAGGGACATAGAAATCCCTCTAGGGACCTAGAAATCCCTCTAGGGACCTAGAAATCCCTCTAGGGACATAGAAATCTATCCCTCTAGGGACATAGAAATCCCTCTAGGGACATAGAAATCCCTCTTGGGACATAGAAATCCCTCTTGGGACATAGAAATCCCTCTAGGGACATTGAAATCCCTCTAGGGACATAGAAATCTATCCCTCTAGGGACATAGAAATCCCTCTAGGGACCTAGAAATCCCTCCTAAAACTCCAGATATCCCTCTCAAAACCCAAGATAACAGTTACATTTCTACCAGTTACCTTGGATAACCTTACATTTTTGACAGACATCATTGTTTGTTTACTAGTCTGTTCGAGCGTTGTTGTGTTTGTTGCTCAGTTGTTCTTTGTTAATAATACAAGATAATGTCGATATTTTGTTGTTTGGTGTTTCTTAGTTATACGACAATGCTTATTTGGGATTTGGCAAGAACCGAGGAAGATGCAATTCATTTTTGCCAGGAGAAAAACATTTTGCAGAAAAATAGGAAATGTAGGGATAGAGACTCTTTTCAATCCATGTTGAACTGTATAGCAACCCATTTTCCACCGAAATGCGATTGAATGTTAAGTTTTTAAATAATTTTTTGAATTTTAAATATTTTATATATGTTGCATTATTTTACATCCTACACTTATTATTTATGATTAAATATACTTATTATTTATTTATTATACTTTATACTAGTTTTAGATAATTATTTTAATTTTAAATCGTTTATATATTGGAGTATTTATTGATCTCATTATTTTATTTATTTACATTATATACCAAATTATTTTATAATATGTTATATATTCAATTATATTGTTATTACTTCGATTTATGTATTTCCATTATTATTACTCTATTTATTGATCTCGTTATTATATTTATTTACATTATATACAACATTATTTTATAACATGTTATATATTTAATTATATTGTTATTACTTCGATTTATTTATTTCCAATATTATTACATTCCTATTTTGAAAGGTTATCCAAGGTAACCGTCTCTAGGGACATAGAAATCCCTCTAGGGACATAGAAATATATCCCTCTAGGGACATAGAAATCCCTCTTGGGACCTAGAAATCCCTCTAGGGACATAGAAATCCCTCTAGGGACATAGAAATCCCTCTAGGGACATAGAAATCTATCCCTCTAGGGACATAGAAATCCCTCTAGGGACATAGAAATCCCTCTAGGGACATAGAAATCTATCCCTCTAGGGACATAGAAATCCCTCTAGGGACCTAGAAATCCCTCTGGGACATAGAAATCCCTCTAGGGACCTAGAAATCCCTCTAGCGACATAGAAATCCCTCTAAGGACATAGAAATCTCTCTCTCTAGGGACCTAGAAATCCCTCTAGGGACATAGAAATCCCTCTAGGGACATAGAAATCTATCCCTCTAGGGACATAGAAATCCCTCTTGGGACATAGAAATCCCTCTAGGGACATAGAAATCCCTCTAGGGACATAGAAATCTATCCCTCTAGGGACATAGAAATCCCTCTAGGGACCTAGAAATCCCTCTAGGGACCTAGAAATCCCTCTAGGGACATAGAAATCTATCCCTCTAGGGACATAGAAATCCCTCTAGGGACATAGAAATCCCTCTTGGGACATAGAAATCCCTCTTGGGACATAGAAATCCCTCTAGGGACATTGAAATCCCTCTAGGGACATAGAAATCTATCCCTCTAGGGACATAGAAATCCCTCTTGGGACATAGAAATCCCTCTTGGGACATAGAAATCCCTCTAGGGACATAGAAATCCCTCTAGGGACATAGAAATCTATCCCTCTAGGGACATAGAAATCCCTCTAGGGACATAGAAATCCCTCTTGGGACATAGAAATCCCTCTTGGGACATAGAAATCCCTCTAGGGACATTGAAATCCCTCTAGGGACATAGAAATCTATCCCTCTAGGGACATAGAAATCCCTCTTGGGACATAGAAATCTATCCCTCTAGGGACATAGAAATCCCTCTAGGGACATAGAAATCCCTCTTGGGACATAGAAATCCCTCTAGGGACATAGAAATCCCTCTAGGGACATAGAAATCTATCCCTCTTGGGACATAGAAATCCCTCTAGGGACATAGAAATCTATCCCTCTAGGGACATAGAAATCCCTCTAGGGACATAGAAATCCCTCTTGGGACATAGAAATCCCTCTAGGGACATAGAAATCCCTCTAGGGACATAGAAATCTATCCCTCTAGGGACATAGAAATCCCTCTAGGGACCTAGAAATCCCTCTTGGGACATAGAAATCCCTCTTGGGACATAGAAATCCCTCTAGGGACATTGAAATCCCTCTAGGGACATAGAAATCTATCCCTCTAGGGACATAGAAATCCCTCTTGGGACATAGAAATCCCTCTTGGGACATAGAAATCCCTCTAGGGACATAGAAATCTATCCCTCTAGGGACCTAGAAATCCCTCTAGGGACATAGAAATCCCTCTAGCGACCTAGAAATCCCTCTAGCGACATAGAAATCCCTCTAGGGACATAGAAATCTATCCCTCTAGGGACATAGAAATCCCTCTTGGGACATAGAAATCCCTCTAGCGACCTAGAAATCCCTCTAGCGACATAGAAATCCCTCTAGGGACATAGAAATCCCTCTAGGGACATAGAAATCTATCCCTCTAGGGACATAGAAATCCCTCTTGGGACATAGAAATCCCTCTAGCGACCTAGAAATCCCTCTAGCGACATAGAAATCCCTCTAGGGACATAGAAATCCCTCTAGGGACATAGAAATCCCTCTAGGGACATAGAAATCTATCCCTCTAGGGACATAGAAATCCCTCTAGGGACCTAGAAATCCCTCTAGGGACATAGAAATCTATCCCTCTAGGGACATAGAAATCCCTCTAGGGACATAGAAATCCCTCTTGGGACATAGAAATCCCTCTTGGGACATAGAAATCCCTCTAGGGACATTGAAATCCCTCTAGGGACATAGAAATCTATCCCTCTAGGGACATAGAAATCCCTCTTGGGACATAGAAATCCCTCTTGGGACATAGAAATCCCTCTAGGGACATTGAAATCCCTCTAGGGACATAGAAATCTATCCCTCTAGGGACATAGAAATCCCTCTTGGGACATAGAAATCCCTCTTGGGACATAGAAATCCCTCTAGGGACATAGAAATCCCTCTAGGGACATAGAAATCTATCCCTCTAGGGACATAGAAATCCCTCTAGGGACATAGAAATCCCTCCTGGGACATAGAAATCCCTCTTGGGACATAGAAATCCCTCTAGGGACATTGAAATCCCTCTAGGGACATAGAAATCTATCCCTCTAGGGACATAGAAATCCCTCTTGGGACATAGAAATCCCTCTTGGGACATAGAAATCCCTCTTGGGACATAGAAATCCCTCTAGGGACATAGAAATCTATCCCTCTAGGGACATAGAAATCCCTCTAGGGACATAGAAATCCCTCTTGGGACATAGAAATCCCTCTAGGGACATAGAAATCCCTCTTGGGACATAGAAATCCCTCTAGGGACATAGAAATCCCTCTAGGGACATAGAAATCTATCCCTCTAGGGACATAGAAATCCCTCTTGGGACATAGAAATCCCTCTAGGGACATAGAAATCCCTCTAGGGACATAGAAATCTATCCCTCTAGGGACATAGAAATCCCTCTAGGGACCTAGAAATCCCTCTTGGGACATAGAAATCCCTCTTGGGACATAGAAATCTCTCTAGGGACATTGAAATCCCTCTAGGGACCTAGAAATCCCTCTAGCGACATAGAAATCCCTCTTGGGACATAGAAATCCCTCTAGGGACATTGAAATCCCTCTAGGGACATAGAAATCTATCCCTCTAGGGACATAGAAATCCCTCTAGGGACATAGAAATCCCTCTTGGGACATAGAAATCCCTCTTGGGACATAGAAATCCCTCTAGGGACATTGAAATCCCTCTAGCGACCTAGAAATCCCTCTAGCGACATAGAAATCCCTCTAGGGACATAGAAATCTATCCCTCTAGGGACATAGAAATCCCTCTAGGGACCTAGAAATCCCTCTAGGGACATTGAAATCCCTCTAGGGACATAGAAATCCCTCTAGGGACATAGAAATCTATCCCTCTAGGGACCTAGAAATCCCTCTAGCGACATAGAAATCCCTCTAGGGACATAGAAATCCCTCTAGGGACATAGAAATCTATCCCTCTAGGGACCTAGAAATCCCTCTAGGGACATAGAAATCCCTCTAGGGACATAGAAATCTATCCCTCTAGGGACATAGAAATCCCTCTAGGGACCTAGAAATCCCTCTAGGGACATTGAAATCCCTCTAGCGACCTAGAAATCCCTCTAGCGACATAGAAATCCCTCTAGGGACATAGAAATCCCTCTTGGGACATAGAAATCCCTCTTGGGACATAGAAATCCCTCTAGGGACATTGAAATCCCTCTAGGGACATAGAAATCTATCCCTCTAGGGACATAGAAATCCCTCTTGGGACATAGAAATCCCTCTTGGGACATAGAAATCCCTCTAGGGACATAGAAATCCCTCTAGGGACATAGAAATCTATCCCTCTAGGGACATAGAAATCCCTCTTGGGACATAGAAATCCCTCTTGGGACATAGAAATCCCTCTAGGGACATTGAAATCCCTCTAGGGACATAGAAATCTATCCCTCTAGGGACATAGAAATCCCTCTTGGGACATAGAAATCCCTCTTGGGACATAGAAATCCCTCTAGGGACATAGAAATCCCTCTAGGGACATAGAAATCTATCCCTCTAGGGACATAGAAATCCCTCTAGGGACATAGAAATCCCTCCTGGGACATAGAAATCCCTCTAGGGACCTAGAAATCCCTCTAGGGACATAGAAATCCCTCTAGGGACATAGAAATCCCTCTAGGGACCTAGAAATCCCTCCTAAAACTCCAGATATCCCTCTCAAAACCCAAGATAACAGTTACATTTCTACCAGTTACCTTGGATAACCTTACATTTTTGACAGACATCATTGTTTGTTTACTAGTCTGTTCGAGCGTTGTTGTGTTTGTTGCTCAGTTGTTCTTTGTTAATAATACAAGATAATGTCGATATTTTGTTGTTTGGTGTTTCTTAGTTATACGACAATGCTTATTTGGGATTTGGCAAGAACCGAGGAAGATGCAATTCATTTTTGCCAGGAGAAAAACATTTTGCAGAAAAATAGGAAATGTAGGGATAGAGACTCTTTTCAATCCATGTTGAACTGTATAGCAACCCATTTTCCACCGAAATGCGATTGAATGTTAAGTTTTTAAATAATTTTTTGAATTTTAAATATTTTATATATGTTGCATTATTTTACATCCTACACTTATTATTTATGATTAAATATACTTATTATTTATTTATTATACTTTATACTAGTTTTAGATAATTATTTTAATTTTAAATCGTTTATATATTGGAGTATTTATTGATCTCATTATTTTATTTATTTACATTATATACCAAATTATTTTATAATATGTTATATATTCAATTATATTGTTATTACTTCGATTTATGTATTTCCATTATTATTACTCTATTTATTGATCTCGTTATTATATTTATTTACATTATATACAACATTATTTTATAACATGTTATATATTTAATTATATTGTTATTACTTCGATTTATTTATTTCCAATATTATTACATTCCTATTTTGAAAGGTTATCCAAGGTAACCGTCTCTAGGGACATAGAAATCCCTCTAGGGACATAGAAATATATCCCTCTAGGGACATAGAAATCCCTCTTGGGACCTAGAAATCCCTCTAGGGACATAGAAATCCCTCTAGGGACATAGAAATCCCTCTAGGGACATAGAAATCCCTCTAGGGACATAGAAATCTATCCCTCTAGGGACATAGAAATCCCTCTAGGTACCTAGAAATCCCTCTGGGACATAGAAATCCCTCTAGGGACCTAGAAATCCCTCTAGCGACATAGAAATCCCTCTAAGGACATAGAAATCTCTCTCTCTAGGGACCTAGAAATCCCTCTAGGGACATAGAAATCCCTCTAGGGACATAGAAATCTATCCCTCTAGGGACATAGAAATCCCTCTTGGGACATAGAAATCCCTCTAGGGACATAGAAATCCCTCTAGGGACATAGAAATCTATCCCTCTAGGGACATAGAAATCCCTCTAGGGACCTAGAAATCCCTCTAGGGACCTAGAAATCCCTCTAGGGACATAGAAATCTATCCCTCTAGGGACATAGAAATCCCTCTAGGGACATAGAAATCCCTCTTGGGACATAGAAATCCCTCTTGGGACATAGAAATCCCTCTAGGGACATTGAAATCCCTCTAGGGACATAGAAATCTATCCCTCTAGGGACATAGAAATCCCTCTAGGGACCTAGAAATCCCTCCTAAAACTCCAGATATCCCTCTCAAAACCCAAGATAACAGTTACATTTCTACCAGTTACCTTGGATAACCTTACATTTTTGACAGACATCATTGTTTGTTTACTAGTCTGTTCGAGCGTTGTTGTGTTTGTTGCTCAGTTGTTCTTTGTTAATAATACAAGATAATGTCGATATTTTGTTGTTTGGTGTTTCTTAGTTATACGACAATGCTTATTTGGGATTTGGCAAGAACCGAGGAAGATGCAATTCATTTTTGCCAGGAGAAAAACATTTTGCAGAAAAATAGGAAATGTAGGGATAGAGACTCTTTTCAATCCATGTTGAACTGTATAGCAACCCATTTTCCACCGAAATGCGATTGAATGTTAAGTTTTTAAATAATTTTTTGAATTTTAAATATTTTATATATGTTGCATTATTTTACATCCTACACTTATTATTTATGATTAAATATACTTATTATTTATTTATTATACTTTATACTAGTTTTAGATAATTATTTTAATTTTAAATCGTTTATATATTGGAGTATTTATTGATCTCATTATTTTATTTATTTACATTATATACCAAATTATTTTATAATATGTTATATATTCAATTATATTGTTATTACTTCGATTTATGTATTTCCATTATTATTACTCTATTTATTGATCTCGTTATTATATTTATTTACATTATATACAACATTATTTTATAACATGTTATATATTTAATTATATTGTTATTACTTCGATTTATTTATTTCCAATATTATTACATTCCTATTTTGAAAGGTTATCCAAGGTAACCGTCTCTAGGGACATAGAAATCCCTCTAGGGACATAGAAATATATCCCTCTAGGGACATAGAAATCCCTCTTGGGACCTAGAAATCCCTCTAGGGACATAGAAATCCCTCTAGGGACATAGAAATCCCTCTAGGGACATAGAAATCTATCCCTCTAGGGACATAGAAATCCCTCTAGGGACATAGAAATCCCTCTAGGGACATAGAAATCTATCCCTCTAGGGACATAGAAATCCCTCTAGGGACCTAGAAATCCCTCTGGGACATAGAAATCCCTCTAGGGACCTAGAAATCCCTCTAGCGACATAGAAATCCCTCTAAGGACATAGAAATCTCTCTCTCTAGGGACCTAGAAATCCCTCTAGGGACATAGAAATCCCTCTAGGGACATAGAAATCTGTCCCTCTAGGGACATAGAAATCCCTCTTGGGACATAGAAATCCCTCTAGGGACATAGAAATCCCTCTAGGGACATAGAAATCTATCCCTCTAGGGACATAGAAATCCCTCTAGGGACCTAGAAATCCCTCTAGGGACCTAGAAATCCCTCTAGGGACATAGAAATCTATCCCTCTAGGGACATAGAAATCCCTCTAGGGACATAGAAATCCCTCTTGGGACATAGAAATCCCTCTTGGGACATAGAAATCCCTCTAGGGACATTGAAATCCCTCTAGGGACATAGAAATCTATCCCTCTAGGGACATAGAAATCCCTCTTGGGACATAGAAATCCCTCTTGGGACATAGAAATCCCTCTAGGGACATAGAAATCCCTCTAGGGACATAGAAATCTATCCCTCTAGGGACATAGAAATCCCTCTAGGGACATAGAAATCCCTCTTGGGACATAGAAATCCCTCTTGGGACATAGAAATCCCTCTAGGGACATTGAAATCCCTCTAGGGACATAGAAATCTATCCCTCTAGGGACATAGAAATCCCTCTTGGGACATAGAAATCTATCCCTCTAGGGACATAGAAATCCCTCTAGGGACATAGAAATCCCTCTTGGGACATAGAAATCCCTCTAGGGACATAGAAATCCCTCTAGGGACATAGAAATCTATCCCTCTTGGGACATAGAAATCCCTCTAGGGACATAGAAATCTATCCCTCTAGGGACATAGAAATCCCTCTAGGGACATAGAAATCCCTCTTGGGACATAGAAATCCCTCTAGGGACATAGAAATCCCTCTAGGGACATAGAAATCTATCCCTCTAGGGACATAGAAATCCCTCTAGGGACCTAGAAATCCCTCTTGGGACATAGAAATCCCTCTTGGGACATAGAAATCCCTCTAGGGACATTGAAATCCCTCTAGGGACATAGAAATCTATCCCTCTAGGGACATAGAAATCCCTCTTGGGACATAGAAATCCCTCTTGGGACATAGAAATCCCTCTAGGGACATAGAAATCTATCCCTCTAGGGACCTAGAAATCCCTCTAGGGACATAGAAATCCCTCTAGCGACCTAGAAATCCCTCTAGCGACATAGAAATCCCTCTAGGGACATAGAAATCTATCCCTCTAGGGACATAGAAATCCCTCTTGGGACATAGAAATCCCTCTAGCGACCTAGAAATCCCTCTAGCGACATAGAAATCCCTCTAGGGACATAGAAATCCCTCTAGGGACATAGAAATCTATCCCTCTAGGGACATAGAAATCCCTCTTGGGACATAGAAATCCCTCTAGCGACCTAGAAATCCCTCTAGCGACATAGAAATCCCTCTAGGGACATAGAAATCCCTCTAGGGACATAGAAATCCCTCTAGGGACATAGAAATCTATCCCTCTAGGGACATAGAAATCCCTCTAGGGACCTAGAAATCCCTCTAGGGACATAGAAATCTATCCCTCTAGGGACATAGAAATCCCTCTAGGGACATAGAAATCCCTCTTGGGACATAGAAATCCCTCTTGGGACATAGAAATCCCTCTAGGGACATTGAAATCCCTCTAGGGACATAGAAATCTATCCCTCTAGGGACATAGAAATCCCTCTTGGGACATAGAAATCCCTCTTGGGACATAGAAATCCCTCTAGGGACATTGAAATCCCTCTAGGGACATAGAAATCTATCCCTCTAGGGACATAGAAATCCCTCTTGGGACATAGAAATCCCTCTTGGGACATAGAAATCCCTCTAGGGACATAGAAATCCCTCTAGGGACATAGAAATCTATCCCTCTAGGGACATAGAAATCCCTCTAGGGACATAGAAATCCCTCCTGGGACATAGAAATCCCTCTTGGGACATAGAAATCCCTCTAGGAACATTGAAATCCCTCTAGGGACATAGAAATCTATCCCTCTAGGGACATAGAAATCCCTCTTGGGACATAGAAATCCCTCTTGGGACATAGAAATCCCTCTTGGGACATAGAAATCCCTCTAGGGACATAGAAATCTATCCCTCTAGGGACATAGAAATCCCTCTAGGGACATAGAAATCCCTCTTGGGACATAGAAATCCCTCTAGGGACATAGAAATCCCTCTTGGGACATAGAAATCCCTCTAGGGACATAGAAATCCCTCTAGGGACATAGAAATCTATCCCTCTAGGGACATAGAAATCCCTCTTGGGACATAGAAATCCCTCTAGGGACATAGAAATCCCTCTAGGGACATAGAAATCTATCCCTCTAGGGACATAGAAATCCCTCTAGGGACCTAGAAATCCCTCTTGGGACATAGAAATCCCTCTTGGGACATAGAAATCTCTCTAGGGACATTGAAATCCCTCTAGGGACCTAGAAATCCCTCTAGCGACATAGAAATCCCTCTTGGGACATAGAAATCCCTCTAGGGACATTGAAATCCCTCTAGGGACATAGAAATCTATCCCGCTAGGGACATAGAAATCCCTCTAGGGACATAGAAATCCCTCTTGGGACATAGAAATCCCTCTTGGGACATAGAAATCCCTCTAGGGACATTGAAATCCCTCTAGCGACCTAGAAATCCCTCTAGCGACATAGAAATCCCTCTAGGGACATAGAAATCTATCCCTCTAGGGACATAGAAATCCCTCTAGGGACCTAGAAATCCCTCTAGGGACATTGAAATCCCTCTAGGGACATAGAAATCCCTCTAGGGACATAGAAATCTATCCCTCTAGGGACCTAGAAATCCCTCTAGCGACATAGAAATCCCTCTAGGGACATAGAAATCCCTCTAGGGACATAGAAATCTATCCCTCTAGGGACCTAGAAATCCCTCTAGGGACATAGAAATCCCTCTAGGGACATAGAAATCTATCCCTCTAGGGACATAGAAATCCCTCTAGGGACCTAGAAATCCCTCTAGGGACATTGAAATCCCTCTAGCGACCTAGAAATCCCTCTAGCGACATAGAAATCCCTCTAGGGACATAGAAATCTCTCTCTCTAGGGACATAGAAATCCCTCTTGGGACATAGAAATCCCTCTAGGGACGTAGAAATCCCTCTAGGGACCTAGAAATCCCTCTAGGGACATAGAAATCCCTCTAGGGACCTAGAAATCTCTCTAGGGACATAGAAATCCCTCTAGGGACATAGAAATCTATCTCTCTAGGGACCTAGAAATCCCTCTAGGGACCTAGAAATCCCTCTAGGGACATAGAAATCCCTCTAGGGACATAGAAATCCCTCTAGGGACCTAGAAATCCCTCCTAAAACTCCAGATATCCCTCTCAAAACCCAAGATAACAGTTACATTTCTACCAGTTACCTTGGATAACCTTACATTTTTGACAGACATCATTGTTTGTTTACTAGTCTGTTCGAGCGTTGTTGTGTTTGTTGCTCAGTTGTTCTTTGTTAATAATACAAGATAATGTCGATATTTTGTTGTTTGGTGTTTCTTAGTTATACGACAATGCTTATTTGGGATTTGGCAAGAACCGAGGAAGATGCAATTCATTTTTGCCAGGAGAAAAACATTTTGCAGAAAAATAGGAAATGTAGGGATAGAGACTCTTTTCAATCCATGTTGAACTGTATAGCAACCCATTTTCCACCGAAATGCGATTGAATGTTAAGTTTTTAAATAATTTTTTGAATTTTAAATATTTTATATATGTTGCATTATTTTACATCCTACACTTATTATTTATGATTAAATATACTTATTATTTATTTATTATACTTTATACTAGTTTTAGATAATTATTTTAATTTTAAATCGTTTATATATTGGAGTATTTATTGATCTCATTATTTTATTTATTTACATTATATACCAAATTATTTTATAATATGTTATATATTCAATTATATTGTTATTACTTCGATTTATGTATTTCCATTATTATTACTCTATTTATTGATCTCGTTATTATATTTATTTACATTATATACAACATTATTTTATAACATGTTATATATTTAATTATATTGTTATTACTTCGATTTATTTATTTCCAATATTATTACATTCCTATTTTGAAAGGTTATCCAAGGTAACCGTCTCTAGGGACATAGAAATCCCTCTAGGGACATAGAAATATATCCCTCTAGGGACATAGAAATCCCTCTTGGGACCTAGAAATCCCTCTAGGGACATAGAAATCCCTCTAGGGACATAGAAATCCCTCTAGGGACATAGAAATCTATCCCTCTAGGGACATAGAAATCCCTCTAGGGACATAGAAATCCCTCTAGGGACATAGAAATCTATCCCTCTAGGGACATAGAAATCCCTCTAGGGACCTAGAAATCCCTCTGGGACATAGAAATCCCTCTAGGGACCTAGAAATCCCTCTAGCGACATAGAAATCCCTCTAAGGACATAGAAATCTCTCTCTCTAGGGACCTAGAAATCCCTCTAGGGACATAGAAATCCCTCTAGGGACATAGAAATCTATCCCTCTAGGGACATAGAAATCCCTCTTGGGACAAAGAAATCCCTCTAGGGACATAGAAATCCCTCTAGGGACATAGAAATCTATCCCTCTAGGGACATAGAAATCCCTCTAGGGACCTAGAAATCCCTCTAGGGACCTAGAAATCCCTCTAGGGACATAGAAATCTATCCCTCTAGGGACATAGAAATCCCTCTAGGGACATAGAAATCCCTCTTGGGACATAGAAATCCCTCTTGGGACATAGAAATCCCTCTAGGGACATTGAAATCCCTCTAGGGACATAGAAATCTATCCCTCTAGGGACATAGAAATCCCTCTTGGGACATAGAAATCCCTCTTGGGACATAGAAATCCCTCTAGGGACATAGAAATCCCTCTAGGGACATAGAAATCTATCCCTCTAGGGACATAGAAATCCCTCTAGGGACATAGAAATCCCTCTTGGGACATAGAAATCCCTCTTGGGACATAGAAATCCCTCTAGGGACATTGAAATCCCTCTAGGGACATAGAAATCTATCCCTCTAGGGACATAGAAATCCCTCTTGGGACATAGAAATCTATCCCTCTAGGGACATAGAAATCCCTCTAGGGACATAGAAATCCCTCTTGGGACATAGAAATCCCTCTAGGGACATAGAAATCCCTCTAGGGACATAGAAATCTATCCCTCTTGGGACATAGAAATCCCTCTAGGGACATAGAAATCTATCCCTCTAGGGACATAGAAATCCCTCTAGGGACATAGAAATCCCTCTTGGGACATAGAAATCCCTCTAGGGACATAGAAATCCCTCTAGGGACATAGAAATCTATCCCTCTAGGGACATAGAAATCCCTCTAGGGACCTAGAAATCCCTCTTGGGACATAGAAATCCCTCTTGGGACATAGAAATCCCTCTAGGGACATTGAAATCCCTCTAGGGACATAGAAATCTATCCCTCTAGGGACATAGAAATCCCTCTTGGGACATAGAAATCCCTCTTGGGACATAGAAATCCCTCTAGGGACATAGAAATCTATCCCTCTAGGGACTTAGAAATCCCTCTAGGGACATAGAAATCCCTCTAGCGACCTAGAAATCCCTCTAGCGACATAGAAATCCCTCTAGGGACATAGAAATCTATCCCTCTAGGGACATAGAAATCCCTCTTGGGACATAGAAATCCCTCTAGCGACCTAGAAATCCCTCTAGCGACATAGAAATCCCTCTAGGGACATAGAAATCCCTCTAGGGACATAGAAATCTATCCCTCTAGGGACATAGAAATCCCTCTTGGGACATAGAAATCCCTCTAGGGACCTAGAAATCCCTCTAGGGACATTGAAATCCCTCTAGCGACCTAGAAATCCCTCTAGCGACATAGAAATCCCTCTAGGGACATAGAAATCTCTCTCTCTAGGGACATAGAAATCCCTCTAGGGACCTAGAAATCCCTCTAGGGACATAGAAATCCCTCTAGGGACATAGAAATCTATCCCTCTAGGGACATAGAAATCCCTCTTGGGACATAGAAATCCCTCTAGGGACGTAGAAATCCCTCTAGGGACCTAGAAATCCCTCTAGGGACATAGAAATCCCTCTAGGGACCTAGAAATCTCTCTAGGGACATAGAAATCCCTCTAGGGACATAGAAATCTATCTCTCTAGGGACCTAGAAATCCCTCTAGGGACCTAGAAATCCCTCTAGGGACATAGAAATCCCTCTAGGGACATAGAAATCCCTCTAGGGACCTAGAAATCCCTCCTAAAACTCCAGATATCCCTCTCAAAACCCAAGATAACAGTTACATTTCTACCAGTTACCTTGGATAACCTTACATTTTTGACAGACATCATTGTTTGTTTACTAGTCTGTTCGAGCGTTGTTGTGTTTGTTGCTCAGTTGTTCTTTGTTAATAATACAAGATAATGTCGATATTTTGTTGTTTGGTGTTTCTTAGTTATACGCAGAATGCTTATTTGGGATTTGGCAAGAACCGAGGAAGATGCAATTCATTTTTGCTAGGAGAAAAACATTTTGCAGAAAAATAGGAAATGTAGGGATAGAGACTCTTTTCAATCCATGTTGAACTGTATAGCAACCCATTTTCCACCGAAATGCGATTGAATGTTAAGTTTTTAAATAATTTTTTGAATTTTAAATATTTTATATATGTTGCATTTTTTTACATCCTACACTTATTATTTATGATTAAATATACTTATTATTTATTTATTATACTTTATACTAGTTTTAGATAATTATTTTAATTTTAAATCGTTTATATATTGGAGTATTTATGGATCTCATTATTTTATTTATTTACATTATATACCAAATTATTTTATAATATGTTATATATTCAATTATATTGTTATTACTTCGATTTATGTATTTCCATTATTATTACTCTATTTATTGATCTCGTTATTATATTTATTTACATTATATACAACATTATTTTATAACATGTTATATATTTAATTATATTGTTATTACTTCGATTTATTTATTTCCAATATTATTACATTCCTATTTTGAAAGGTTATCCAAGGTAACCGTCTCTAGGGACATAGAAATCCCTCTAGGGACATAGAAATATATCCCTCTAGGGACATAGAAATATATCCCTCTAGGGACATAGAAATCCCTCTTGGGACCTAGAAATCCCTCTAGGGACATAGAAATCCCTCTAGGGACATAGAAATCCCTCTAGGGACATAGAAATCTATCCCTCTAGGGACATAGAAATCCCTCTAGGGACATAGAAATCCCTCTAGGGACCTAGAAATCTCTCTAGGGACATAGAAATCCCTCTAGGGACATAGAAATCTATCTCTCTAGGGACCTAGAAATCCCTCTAGGGACCTAGAAATCCCTCTAGGGACATAGAAATCCCTCTAGGGACATAGAAATCCCTCTAGGGACCTAGAAATCCCTCTAGGGACATAGAAATCTATCCCTCTAGGGACATAGAAATCCCTCTAGGGACCTAGAAATCCCTCTAGCGACATAGAAATCCCTCTAAGGACATAGAAATCTCTCTCTCTAGGGACCTAGAAATCCCTCTAGGGACATAGAAATCCCTCTAGGGACATAGAAATCTATCCCTCTAGGGACATAGAAATCCCTCTTGGGACATAGAAATCCCTCTAGGGACATAGAAATCCCTCTAGGGACATAGAAATCTATCCCTCTAGGGACATAGAAATCCCTCTAGGGACCTAGAAATCCCTCTAGGGACCTAGAAATCCCTCTAGGGACATAGAAATCTATCCCTCTAGGGACATAGAAATCCCTCTAGGGACATAGAAATCCCTCTTGGGACATAGAAATCCCTCTTGGGACATAGAAATCCCTCTAGGGACATAGAAATCCCTCTAGGGACATAGAAATCTATCCCTCTAGGGACATAGAAATCCCTCTAGGGACATAGAAATCCCTCTAGGGACATTGAAATCCCTCTAGGGACATAGAAATCTATCCCTCTAGGGACATAGAAATCCCTCTTGGGACATAGAAATCTATCCCTCTAGGGACATAGAAATCCCTCTAGGGACATAGAAATCCCTCTTGGGACATAGAAATCCCTCTAGGGACATAGAAATCTATCCCTCTTGGGACATAGAAATCCCTCTAGGGACATAGAAATCTATCCCTCTAGGGACATAGAAATCCCTCTAGGGACATAGAAATCCCTCTTGGGACATAGAAATCCCTCTAGGGACATAGAAATCCCTCTAGGGACATAGAAATCTATCCCTCTAGGGACATAGAAATCCCTCTAGGGACCTAGAAATCCCTCTTGGGACATAGAAATCCCTCTTGGGACATAGAAATCCCTCTAGGGACATTGAAATCCCTCTAGGGACATAGAAATCTATCCCTCTAGGGACATAGAAATCCCTCTTGGGACATAGAAATCCCTCTTGGGACATAGAAATCCCTCTAGGGACATAGAAATCTATCCCTCTAGGGACCTAGAAATCCCTCTAGGGACATAGAAATCCCTCTAGCGACCTAGAAATCCCTCTAGCGACATAGAAATCCCTCTAGGGACATAGAAATCTATCCCTCTAGGGACATAGAAATCCCTCTTGGGACATAGAAATCCCTCTAGCGACATAGAAATCCCTCTAGGGACATAGAAATCTATCCCTCTAGGGACATAGAAATCCCTCTTGGGACATAGAAATCCCTCTAGCGACCTAGAAATCCCTCTAGCGACATAGAAATCCCTCTAGGGACATAGAAATCCCTCTAGGGACATAGAAATCTATCCCTCTAGGGACATAGAAATCCCTCTTGGGACATAGAAATCCCTCTTGGGACATAGAAATCCCTCTAGCGACATAGAAATCCCTCTAGGGACATAGAAATCCCTCTAGGGACATAGAAATCCCTCTAGGGACATAGAAATCTATCCCTCTAGGGACATAGAAATCCCTCTTGGGACATAGAAATCCCTCTGGGGACATAGAAATCCCTCTAGGGACCTAGAAATCCCTCTAGGGACATAGAAATCTATCCCTCTAGGGACATAGAAATCCCTCTAGGGACATAGAAATCCCTCTTGGGACATAGAAATCCCTCTTGGGACATAGAAATCCCTCTAGGGACATTGAAATCCCTCTAGGGACATAGAAATCTATCCCTCTAGGGACATAGAAATCCCTCTTGGGACATAGAAATCCCTCTTGGGACATAGAAATCCCTCTAGGGACATAGAAATCCCTCTAGGGACATAGACATCTATCCCTCTAGGGACATAGAAATCCCTCTAGGGACATAGAAATCCCTCTTGGGACATAGAAATCCCTCTTGGGACATAGAAATCCCTCTAGGGACATTGAAATCCCTCTAGGGACATAGAAATCTATCCCTCTAGGGACATAGAAATCCCTCTAGGGACCTAGAAATCCCTCTAGGGACATAGAAATCCCTCTAGGGACATAGAAATCTATCCCTCTAGGGACATAGAAATCCCTCTTGGGACATAGAAATCCCTCTAGGGACGTAGAAATCCCTCTAGGGACCTAGAAATCCCTCTAGGGACATAGAAATCCCTCTAGGGACCTAGAAATCTCTCTAGGGACATAGAAATCCCTCTAGGGACATAGAAATCTATCTCTCTAGGGACCTAGAAATCCCTCTAGGGACCTAGAAATCCCTCTAGGGACATAGAAATCCCTCTAGGGACATAGAAATCCCTCTAGGGACCTAGAAATCCCTCCTAAAACTCCAGATATCCCTCTCAAAACCCAAGATAACAGTTACATTTCTACCAGTTACCTTGGATAACCTTACATTTTTGACAGACATCATTGTTTGTTTACTAGTCTGTTCGAGCGTTGTTGTGTTTGTTGCTCAGTTGTTCTTTGTTAATAATACAAGATAATGTCGATATTTTGTTGTTTGGTGTTTCTTAGTTATACGACAATGCTTATTTGGGATTTGGCAAGAACCGAGGAAGATGCAATTCATTTTTGCCAGGAGAAAAACATTTTGCAGAAAAATAGGAAATGTAGGGATAGAGACTCTTTTCAATCCATGTTGAACTGTATAGCAACCCATTTTCCACCGAAATGCGATTGAATGTTAAGTTTTTAAATAATTTTTTGAATTTTAAATATTTTATATATGTTGCATTATTTTACATCCTACACTTATTATTTATGATTAAATATACTTATTATTTATTTATTATACTTTATACTAGTTTTAGATAATTATTTTAATTTTAAATCGTTTATATATTGGAGTATTTATTGATCTCATTATTTTATTTATTTACATTATATACCAAATTATTTTATAATATGTTATATATTCAATTATATTGTTATTACTTCGATTTATGTATTTCCATTATTATTACTCTATTTATTGATCTCGTTATTATATTTATTTACATTATATACAACATTATTTTATAACATGTTATATATTTAATTATATTGTTATTACTTCGATTTATTTATTTCCAATATTATTACATTCCTATTTTGAAAGGTTATCCAAGGTAACCGTCTCTAGGGACATAGAAATATATCCCTCTAGGGACATAGAAATCCCTCTTGGGACCTAGAAATCCCTCTAGGGACATAGAAATCCCTCTAGGGACATAGAAATCCCTCTAGGGACATAGAAATCTATCCCTCTAGGGACATAGAAATCCCTCTAGGGACATAGAAATCCCTCTAGGGACATAGAAATCTATCCCTCTAGGGACATAGAAATCCCTCTAGGGACCTAGAAATCCCTCTGGGACATAGAAATCCCTCTAGGGACCTAGAAATCCCTCTAGGGACATAGAAATCCCTCTAGGGACATAGAAATCTATCCCTCTAGGGACATAGAAATCCCTCTAGGGACATAGAAATCCCTCTTGGGACATAGAAATCCCTCTTGGGACATAGAAATCCCTCTAGGGACATTGAAATCCCTCTAGGGACATAGAAATCTATCCCTCTAGGGACATAGAAATCCCTCTTGGGACATAGAAATCTATCCCTCTAGGGACATAGAAATCCCTCTAGGGACATAGAAATCCCTCTTGGGACATAGAAATCCCTCTAGGGACATAGAAATCCCTCTAGGGACATAGAAATCTATCCCTCTAGGGACATAGAAATCCCTCTAGGGACATAGAAATCCCTCTTGGGACATAGAAATCCCTCTAGGGACATAGAAATCCCTCTAGGGACATAGAAATCTATCCCTCTTGGGACATAGAAATCCCTCTAGGGACATAGAAATCTATCCCTCTAGGGACATAGAAATCCCTCTAGGGACATAGAAATCCCTCTTGGGACATAGAAATCCCTCTAGGGACATAGAAATCCCTCTAGGGACATAGAAATCCCTCTAGGGACATTGAAATCCCTCTAGGGACATAGAAATCTATCCCTCTAGGGACATAGAAATCCCTCTTGGGACATAGAAATCCCTCTAGGGACCTAGAAATCCCTCTAGGGACATAGAAATCCCTCTAGGGACATAGAAATCTATCCCTCTAGGGACATAGAAATCCCTCTAGGGACATAGAAATCCCTCTAGGGACATAGAAATCCCTCTAGGGACATAGAAATCTATCCCTCTAGGGACATAGAAATCCCTCTAGGGACATAGAAATCCCTCTTGGGACATAGAAATCCCTCTTGGGACATAGAAATCCCTCTAGGGACCTAGAAATCCCTCTAGGGACATTGAAATCCCTCTAGCGACCTAGAAATCCCTCTAGCGACATAGAAATCCCTCTAGGGACATAGAAATCTCTCTCTCTAGGGACATAGAAATCCCTCTAGGGACCTAGAAATCCCTCTAGGGACATAGAAATCCCTCTAGGGACATAGAAATCTATCCCTCTAGGGACATAGAAATCCCTCTTGGGACATAGAAATCCCTCTAGGGACATAGAAATCCCTCTAGGGACCTAGAAATCCCTCTAGCGACATAGAAATCCCTCTAAGGACATAGAAATCTCTCTCTCTAGGGACCTAGAAATCCCTCTAGGGACATAGAAATCCCTCTAGGGACATAGAAATCTATCCCTCTAGGGACATAGAAATCCCTCTTGGGACATAGAAATCCCTCTAGGGACATAGAAATCCCTCTAGGGACATAGAAATCTATCCCTCTAGGGACATAGAAATCCCTCTAGGGACCTAGAAATCCCTCTAGGGACCTAGAAATCCCTCTAGGGACATAGAAATCTATCCCTCTAGGGACATAGAAATCCCTCTAGGGACATAGAAATCCCTCTTGGGACATAGAAATCCCTCTTGGGACATAGAAATCCCTCTAGGGACATAGAAATCCCTCTAGGGACATAGAAATCTATCCCTCTAGGGACATAGAAATCCCTCTAGGGACATAGAAATCCCTCTAGGGACATTGAAATCCCTCTAGGGACATAGAAATCTATCCCTCTAGGGACATAGAAATCCCTCTTGGGACATAGAAATCTATCCCTCTAGGGACATAGAAATCCCTCTAGGGACATAGAAATCCCTCTTGGGACATAGAAATCCCTCTAGGGACATAGAAATCCCTCTAGGGACATAGAAATCTATCCCTCTTGGGACATAGAAATCCCTCTAGGGACATAGAAATCTATCCCTCTAGGGACATAGAAATCCCTCTAGGGACATAGAAATCCCTCTTGGGACATAGAAATCCCTCTAGGGACATAGAAATCCCTCTAGGGACATAGAAATCTATCCCTCTAGGGACATAGAAATCCCTCTAGGGACCTAGAAATCCCTCTTGGGACATAGAAATCCCTCTTGGGACATAGAAATCCCTCTAGGGACATTGAAATCCCTCTAGGGACATAGAAATCTATCCCTCTAGGGACATAGAAATCCCTCTTGGGACATAGAAATCCCTCTTGGGACATAGAAATCCCTCTAGGGACATAGAAATCTATCCCTCTAGGGACCTAGAAATCCCTCTTGGGACATAGAAATCCCTCTTGGGACATAGAAATCCCTCTAGGGACATTGAAATCCCTCTAGGGACATAGAAATCTATCCCTCTAGGGACATAGAAATCCCTCTTGGGACATAGAAATCCCTCTTGGGACATAGAAATCCCTCTAGGGACATAGAAATCTATCCCTCTAGGGACCTAGAAATCCCTCTAGGGACATAGAAATCCCTCTAGCGACCTAGAAATCCCTCTAGCGACATAGAAATCCCTCTAGGGACATAGAAATCTATCCCTCTAGGGACATAGAAATCCCTCTTGGGACATAGAAATCCCTCTAGCGACATAGAAATCCCTCTAGGGACATAGAAATCTATCCCTCTAGGGACATAGAAATCCCTCTTGGGACATAGAAATCCCTCTAGCGACCTAGAAATCCCTCTAGCGACATAGAAATCCCTCTAGGGACATAGAAATCCCTCTAGGGACATAGAAATCTATCCCTCTAGGGACATAGAAATCCCTCTTGGGACATAGAAATCCCTCTAGCGACCTAGAAATCCCTCTAGCGACATAGAAATCCCTCTAGGGACATAGAAATCCCTCTAGGGACATAGAAATCCCTCTAGGGACATAGAAATCTATCCCTCTAGGGACATAGAAATCCCTCTAGGGACCTAGAAATCCCTCTAAAGACCTAGAAATCCCTCTAGGGACATAGAAATCTATCCCTCTAGGGACATAGAAATCCCTCTAGGGACATAGAAATCCCTCTTGGGACATAGAAATCCCTCTTGGGACATAGAAATCCCTCTAGGGACATTGAAATCCCTCTAGGGACATAGAAATCTATCCCTCTAGGGACATAGAAATCCCTCTTGGGACATAGAAATCCCTCTTGGGACATAGAAATCCCTCTAGGGACATAGAAATCCCTCTAGGGACATAGACATCTATCCCTCTAGGGACATAGAAATCCCTCTAGGGACATAGAAATCCCTCTTGGGACATAGAAATCCCTCTTGGGACATAGAAATCCCTCCAGGGACATTGAAATCCCTCTTGGGACATAGAAATCCCTCTTGGGACATAGAAATCCCTCTAGGGACCTAGAAATCCCTCTAGGGACATTGAAATCCCTCTAGCGACCTAGAAATCCCTCTAGCGACATAGAAATCCCTCTAGGGACATAGAAATCTCTCTCTCTAGGGACATAGAAATCCCTCTAGGGACCTAGAAATCCCTCTAGGGACATAGAAATCCCTCTAGGGACATAGAAATCTATCCCTCTAGGGACATAGAAATCCCTCTTGGGACATAGAAATCCCTCTAGGGACGTAGAAATCCCTCTAGGGACCTAGAAATCCCTCTAGGGACATAGAAATCCCTCTAGGGACCTAGAAATCTCTCTAGGGACATAGAAATCCCTCTAGGGACATAGAAATCTATCTCTCTAGGGACCTAGAAATCCCTCTAGGGACCTAGAAATCCCTCTAGGGACATAGAAATCCCTCTAGGGACATAGAAATCCCTCTAGGGACCTAGAAATCCCTCCTAAAACTCCAGATATCCCTCTCAAAACCCAAGATAACAGTTACATTTCTACCAGTTACCTTGGATAACCTTACATTTTTGACAGACATCATTGTTTGTTTACTAGTCTGTTCGAGCGTTGTTGTGTTTGTTGCTCAGTTGTTCTTTGTTAATAATACAAGATAATGTCGATATTTTGTTGTTTGGTGTTTCTTAGTTATACGACAATGCTTATTTGGGATTTGGCAAGAACCGAGGAAGATGCAATTCATTTTTGCCAGGAGAAAAACATTTTGCAGAAAAATAGGAAATGTAGGGATAGAGACTCTTTTCAATCCATGTTGAACTGTATAGCAACCCATTTTCCACCGAAATGCGATTGAATGTTAAGTTTTTAAATAATTTTTTGAATTTTAAATATTTTATATATGTTGCATTATTTTACATCCTACACTTATTATTTATGATTAAATATACTTATTATTTATTTATTATACTTTATACTAGTTTTAGATAATTATTTTAATTTTAAATCGTTTATATATTGGAGTATTTATTGATCTCATTATTTTATTTATTTACATTATATACCAAATTATTTTATAATATGTTATATATTCAATTATATTGTTATTACTTCGATTTATGTATTTCCATTATTATTACTCTATTTATTGATCTCGTTATTATATTTATTTACATTATATACAACATTATTTTATAACATGTTATATATTTAATTATATTGTTATTACTTCGATTTATTTATTTCCAATATTATTACATTCCTATTTTGAAAGGTTATCCAAGGTAACCGTCTCTAGGGACATAGAAATATATCCCTCTAGGGACATAGAAATCCCTCTTGGGACCTAGAAATCCCTCTAGGGACATAGAAATCCCTCTAGGGACATAGAAATCCCTCTAGGGACATAGAAATCTATCCCTCTAGGGACATAGAAATCCCTCTAGGGACATAGAAATCCCTCTAGGGACATAGAAATCTATCCCTCTAGGGACATAGAAATCCCTCTAGGGACCTAGAAATCCCTCTGGGACATAGAAATCCCTCTAGGGACCTAGAAATCCCTCTAGCGACATAGAAATCCCTCTAAGGACATAGAAATCTCTCTCTCTAGGGACCTAGAAATCCCTCTAGGGACATAGAAATCCCTCTAGGGACATAGAAATCTATCCCTCTAGGGACATAGAAATCCCTCTTGGGACATAGAAATCCCTCTAGGGACATAGAAATCCCTCTAGGGACATAGAAATCTATCCCTCTAGGGACATAGAAATCCCTCTAGGGACCTAGAAATCCCTCTAGGGACCTAGAAATCCCTCTAGGGACATAGAAATCTATCCCTCTAGGGACATAGAAATCCCTCTAGGGACCTAGAAATCCCTCTAGGGACCTAGAAATCCCTCTAGGGACATAGAAATCTATCCCTCTAGGGACATAGAAATCCCTCTAGGGACATAGAAATCCCTCTTGGGACATAGAAATCCCTCTTGGGACATAGAAATCCCTCTAGGGACATTGAAATCCCTCTAGGGACATAGAAATCTATCCCTCTAGGGACATAGAAATCCCTCTAGGGACATAGAAATCCCTCTTGGGACATAGAAATCCCTCTTGGGACATAGAAATCCCTCTAGGGACATAGAAATCCCTCTAGGGACATAGAAATCTATCCCTCTAGGGACATAGAAATCCCTCTAGGGACATAGAAATCCCTCTTGGGACATAGAAATCCCTCTTGGGACATAGAAATCCCTCTAGGGACATTGAAATCCCTCTAGGGACATAGAAATCTATCCCTCTAGGGACATAGAAATCCCTCTTGGGACATAGAAATCTATCCCTCTAGGGACATAGAAATCCCTCTAGGGACATAGAAATCCCTCTTGGGACATAGAAATCCCTCTAGGGACATAGAAATCCCTCTAGGGACATAGAAATCTATCCCTCTAGGGACATAGAAATCCCTCTAGGGACATAGAAATCCCTCTTGGGACATAGAAATCCCTCTAGGGACATAGAAATCCCTCTAGGGACATAGAAATCTATCCCTCTTGGGACATAGAAATCCCTCTAGGGACATAGAAATCTATCCCTCTAGGGACATAGAAATCCCTCTAGGGACATAGAAATCCCTCTTGGGACATAGAAATCCCTCTAGGGACATAGAAATCCCTCTAGGGACATAGAAATCCCTCTAGGGACATTGAAATCCCTCTAGGGACATAGAAATCTATCCCTCTAGGGACATAGAAATCCCTCTTGGGACATAGAAATCCCTCTAGGGACCTAGAAATCCCTCTAGGGACATAGAAATCCCTCTAGGGACATAGAAATCTATCCCTCTAGGGACATAGAAATCCCTCTAGGGACATAGAAATCCCTCTAGGGACATAGAAATCCCTCTAGGGACATAGAAATCTATCCCTCTAGGGACATAGAAATCCCTCTAGGGACATAGAAATCCCTCTTGGGACATAGAAATCCCTCTTGGGACATAGAAATCCCTCTAGGGACCTAGAAATCCCTCTAGGGACATTGAAATCCCTCTAGCGACCTAGAAATCCCTCTAGCGACATAGAAATCCCTCTAGGGACATAGAAATCTCTCTCTCTAGGGACATAGAAATCCCTCTAGGGACCTAGAAATCCCTCTAGGGACATAGAAATCCCTCTAGGGACATAGAAATCTATCCCTCTAGGGACATAGAAATCCCTCTTGGGACATAGAAATCCCTCTAGGGACATAGAAATCCCTCTAGGGACCTAGAAATCCCTCTAGCGACATAGAAATCCCTCTAAGGACATAGAAATCTCTCTCTCTAGGGACCTAGAAATCCCTCTAGGGACATAGAAATCCCTCTAGGGACATAGAAATCTATCCCTCTAGGGACATAGAAATCCCTCTTGGGACATAGAAATCCCTCTAGGGACATAGAAATCCCTCTAGGGACATAGAAATCTATCCCTCTAGGGACATAGAAATCCCTCTAGGGACCTAGAAATCCCTCTAGGGACCTAGAAATCCCTCTAGGGACATAGAAATCTATCCCTCTAGGGACATAGAAATCCCTCTAGGGACATAGAAATCCCTCTTGGGACATAGAAATCCCTCTTGGGACATAGAAATCCCTCTAGGGACATAGAAATCCCTCTAGGGACATAGAAATCTATCCCTCTAGGGACATAGAAATCCCTCTAGGGACATAGAAATCCCTCTAGGGACATTGAAATCCCTCTAGGGACATAGAAATCTATCCCTCTAGGGACATAGAAATCCCTCTTGGGACATAGAAATCTATCCCTCTAGGGACATAGAAATCCCTCTAGGGACATAGAAATCCCTCTTGGGACATAGAAATCCCTCTAGGGACATAGAAATCCCTCTAGGAACATAGAAATCTATCCCTCTTGGGACATAGAAATCCCTCTAGGGACATAGAAATCTATCCCTCTAGGGACATAGAAATCCCTCTAGGGACATAGAAATCCCTCTTGGGACATAGAAATCCCTCTAGGGACATAGAAATCCCTCTAGGGACATAGAAATCTATCCCTCTAGGGACATAGAAATCCCTCTAGGGACCTAGAAATCCCTCTTGGGACATAGAAATCCCTCTTGGGACATAGAAATCCCTCTAGGGACATTGAAATCCCTCTAGGGACATAGAAATCTATCCCTCTAGGGACATAGAAATCCCTCTTGGGACATAGAAATCCCTCTTGGGACATAGAAATCCCTCTAGGGACATAGAAATCTATCCCTCTAGGGACCTAGAAATCCCTCTAGGGACATAGAAATCCCTCTAGCGACCTAGAAATCCCTCTAGCGACATAGAAATCCCTCTAGGGACATAGAAATCTATCCCTCTAGGGACATAGAAATCCCTCTTGGGACATAGAAATCCCTCTAGCGACATAGAAATCCCTCTAGGGACATAGAAATCTATCCCTCTAGGGACATAGAAATCCCTCTTGGGACATAGAAATCCCTCTAGCGACCTAGAAATCCCTCTAGCGACATAGAAATCCCTCTAGGGACATAGAAATCCCTCTAGGGACATAGAAATCTATCCCTCTAGGGACATAGAAATCCCTCTTGGGACATAGAAATCCCTCTAGCGACCTAGAAATCCCTCTAGCGACATAGAAATCCCTCTAGGGACATAGAAATCCCTCTAGGGACATAGAAATCCCTCTAGGGACATAGAAATCTATCCCTCTAGGGACATAGAAATCCCTCTAGGGACCTAGAAATCCCTCTAGGGACCTAGAAATCCCTCTAGGGACATAGAAATCTATCCCTCTAGGGACATAGAAATCCCTCTAGGGACATAGAAATCCCTCTTGGGACATAGAAATCCCTCTTGGGACATAGAAATCCCTCTAGGGACATTGAAATCCCTCTAGGGACATAGAAATCTATCCCTCTAGGGACATAGAAATCCCTCTTGGGACATAGAAATCCCTCTTGGGACATAGAAATCCCTCTAGGGACATAGAAATCCCTCTAGGGACATAGACATCTATCCCTCTAGGGACATAGAAATCCCTCTAGGGACATAGAAATCCCTCTTGGGACATAGAAATCCCTCTTGGGACATAGAAATCCCTCCAGGGACATTGAAATCCCTCTAGGGACATAGAAATCTATCCCTCTAGGGACATAGAAATCCCTCTAGGGACCTAGAAATCCCTCTAGGGACATAGAAATCCCTCTAGGGACATAGAAATCTATCCCTCTAGGGACATAGAAATCCCTCTTGGGACATAGAAATCCCTCTAGGGACGTAGAAATCCCTCTAGGGACCTAGAAATCCCTCTAGGGACATAGAAATCCCTCTAGGGACCTAGAAATCTCTCTAGGGACATAGAAATCCCTCTAGGGACATAGAAATCTATCTCTCTAGGGACCTAGAAATCCCTCTAGGGACCTAGAAATCCCTCTAGGGACATAGAAATCCCTCTAGGGACATAGAAATCCCTCTAGGGACCTAGAAATCCCTCCTAAAACTCCAGATATCCCTCTCAAAACCCAAGATAACAGTTACATTTCTACCAGTTACCTTGGATAACCTTACATTTTTGACAGACATCATTGTTTGTTTACTAGTCTGTTCGAGCGTTGTTGTGTTTGTTGCTCAGTTGTTCTTTGTTAATAATACAAGATAATGTCGATATTTTGTTGTTTGGTGTTTCTTAGTTATACGACAATGCTTATTTGGGATTTGGCAAGAACCGAGGAAGATGCAATTCATTTTTGCCAGGAGAAAAACATTTTGCAGAAAAATAGGAAATGTAGGGATAGAGACTCTTTTCAATCCATGTTGAACTGTATAGCAACCCATTTTCCACCGAAATGCGATTGAATGTTAAGTTTTTAAATAATTTTTTGAATTTTAAATATTTTATATATGTTGCATTATTTTACATCCTACACTTATTATTTATGATTAAATATACTTATTATTTATTTATTATACTTTATACTAGTTTTAGATAATTATTTTAATTTTAAATCGTTTATATATTGGAGTATTTATTGATCTCATTATTTTATTTATTTACATTATATACCAAATTATTTTATAATATGTTATATATTCAATTATATTGTTATTACTTCGATTTATGTATTTCCATTATTATTACTCTATTTATTGATCTCGTTATTATATTTATTTACATTATATACAACATTATTTTATAACATGTTATATATTTAATTATATTGTTATTACTTCGATTTATTTATTTCCAATATTATTACATTCCTATTTTGAAAGGTTATCCAAGGTAACCGTCTCTAGGGACATAGAAATATATCCCTCTAGGGACATAGAAATCCCTCTTGGGACCTAGAAATCCCTCTAGGGACATAGAAATCCCTCTAGGGACATAGAAATCCCTCTAGGGACATAGAAATCTATCCCTCTAGGGACATAGAAATCCCTCTAGGGACATAGAAATCCCTCTAGGGACATAGAAATCTATCCCTCTAGGGACATAGAAATCCCTCTAGGGACCTAGAAATCCCTCTGGGACATAGAAATCCCTCTAGGGACCTAGAAATCCCTCTAGCGACATAGAAATCCCTCTAAGGACATAGAAATCTCTCTCTCTAGGGACCTAGAAATCCCTCTAGGGACATAGAAATCCCTCTAGGGACATAGAAATCTATCCCTCTAGGGACATAGAAATCCCTCTTGGGACATAGAAATCCCTCTAGGGACATAGAAATCCCTCTAGGGACATAGAAATCTATCCCTCTAGGGACATAGAAATCCCTCTAGGGACCTAGAAATCCCTCTAGGGACCTAGAAATCCCTCTAGGGACATAGAAATCTATCCCTCTAGGGACATAGAAATCCCTCTAGGGACCTAGAAATCCCTCTAGGGACCTAGAAATCCCTCTAGGGACATAGAAATCTATCCCTCTAGGGACATAGAAATCCCTCTAGGGACCTAGAAATCCCTCTAGGGACCTAGAAATCCCTCTAGGGACATAGAAATCTATCCCTCTAGGGACATAGAAATCCCTCTAGGGACCTAGAAATCCCTCTAGGGACCTAGAAATCCCTCTAGGGACATAGAAATCTATCCCTCTAGGGACATAGAAATCCCTCTAGGGACCTAGAAATCCCTCTAGGGACCTAGAAATCCCTCTAGGGACATAGAAATCTATCCCTCTAGGGACATAGAAATCCCTCTAGGGACATAGAAATCCCTCTTGGGACATAGAAATCCCTCTTGGGACATAGAAATCCCTCTAGGGACATTGAAATCCCTCTAGGGACATAGAAATCTATCCCTCTAGGGACATAGAAATCCCTCTAGGGACATAGAAATCCCTCTTGGGACATAGAAATCCCTCTTGGGACATAGAAATCCCTCTAGGGACATAGAAATCCCTCTAGGGACATAGAAATCTATCCCTCTAGGGACATAGAAATCCCTCTAGGGACATAGAAATCCCTCTTGGGACATAGAAATCCCTCTTGGGACATAGAAATCCCTCTAGGGACATTGAAATCCCTCTAGGGACATAGAAATCTATCCCTCTAGGGACATAGAAATCCCTCTTGGGACATAGAAATCCCTCTTGGGACATAGAAATCCCTCTAGGGACATAGAAATCCCTCTAGGGACATAGACATCTATCCCTCTAGGGACATAGAAATCCCTCTAGGGACATAGAAATCCCTCTTGGGACATAGAAATCCCTCTTGGGACATAGAAATCCCTCCAGGGACATTGAAATCCCTCTAGGGACATAGAAATCTATCCCTCTAGGGACATAGAAATCCCTCTAGGGACCTAGAAATCCCTCTAGGGACATAGAAATCCCTCTAGGGACATAGAAATCTATCCCTCTAGGGACATAGAAATCCCTCTTGGGACATAGAAATCCCTCTAGGGACGTAGAAATCCCTCTAGGGACCTAGAAATCCCTCTAGGGACATAGAAATCCCTCTAGGGACCTAGAAATCTCTCTAGGGACATAGAAATCCCTCTAGGGACATAGAAATCTATCTCTCTAGGGACCTAGAAATCCCTCTAGGGACCTAGAAATCCCTCTAGGGACATAGAAATCCCTCTAGGGACATAGAAATCCCTCTAGGGACCTAGAAATCCCTCCTAAAACTCCAGATATCCCTCTCAAAACCCAAGATAACAGTTACATTTCTACCAGTTACCTTGGATAACCTTACATTTTTGACAGACATCATTGTTTGTTTACTAGTCTGTTCGAGCGTTGTTGTGTTTGTTGCTCAGTTGTTCTTTGTTAATAATACAAGATAATGTCGATATTTTGTTGTTTGGTGTTTCTTAGTTATACGACAATGCTTATTTGGGATTTGGCAAGAACCGAGGAAGATGCAATTCATTTTTGCCAGGAGAAAAACATTTTGCAGAAAAATAGGAAATGTAGGGATAGAGACTCTTTTCAATCCATGTTGAACTGTATAGCAACCCATTTTCCACCGAAATGCGATTGAATGTTAAGTTTTTAAATAATTTTTTGAATTTTAAATATTTTATATATGTTGCATTATTTTACATCCTACACTTATTATTTATGATTAAATATACTTATTATTTATTTATTATACTTTATACTAGTTTTAGATAATTATTTTAATTTTAAATCGTTTATATATTGGAGTATTTATTGATCTCATTATTTTATTTATTTACATTATATACCAAATTATTTTATAATATGTTATATATTCAATTATATTGTTATTACTTCGATTTATGTATTTCCATTATTATTACTCTATTTATTGATCTCGTTATTATATTTATTTACATTATATACAACATTATTTTATAACATGTTATATATTTAATTATATTGTTATTACTTCGATTTATTTATTTCCAATATTATTACATTCCTATTTTGAAAGGTTATCCAAGGTAACCGTCTCTAGGGACATAGAAATATATCCCTCTAGGGACATAGAAATCCCTCTTGGGACCTAGAAATCCCTCTAGGGACATAGAAATCCCTCTAGGGACATAGAAATCCCTCTAGGGACATAGAAATCTATCCCTCTAGGGACATAGAAATCCCTCTAGGGACATAGAAATCCCTCTAGGGACATAGAAATCTATCCCTCTAGGGACATAGAAATCCCTCTAGGGACCTAGAAATCCCTCTGGGACATAGAAATCCCTCTAGGGACCTAGAAATCCCTCTAGCGACATAGAAATCCCTCTAAGGACATAGAAATCTCTCTCTCTAGGGACCTAGAAATCCCTCTAGGGACATAGAAATCCCTCTAGGGACATAGAAATCCCTCTTGGGACATAGAAATCCCTCTTGGGACATAGAAATCCCTCTAGGGACATTGAAATCCCTCTAGGGACATAGAAATCTATCCCTCTAGGGACATAGAAATCCCTCTTGGGACATAGAAATCTATCCCTCTAGGGACATAGAAATCCCTCTAGGGACATAGAAATCCCTCTTGGGACATAGAAATCCCTCTAGGGACATAGAAATCCCTCTAGGGACATAGAAATCTATCCCTCTAGGGACATAGAAATCCCTCTAGGGACATAGAAATCCCTCTTGGGACATAGAAATCCCTCTAGGGACATAGAAATCCCTCTAGGGACATAGAAATCTATCCCTCTTGGGACATAGAAATCCCTCTAGGGACATAGAAATCTATCCCTCTAGGGACATAGAAATCCCTCTAGGGACATAGAAATCCCTCTTGGGACATAGAAATCCCTCTAGGGACATAGAAATCCCTCTAGGGACATAGAAATCCCTCTAGGGACATTGAAATCCCTCTAGGGACATAGAAATCTATCCCTCTAGGGACATAGAAATCCCTCTTGGGACATAGAAATCCCTCTAGGGACCTAGAAATCCCTCTAGGGACATAGAAATCCCTCTAGGGACATAGAAATCTATCCCTCTAGGGACATAGAAATCCCTCTAGGGACATAGAAATCCCTCTAGGGACATAGAAATCCCTCTAGGGACATAGAAATCTATCCCTCTAGGGACATAGAAATCCCTCTAGGGACATAGAAATCCCTCTTGGGACATAGAAATCCCTCTTGGGACATAGAAATCCCTCTAGGGACCTAGAAATCCCTCTAGGGACATTGAAATCCCTCTAGCGACCTAGAAATCCCTCTAGCGACATAGAAATCCCTCTAGGGACATAGAAATCTCTCTCTCTAGGGACATAGAAATCCCTCTAGGGACCTAGAAATCCCTCTAGGGACATAGAAATCCCTCTAGGGACATAGAAATCTATCCCTCTAGGGACATAGAAATCCCTCTTGGGACATAGAAATCCCTCTAGGGACGTAGAAATCCCTCTAGGGACCTAGAAATCCCTCTAGGGACATAGAAATCCCTCTAGGGACCTAGAAATCTCTCTAGGGACATAGAAATCCCTCTAGGGACTTAGAAATCTATCTCTCTAGGGACCTAGAAATCCCTCTAGGGACCTAGAAATCCCTCTAGGGACATAGAAATCCCTCTAGGGACATAGAAATCCCTCTAGGGACCTAGAAATCCCTCCTAAAACTCCAGATATCCCTCTCAAAACCCAAGATAACAGTTACATTTCTACCAGTTACCTTGGATAACCTTACATTTTTGACAGACATCATTGTTTGTTTACTAGTCTGTTCGAGCGTTGTTGTGTTTGTTGCTCAGTTGTTCTTTGTTAATAATACAAGATAATGTCGATATTTTGTTGTTTGGTGTTTCTTAGTTATACGACAATGCTTATTTGGGATTTGGCAAGAACCGAGGAAGATGCAATTCATTTTTGCCAGGAGAAAAACATTTTGCAGAAAAATAGGAAATGTAGGGATAGAGACTCTTTTCAATCCATGTTGAACTGTATAGCAACCCATTTTCCACCGAAATGCGATTGAATGTTAAGTTTTTAAATAATTTTTTGAATTTTAAATATTTTATATATGTTGCATTATTTTACATCCTACACTTATTATTTATGATTAAATATACTTATTATTTATTTATTATACTTTATACTAGTTTTAGATAATTATTTTAATTTTAAATCGTTTATATATTGGAGTATTTATTGATCTCATTATTTTATTTATTTACATTATATACCAAATTATTTTATAATATGTTATATATTCAATTATATTGTTATTACTTCGATTTATGTATTTCCATTATTATAACTCTATTTATTGATCTCGTTATTATATTTATTTACATTATATACAACATTATTTTATAACATGTTATATATTTAATTATATTGTTATTACTTCGATTTATTTATTTCCAATATTATTACATTCCTATTTTGAAAGGTTATCCAAGGTAACCGTCTCTAGGGACATAGAAATCCCTCTAGGGACATAGAAATATATCCCTCTAGGGACATAGAAATCCCTCTTGGGACCTAGAAATCCCTCTAGGGACATAGAAATCCCTCTAGGGACATAGAAATCCCTCTAGGGACATAGAAATCTATCCCTCTAGGGACATAGAAATCCCTCTAGGGACATAGAAATCCCTCTAGGGACATAGAAATCTATCCCTCTAGGGACATAGAAATCCCTCTAGGGACCTAGAAATCCCTCTGGGACATAGAAATCCCTCTAGGGACCTAGAAATCCCTCTAGCGACATAGAAATCCCTCTAAGGACATAGAAATCTCTCTCTCTAGGGACCTAGATATCCCTCTAGGGACATAGAAATCCCTCTAGGGACATAGAAATCTATCCCTCTAGGGACATAGAAATCCCTCTTGGGACATAGAAATCCCTCTAGGGACATAGAAATCCCTCTAGGGACATAGAAATCTATCCCTCTAGGGACATAGAAATCCCTCTAGGGACCTAGAAATCCCTCTAGGGACCTAGAAATCCCTCTAGGGACATAGAAATCTATCCCTCTAGGGACATAGAAATCCCTCTAGGGACATAGAAATCCCTCTTGGGACATAGAAATCCCTCTTGGGACATAGAAATCCCTCTAGGGACACAGAAATCCCTCTAGGGACATAGAAATCTATCCCTCTAGGGACATAGAAATCCCTCTAGGGACATAGAAATCCCTCTTGGGACATAGAAATCCCTCTTGGGACATAGAAATCCCTCTAGGGACATTGAAATCCCTCTAGGGACATAGAAATCTATCCCTCTAGGGACATAGAAATCCCTCTTGGGACATAGAAATCCCTCTAGGGACATAGAAATCCCTCTTGGGACATAGAAATCCCTCTAGGGACATAGAAATCCCTCTAGGGACATAGAAATCTATCCCTCTTGGGACATAGAAATCCCTCTAGGGACATAGAAATCTATCCCTCTAGGGACATAGAAATCCCTCTAGGGACATAGAAATCCCTCTTGGGACATAGAAATCCCTCTAGGGACATAGAAATCCCTCTAGGGACATAGAAATCTATCCCTCTAGGGACATAGAAATCCCTCTAGGGACCTAGAAATCCCTCTTGGGACATAGAAATCCCTCTTGGGACATAGAAATCCCTCTAGGGACATTGAAATCCCTCTAGGGACATAGAAATCTATCCCTCTAGGGACATAGAAATCCCTCTTGGGACCTAGAAATCCCTCTAGGGACATAGAAATCCCTCTAGGGACATAGAAATCCCTCTAGGGACATAGAAATCTATCCCTCTAGGGACATAGAAATCCCTCTAGGGACATAGAAATCCCTCTAGGGACATAGAAATCTATCCCTCTAGGGACATAGAAATCCCTCTAGGGACCTAGAAATCCCTCTGGGACATAGAAATCCCTCTAGGGACCTAGAAATCCCTCTAGCGACATAGAAATCCCTCTAAGGACATAGAAATCTCTCTCTCTAGGGACCTAGAAATCCCTCTAGGGACATAGAAATCCCTCTAGGGACATAGAAATCTATCCCTCTAGGGACATAGAAATCCCTCTTGGGACATAGAAATCCCTCTAGGGACATAGAAATCCCTCTAGGGACATAGAAATCTATCCCTCTAGGGACATAGAAATCCCTCTGGGACATAGAAATCCCTCTAGGGACCTAGAAATCCCTCTAGCGACATAGAAATCCCTCTAAGGACATAGAAATCTCTCTCTCTAGGGACCTAGAAATCCCTCTAGGGACATAGAAATCCCTCTAGGGACATAGAAATCTATCCCTCTAGGGACATAGAAATCCCTCTTGGGACATAGAAATCCCTCTAGGGACATAGAAATCCCTCTAGGGACATAGAAATCTATCCCTCTAGGGACATAGAAATCCCTCTAGGGACCTAGAAATCCCTCTAGGGACCTAGAAATCCCTCTAGGGACATAGAAATCTATTCCTCTAGGGACATAGAAATCCCTCTAGGGACATAGAAATCCCTCTTGGGACATAGAAATCCCTCTTGGGACATAGAAATCCCTCTAGGGACATAGAAATCCCTCTAGGGACATAGAAATCTATCCCTCTAGGGACATAGAAATCCCTCTAGGGACATAGAAATCCCTCTTGGGACATAGAAATCCCTCTTGGGACATAGAAATCCCTCTAGGGACATTGAAATCCCTCTAGGGACATAGAAATCTATCCCTCTAGGGACATAGAAATCCCTCTTGGGACATAGAAATCTATCCCTCTAGGGACATAGAAATCCCTCTAGGGACATAGAAATCCCTCTTGGGACATAGAAATCCCTCTAGGGACATAGAAATCCCTCTAGGGACATAGAAATCTATCCCTCTTGGGACATGGAAATCCATCTAGGGACATAGAAATCTATCCCTCTAGGGACATAGAAATCCCTCTAGGGACATAGAAATCCCTCTTGGGACATAGAAATCCCTCTAGGGACATAGAAATCCCTCTAGGGACATAGAAATCTATCCCTCTAGGGACATAGAAATCCCTCTAGGGACCTAGAAATCCCTCTTGGGACATAGAAATCCCTCTTGGGACATAGAAATCCCTCTAGGGACATTGAAATCCGTCTAGGGACATAGAAATCTATCCCTCTAGGGACATAGAAATCCCTCTTGGGACATAGAAATCCCTCTTGGGACATAGAAATCCCTCTAGGGACATAGAAATCTATCCCTCTAGGGACCTAGAAATCCCTCTAGGGACATAGAAATCCCTCTAGCGACCTAGAAATCCCTCTAGCGACATAGAAATCCCTCTAGGGACATAGAAATCTATCCCTCTAGGGACATAGAAATCCCTCTTGGGACATAGAAATCCCTCTAGCGACCTAGAAATCCCTCTAGCGACATAGAAATCCCTCTAGGGACATAGAAATCCCTCTAGGGACATAGAAATCTATCCCTCTAGGGACATAGAAATCCCTCTTGGGACATAGAAATCCCTCTAGCGACCTAGAAATCCCTCTAGCGACATAGAAATCCCTCTAGGGACATAGAAATCCCTCTAGGGACATAGAAATCCCTCTAGGGACATAGAAATCTATCCTTCTAGGGACATAGAAATCCCTCTAGGGACCTAGAAATCCCTCTAGGGACCTAGAAATCCCTCTAGGGACATAGAAATCTATCCCTCTAGGGACATAGAAATCCCTCTAGGGACATAGAAATCCCTCTTGGGACATAGAAATCCCTCTTGGGACATAGAAATCCTTCTAGGGACATTGAAATCCCTCTAGGGACATAGAAATCTATCCCTCTAGGGACATAGAAATCCCTCTAGGGACCTAGAAATCCCTCTAGGGACATAGAAATCCCTCTAGGGACATAGAAATCTATCCCTCTAGGGACATAGAAATCCCTCTAGGGACATAGAAATCCCTCTAGGGACATTGAAATCCCTCTAGGGACATAGAAATCTATCCCTCTAGGGACATAGAAATCCCTCTTGGGACATAGAAATCCCTCTTGGGACATAGAAATCCCTCTAGGGACATAGAAATCCCTCTAGGGACATAGAAATCTATCCCTCTAGGGACATAGAAATCCCTCTAGGGACATAGAAATCCCTCTTGGGACATAGAAATCCCTCTTGGGACATAGAAATCCCTCTAGGGACCTAGAAATCCCTCTAGGGACATTGAAATCCCTCTAGCGACCTAGAAATCCCTCTAGCGACATAGAAATCCCTCTAGGGACATAGAAATCTCTCTCTCTAGGGACATAGAAATCCCTCTAGGGACCTAGAAATCCCTCTAGGGACATAGAAATCCCTCTAGGGACATAGAAATCTATCCCTCTAGGGACATAGAAATCCCTCTTGGGACATAGAAATCCCTCTAGGGACGTAGAAATCCCTCTAGGGACCTAGAAATCCCTCTAGGGACATAGAAATCCCTCTAGGGACCTAGAAATCTCTCTAGGGACATAGAAATCCCTCTAGGGACATAGAAATCTATCTCTCTAGGGACCTAGAAATCCCTCTAGGGACCTAGAAATCCCTCTAGGGACATAGAAATCCCTCTAGGGACATAGAAATCCCTCTAGGGACCTAGAAATCCCTCCTAAAACTCCAGATATCCCTCTCAAAACCCAAGATAACAGTTACATTTCTACCAGTTACCTTGGATAACCTTACATTTTTGACAGACATCATTGTTTGTTTACTAGTCTGTTCGAGCGTTGTTGTGTTTGTTGCTCAGTTGTTCTTTGTTAATAATACAAGATAATGTCGATATTTTGTTGTTTGGTGTTTCTTAGTTATACGACAATGCTTATTTGGGATTTGGCAAGAACCGAGGAAGATGCAATTCATTTTTGCCAGGAGAAAAACATTTTGCAGAAAAATAGGAAATGTAGGGATAGAGACTCTTTTCAATCCATGTTGAACTGTATAGCAACCCATTTTCCACCGAAATGCGATTGAATGTTAAGTTTTTAAATAATTTTTTGAATTTTAAATATTTTATATATGTTGCATTATTTTACATCCTACACTTATTATTTATGATTAAATATACTTATTATTTATTTATTATACTTTATACTAGTTTTAGATAATTATTTTAATTTTAAATCGTTTATATATTGGAGTATTTATTGATCTCATTATTTTATTTATTTACATTATATACCAAATTATTTTATAATATGTTATATATTCAATTATATTGTTATTACTTCGATTTATGTATTTCCATTATTATTACTCTATTTATTGATCTCGTTATTATATTTATTTACATTATATACAACATTATTTTATAACATGTTATATATTTAATTATATTGTTATTACTTCGATTTATTTATTTCCAATATTATTACATTCCTATTTTGAAAGGTTATCCAAGGTAACCGTCTCTAGGGACATAGAAATCCCTCTAGGGACATAGAAATATATCCCTCTAGGGACATAGAAATCCCTCTTGGGACCTAGAAATCCCTCTAGGGACATAGAAATCCCTCTAGGGACATAGAAATCCCTCTAGGGACATAGAAATCTATCCCTCTAGGGACATAGAAATCCCTCTAGGGACATAGAAATCCCTCTAGGGACATAGAAATCTATCCCTCTAGGGACATAGAAATCCCTCTAGGGACCTAGAAATCCCTCTGGGACATAGAAATCCCTCTAGGGACCTAGAAATCCCTCTAGCGACATAGAAATCCCTCTAAGGACATAGAAATCTCTCTCTCTAGGGACCTAGAAATCCCTCTAGGGACATAGAAATCCCTCTAGGGACATAGAAATCTATCCCCCTAGGGACATAGAAATCCCTCTTGGGACATAGAAATCCCACTAGGGACATAGAAATCCCTCTAGGGACATAGAAATCTATCCCTCTAGGGACATAGAAATCCCTCTAGGGACCTAGAAATCCCTCTAGGGACCTAGAAATCCCTCTAGGGACATAGAAATCTATCCCTCTAGGGACATAGAAATCCCTCTAGGGACATAGAAATCCCTCTTGGGACATAGAAATCCCTCTTGGGACATAGAAATCCCTCTAGGGACATAGAAATCCCTCTAGGGACATAGAAATCTATCCCTCTAGGGACATAGAAATCCCTCTAGGGACATAGAAATCCCTCTTGGGACATAGAAATCCCTCTTGGGACATAGAAATCCCTCTAGGGACATTGAAATCCCTCTAGGGACATAGAAATCTATCCCTCTAGGGACATAGAAATCCCTCTTGGGACATAGAAATTTATCCCTCTAGGGACATAGAAATCCCTCTAGGGACATAGAAATCCCTCTTGGGACATAGAAATCCCTCTAGGGACATAGAAATCCCTCTAGGGACATAGAAATCTATCCCTCTTGGGACATAGAAATCCCTCTAGGGACATAGAAATCTATCCCTCTAGGGACATAGAAATCCCTCTAGGGACATAGAAATCCCTCTTGGGACATAGAAATCCCTCTAGGGACATAGAAATCCCTCTAGGGACATAGAAATCTATCCCTCTAGGGACATAGAAATCCCTCTAGGGACCTAGAAATCCCTCTTGGGACATAGAAATCCCTCTTGGGACATAGAAATCCCTCTAGGGACATTGAAATCCCTCTAGGGACATAGAAATCTATCCCTCTAGGGACATAGAAATCCCTCTTGGGACCTAGAAATCCCTCTAGGGACATAGAAATCCCTCTAGGGACATAGAAATCTATCCCTCTAGGGACATAGAAATCCCTCTAGGGACCTAGAAATCCCTCTTGGGACATAGAAATCCCTCTAGGGACATAGAAATCCCTCTAGGGACATAGAAATCTATCCCTCTAGGGACATAGAAATCCCTCTTGGGACATAGAAATCCCTCTAGGGACATAGAAATCCCTCTAGGGACATAGAAATCTATCCCTCTAGGGACATAGAAATCCCTCTAGGGACCTAGAAATCCCTCTTGGGACATAGAAATCCCTCTTGGGACATAGAAATCCCTCTAGGGACATTGAAATCCCTCTAGGGACATAGAAATCTATCCCTCTAGGGACATAGAAATCCCTCTTGGGACCTAGAAATCCCTCTAGGGACATAGAAATCCCTCTAGGGACATAGAAATCTATCCCTCTAGGGACATAGAAATCCCTCTAGGGACCTAGAAATCCCTCTGGGACATAGAAATCCCTCTAGGGACCTAGAAATCCCTCTAGCGACATAGAAATCCCTCTAAGGACATAGAAATCTCTCTCTCTAGGGACCTAGAAATCCCTCTAGGGACATAGAAATCCCTCTAGGGACATAGAAATCCCTCTAGGGACATAGAAATCTATCCCTCTAGGGACATAGAAATCCCTCTAGGGACCTAGAAATCCCTCTTGGGACATAGAAATCCCTCTTGGGACATAGAAATCCCTCTAGGGACATTGAAATCCCTCTAGGGACATAGAAATCTATCCCTCTAGGGACATAGAAATCCCTCTTGGGACCTAGAAATCCCTCTAGGGACATAGAAATCCCTCTAGGGACATAGAAATCTATCCCTCTAGGGACATAGAAATCCCTCTAGGGACCTAGAAATCCCTCTTGGGACATAGAAATCCCTCTAGGGACATAGAAATCCCTCTAGGGACATAGAAATCTATCCCTCTAGGGACATAGAAATCCCTCTTGGGACATAGAAATCCCTCTAGGGACATAGAAATCCCTCTAGGGACATAGAAATCTATCCCTCTAGGGACATAGAAATCCCTCTAGGGACCTAGAAATCCCTCTTGGGACATAGAAATCCCTCTTGGGACATAGAAATCCCTCTAGGGACATTGAAATCCCTCTAGGGACATAGAAATCTATCCCTCTAGGGACATAGAAATCCCTCTTGGGACCTAGAAATCCCTCTAGGGACATAGAAATCCCTCTAGGGACATACAAATCTATCCCTCTAGGGACATAGAAATCCCTCTAGGGACCTAGAAATCCCTCTGGGACATAGAAATCCCTCTAGGGACCTAGAAATCCCTCTAGCGACATAGAAATCCCTCTTGGGACATAGAAATCCCTCTAGGGACATAGAAATCCCTCTAGGGACATAGAAATCCCTCTAGGGACCTAGAAATCCCTCTTGGGACATAGAAATCCCTCTTGGGACATAGAAATCCCTCTAGGGACATTGAAATCCCTCTAGGGACATAGAAATCTATCCCTCTAGGGACATAGAAATCCCTCTAGCGACATAGAAATCCCTCTAGGGACATAGAAATCTATCCCTCTAGGGACATAGAAATCCCTCTTGGGACATAGAAATCCCTCTAGCGACCTAGAAATCCCTCTAGCGACATAGAAATCCCTCTAGGGACATAGAAATCCCTCTAGGGACATAGAAATCCCTCTTGTGACATAGAAATCCCTCTTGGGACATAGAAATCCCTCTAGGGACATTGAAATCTCTCTAGGGACATAGAAATCTATCCCTCTAGGGACATAGAAATCCCTCTTGGGACATAGAAATCCCTCTTGGGACATAGAAATCCCTCTAGGGACATAGAAATCCCTCTAGGGACATAGAAATCCCTCTTGTGACATAGAAATCCCTCTTGGGACATAGAAATCCCTCTAGGGACATTGAAATCTCTCTAGGGACATAGAAATCTATCCCTCTAGGGACATAGAAATCCCTCTTGGGACATAGAAATCCCTCTTGGGACATAGAAATCCCTCTAGGGACATAGAAATCCCTCTAGGGACATAGAAATCTATCCCTCTAGGGACATAGAAATCCCTCTAGCGACATAGAAATCCCTCTAGGGACATAGAAATCTATCCCTCTAGGGACATAGAAATCCCTCTTGGGACATAGAAATCCCTCTAGCGACCTAGAAATCCCTCTAGCGACATAGAAATCCCTCTAGGGACATAGAAATCCCTCTAGGGACCTAGAAATCCCTCTTGTGACATAGAAATCCCTCTTGGGACATAGAAATCCCTCTAGGGACATTGAAATCTCTCTAGGGACATAGAAATCTATCCCTCTAGGGACATAGAAATCCCTCTTGGGACATAGAAATCCCTCTTGGGACATAGAAATCCCTCTAGGGACATAGAAATCTATCCCTCTAGGGACCTAGAAATCCCTCTAGGGACATAGAAATCCCTCTAGCGACCTATAAATCCCTCTAGCGACATAGAAATCCCTCTAGGGACATAGAAATCTATCCCTCTAGGGACATAGAAATCCCTCTTGGGACATAGAAATCCCTCTAGCGACCTAGAAATCCCTCTAGCGACATAGAAATCCCTCTAGGGACATAGAAATCCCTCTAGGGACATAGAAATCTATCCCTCTAGGGACATAGAAATCCCTCTAGGGACATAGAAATCTATCCCTCTAGGGACATAGAAATCCCTCTTGGGACATAGAAATCCCTCTTGGGACATAGAAATCCCTCTAGGGACATAGAAATCCCTCTAGGGACATAGAAATCTATCCCTCTAGGGACATAGAAATCCCTCTAGGGACATAGAAATCCCTCTTGGGACATAGAAATCCCTCTTGGGACATAGAATTCCCTCTAGGGACATTGAAATCCCTCTAGGGACATAGACATCTATCCCTCTAGGGACATAGAAATCCCTCTAGGGACCTAGAAATCCCTCTAGGGACATAGAAATCCCTCTAGGGATATAGAAATCTATCCCTCTAGGGACATAGAAATCCCTCTTGGGACATAGAAATCCCTCTAGGGACGTAGAAATCCCTCTAGGGACCTAGAGGGATTTCTATGTCGCTAGAGGGATTTCTAGGTCGCTAGAGGGATTTCGATGTCCCAAGAGGGATTTCTATGTCCCTAGAGGGATAGATTTCTATGTCCCTAGAGGGATTTCTATGTCCCTAGAGGGATTTCTATGTCGCTAGAGGGATTTCTAGGTCGCTAGAGGGATTTCTATGTCCCAAGAGGGATTTCTATGTCCCTAGAGGGATAGATTTCTATGTCCCTAGAGGGATTTCTATGTCGCTAGAGGGATTTCTAGGTCGCTAGAGGGATTTCTATGTCCCTAGAGGGATTTCTAGGTCCCTAGAGGGATAGATTTCTATGTCCCTAGAGGGATTTCTATGTCCCAAGAGGGATTTCTATGTCCCAAGAGGGATTTCTATGTCCCTAGAGGGATAGATTTCTATGTCCCTAGAGGGATTTCAATGTCCCTAGAGGGATTTCTATGTCCCAAGAGGGATTTCTATGTCACAAGAGGGATTTCTAGGTCCCTAGAGGGATTTCTATGTCCCTAGAGGGATAGATTTCTATGTCCCTAGAGGGATTTCTATGTCCCTAGAGGGATTTCTATGTCCCAAGAGGGATTTCTATGTCCCTAGAGGGATTTCTATGTCCCTAGAGGGATAGATTTCTATGTCCCTAGAGGGATTTCTATGTCCCAAGAGGGATAGATTTCTATGTCCCTAGAGGGATTTCTATGTCCCTAGAGGGATTTCTATGTCCCAAGAGGGATTTCTATGTCCCTAGAGGGATTTCTATGTCCCTAGAGGGATAGATTTCTATGTCCCAAGAGGGATTTCTATGTCCCTAGAGGGATAGATTTCTATGTCCCTAGAGGGATTTCAATGTCCCTAGAGGGATTTCTATGTCCCAAGAGGGATTTCTATGTCCCAAGAGGGATTTCTATGTCCCTAGAGGGATTTCTATGTCCCTAGAGGGATAGATTTCTATGTCCCTAGAGGGATTTCTATGTCCCTAGAGGGATTTCTATGTCCCAAGAGGGATTTCTATGTCCCAAGAGGGATTTCTATGTCCCTAGAGGGATTTCTATGTCCCTAGAGGGATAGATTTCTATGTCCCTAGAGGGATTTCTAGGTCCCTAGAGGGATTTCTAGGTCCCTAGAGGGATTTCTATGTCCCTAGAGGGATAGATTTCTATGTCCCTAGAGGGATTTCTATGTCCCTAGAGGGATTTCTATGTCCCAAGAGGGATTTCTATGTCCCTAGAGGGATAGATTTCTATGTCCCTAGAGGGATTTCTATGTCCCTAGAGGGATTTCTAGGTCCCTAGAGAGAGAGATTTCTATGTCCTTAGAGGGATTTCTATGTCGCTAGAGGGATTTCTAGGTCCCTAGAGGGATTTCTATGTCCCAGAGGGATTTCTATGTCCCTAGAGGGATAGATTTCTATGTCCCTAGAGGGATTTCTATGTCCCTAGAGGGATTTCTATGTCCCAAGAGGGATTTCTATGTCCCTAGAGGGATAGATTTCTATGTCCCTAGAGGGATTTCTATGTCCCTAGAGGGATTTCTAGATCCCTAGAGAGAGAGATTTCTATGTCCTTAGAGGGATTTCTATGTCGCTAGAGGGATTTCTAGGTCCCTAGAGGGATTTCTATGTCCCAGAGGGATTTCTAGGTCCCTAGAGGGATTTCTATGTCCCTAGAGGGATAGATTTCTATGTCCCTAGAGGGATTTCTATGTCCCTAGAGGGATTTCTATGTCCCTAGAGGGATTTCTATGTCCCTAGAGGGATAGATTTCTATGTCCCTAGAGGGATTTCTATGTCCCTAGAGGGATTTCTATGTCCCTAGAGGGATAGATTTCTATGTCCCTAGAGGGATTTCTATGTCCCTAGAGGGATTTCTATGTCCCTAGAGGGATTTCTAGGTCCCAAGAGGGATTTCTATGTCCCTAGAGGGATATATTTCTATGTCCCTAGAGGGATTTCTATGTCCCTAGAGACGGTTACCTTGGATAACCTTTCAAAATAGGAATGTAATAATATTGGAAATAAATAAATCGAAGTAATAACAATATAATTAAATATATAACATGTTATAAAATAATGTTGTATATAATGTAAATAAATATAATAACGAGATCAATAAATAGAGTAATAATAATGGAAATACATAAATCGAAGTAATAACAATATAATTGAATATATAACATATTATAAAATAATTTGGTATATAATGTAAATAAATAAAATAATGAGATCAATAAATACTCCAATATATAAACGATTTAAAATTAAAATAATTATCTAAAACTAGTATAAAGTATAATAAATAAATAATAAGTATATTTAATCATAAATAATAAGTGTAGGATGTAAAATAATGCAACATATATAAAATATTTAAAATTCAAAAAATTATTTAAAAACTTAACATTCAATCGCATTTCGGTGGAAAATGGGTTGCTATACAGTTCAACATGGATTGAAAAGAGTCTCTATCCCTACATTTCCTATTTTTCTGCAAAATGTTTTTCTCCTGGCAAAAATGAATTGCATCTTCCTCGGTTCTTGCCAAATCCCAAATAAGCATTGTCGTATAACTAAGAAACACCAAACAACAAAATATCGACATTATCTTGTATTATTAACAAAGAACAACTGAGCAACAAACACAACAACGCTCGAACAGACTAGTAAACAAACAATGATGTCTGTCAAAAATGTAAGGTTATCCAAGGTAACTGGTAGAAATGTAACTGTTATCTTGGGTTTTGAGAGGGATATCTGGAGTTTTAGGAGGGATTTCTAGGTCCCTAGAGGGATTTCTATGTCCCTAGAGGGATTTCTATGTCCCTAGAGGGATTTCTAGGTCCCTAGAGGGATTTCTAGGTCCCTAGAGAGATAGATTTCTATGTCCCTAGAGGGATTTCTATGTCCCTAGAGAGATTTCTAGGTCCCTAGAGGGATTTCTATGTCCCTAGAGGGATTTCTAGGTCCCTAGAGGGATTTCTACGTCCCTAGAGGGATTTCTATGTCCCAAGAGGGATTTCTATGTCCCTAGAGGGATAGATTTCTATGTCCCTAGAGGGATTTCTATGTCCCTAGAGGGATTTCTAGGTCCCTAGAGGGATTTCTATGTCCCTAGAGAGAGAGATTTCTATGTCCCTAGAGGGATTTCTATGTCGCTAGAGGGATTTCTAGGTCGCTAGAGGGATTTCAATGTCCCTAGAGGGATTTCTAGGTCCCTAGAGGGATTTCTATGTCCCAAGAGGGATTTCTATGTCCCAAGAGGGATTTCTATGTCCCTAGAGGGATTTCTATGTCCCTAGAGGGATAGATTTCTATGTCCCTAGAGGGATTTCTATGTCCCTAGAGGGATTTCTATGTCCCAAGAGGGATTTCTATGTCCCAAGAGGGATTTCTATGTCCCTAGAGGGATAGATTTCTATGTCCCTAGAGGGATTTCAATGTCCCTAGAGGGATTTCTATGTCCCTAGAGGGATTTCTATGTCCCTAGAGGGATTTCTATGTCCCAAGAGGGATTTCTATGTCCCTAGAGGGATTTCTATGTCCCTAGAGGGATAGATTTCTATGTCCCTAGAGGGATTTCTATGTCCCAAGAGGGATAGATTTCTATGTCCCTAGAGGGATTTCTATGTCCCTAGAGGGATTTCTATGTCCCAAGAGGGATTTCTATGTCCCTAGAGGGATTTCTATGTCCCAAGAGGGATTTCTATGTCCCAAGAGGGATTTCTATGTCCCTAGAGGGATTTCTATGTCCCTAGAGGGATAGATTTCTATGTCCCTAGAGGGATTTCTATGTCCCTAGAGGGATTTCTATGTCCCAAGAGGGATTTTTATGTCCCAAGAGGGATTTCTATGTCCCTAGAGGGATTTCTATGTCCCTAGAGGGATAGATTTCTATGTCCCTAGAGGGATTTCAATGTCCCTAGAGGGATTTCTATGTCCCAAGAGGGATTTCTATGTCCCAAGAGGGATTTCTATGTCCCTAGAGGGATTTCTATGTCCCTAGAGGGATAGATTTCTATGTCCCTAGAGGGATGTCTAGGTCCCTAGAGGGATTTCTAGGTCCCTAGAGGGATTTCTATGTCCCTAGAGGGATTTCTTTGTCCCTAGAGGGATAGATTTCTATGTCCCTAGAGGGATTTCTAGGTCCCTAGAGGGATTTCTATGTCCCTAGAGGGATAGATTTCTATGTCCCTAGAGGGATTTCTATGTCCCTAGAGGGATTTCTATGTCCCAAGAGGGATTTCTATGTCCCTAGAGGGATAGATTTCTATGTCCCTAGAGGGATTTCTATGTCCCTAGAGGGATTTCTAGGTCCCTAGAGAGAGAGATTTCTATGTCCTTAGAGGGATTTCTATGTCGCTAGAGGGATTTCTAGGTCCCTAGAGGGATTTCTATGTCCCAGAGGGATTTCTAGGTCCCTAGAGGGATTTCTATGTCCCTAGAGGGATAGATTTCTATGTCCCTAGAGGGATTTCTATGTCCCTAGAGGGATTTCTATGTCCCTAGAGGGATAGATTTCTATGTCCCTAGAGGGATTTCTATGTCCCTAGAGGGATTTCTATGTCCCTAGAGGGATTTCTAGGTCCCAAGAGGGATTTCTATGTCCCTAGAGGGATATATTTCTATGTCCCTAGAGACGGTTACCTTGGATAACCTTTCAAAATAGGAATGTAATAATATTGGAAATAAATAAATCGAAGTAATAACAATATAATTAAATATATAACATGTTATAAAATAATGTTGTATATAATGTAAATAAATATAATAACGAGATCAATAAATAGAGTAATAATAATGGAAATACATAAATCGAAGTAATAACAATATAATTGAATATATAACATATTATAAAATAATTTGGTATATAATGTAAATAAATAAAATAATGAGATCAATAAATACTCCAATATATAAACGATTTAAAATTAAAATAATTATCTAAAACTAGTATAAAGTATAATAAATAAATAATAAGTATATTTAATCATAAATAATAAGTGTAGGATGTAAAATAATGCAACATATATAAAATATTTAAAATTCAAAAAATTATTTAAAAACTTAACATTCAATCGCATTTCGGTGGAAAATGGGTTGCTATACAGTTCAACATGGATTGAAAAGAGTCTCTATCCCTACATTTCCTATTTTTCTGCAAAATGTTTTTCTCCTGGCAAAAATGAATTGCATCTTCCTCGGTTCTTGCCAAATCCCAAATAAGCATTGTCGTATAACTAAGAAACACCAAACAACAAAATATCGACATTATCTTGTATTATTAACAAAGAACAACTGAGCAACAAACACAACAACGCTCGAACAGACTAGTAAACAAACAATGATGTCTGTCAAAAATGTAAGGTTATCCAAGGTAACTGGTAGAAATGTAACTGTTATCTTGGGTTTTGAGAGGGATATCTGGAGTTTTAGGAGGGATTTCTAGGTCCCTAGAGGGATTTCTAGGTCCCTAGAGGGATTTCTATGTCCCTAGAGGGATTTCTATGTCCCTAGAGGGATTTCTAGGTCCCTAGAGGGATTTCTAGGTCCCTAGAGAGATAGATTTCTATGTCCCTAGAGGGATTTCTATGTCCCTAGAGAGATTTCTAGGTCCCTAGAGGGATTTCTATGTCCCTAGAGGGATTTCTAGGTCCCTAGAGGGATTTCTACGTCCCTAGAGGGATTTCTATGTCCCAAGAGGGATTTCTATGTCCCTAGAGGGATAGATTTCTATGTCCCTAGAGGGATTTCTATGTCCCTAGAGGGATTTCTATGTCCCTAGAGGGATTTCTAGGTCCCTAGAGGGATTTCTATGTCCCTAGAGAGAGAGATTTCTATGTCCCTAGAGGGATTTCAATGTCCCTAGAGGGATTTCTATGTCCCAAGAGGGATTTCTATGTCCCAAGAGGGATTTCTATGTCCCTAGAGGGATTTCTATGTCCCTAGAGGGATAGATTTCTATGTCCCTAGAGGGATTTCTATGTCCCTAGAGGGATTTCTATGTCCCAAGAGGGATTTCTATGTCCCAAGAGGGATTTCTATGTCCCTAGAGGGATAGATTTCTATGTCCCTAGAGGGATTTCAATGTCCCTAGAGGGATTTCTATGTCCCAAGAGGGATTTCTATGTCCCAAGAGGGATTTCTATGTCCCTAGAGGGATTTCTATGTCCCTAGAGGGATAGATTTCTATGTCCCTAGAGGGATTTCTAGGTCCCTAGAGGGATTTCTAGGTCCCTAGAGGGATTTCTATGTCCCTAGAGGGATAGATTTCTATGTCCCTAGAGGGATTTCTATGTCCCTAGAGGGATTTCTATGTCCCTAGAGGGATTTCTATGTCGCTAGAGGGATTTCTAGGTCGCTAGAGGGATTTCTATGTCCCAAGAGGGATTTCTATGTCCCTAGAGGGATAGATTTCTATGTCCCTAGAGGGATTTCTATGTCCCTAGAGGGATTTCTATGTCGCTAGAGGGATTTCTAGGTCGCTAGAGGGATTTCTATGTCCCTAGAGGGATAGATTTCTATGTCCCTAGAGGGATTTCTATGTCGCTAGAGGGATTTCTAGGTCGCTAGAGGGATTTCTATGTCCCTAGAGGGATTTCTAGGTCCCTAGAGGGATAGATTTCTATGTCCCTAGAGGGATTTCTATGTCCCAAGAGGGATTTCTATGTCCCAAGAGGGATTTCTATGTCCCTAGAGGGATAGATTTCTAGGTCGCTAGAGGGATTTCTATGTCCCAAGAGGGATTTCTATGTCCCTAGAGGGATAGATTTCTATGTCCCTAGAGGGATTTCTATGTCGCTAGAGGGATTTCTAGGTCGCTAGAGGGATTTCTATGTCCCTAGAGGGATTTCTAGGTCCCTAGAGGGATAGATTTCTATGTCCCTAGAGGGATTTCTATGTCCCAAGAGGGATTTCTATGTCCCAAGAGGGATTTCTATGTCCCTAGAGGGATAGATTTCTATGTCCCTAGAGGGATTTCAATGTCCCTAGAGGGATTTCTATGTCCCAAGAGGGATTTCTATGTCCCTAGAGGGATTTCTATGTCCCTAGAGGGATAGATTTCTATGTCCCTAGAGGGATTTCTATGTCCCAAGAGGGATAGATTTCTATGTCCCAAGAGGGATTTCTATGTCCCTAGAGGGATTTCTATGTCCCTAGAGGGATAGATTTCTATGTCCCAAGAGGGATTTCTATGTCCCTAGAGGGATAGATTTCTATGTCCCTAGAGGGATTTCAATGTCCCTAGAGGGATTTCTATGTCCCAAGAGGGATTTCTATGTCCCAAGAGGGATTTCTATGTCCCTAGAGGGATTTCTATGTCCCTAGAGGGATAGATTTCTATGTCCCTAGAGGGATTTCTATGTCCCTAGAGGGATTTCTATGTCCCAAGAGGGATTTCTATGTCCCAAGAGGGATTTCTATGTCCCTAGAGGGATTTCTATGTCCCTAGAGGGATAGATTTCTATGTCCCTAGAGGGATTTCTAGGTCCCTAGAGGGATTTCTAGGTCCCTAGAGGGATTTCTATGTCCCTAGAGGGATAGATTTCTATGTCCCTAGAGGGATTTCTATGTCAATAGAGGGATTTCTATGTCCCAAGAGGGATTTCTATGTCCCTAGAGGGATAGATTTCTATGTCCCTAGAGGGATTTCTATGTCCCTAGAGGGATTTCTAGGTCCCTAGAGAGAGAGATTTCTATGTCCTTAGAGGGATTTCTATGTCGCTAGAGGGATTTCTATGTCCCTAGAGGGATTTCTAGGTCCCTAGAGGGATTTCTAGGTCCCTAGAGGGATTTCTATGTCCCTAGAGGGATAGATTTCTATGTCCCTAGAGGGATTTCTATGTCCCTAGAGGGATTTCTATGTCCCAAGAGGGATTTCTATGTCCCTAGAGGGATAGATTTCTATGTCCCTAGAGGGATTTCTATGTCCCTAGAGGGATTTCTATGTCCCTAGAGGGATTTCTATGTCGCTAGAGGGATTTCTAGGTCGCTAGAGGGATTTCTATGTCCCAAGAGGGATTTCTATGTCCCTAGAGGGATAGATTTCTATGTCCCTAGAGGGATTTCTATGTCCCTAGAGGGATTTCTATGTCGCTAGAGGGATTTCTAGGTCGCTAGAGGGATTTCTATGTCCCTAGAGGGATAGATTTCTATGTCCCAAGAGGGATTTCTATGTCCCTAGAGGGATAGATTTCTATGTCCCTAGAGGGATTTCAATGTCCCTAGAGGGATTTCTATGTCCCAAGAGGGATTTCTATGTCCCAAGAGGGATTTCTATGTCCCTAGAGGGATTTCTATGTCCCTAGAGGGATAGATTTCTATGTCCCTAGAGGGATTTCTATGTCCCTAGAGGGATTTCTATGTCCCAAGAGGGATTTCTATGTCCCAAGAGGGATTTCTATGTCCCTAGAGGGATTTCTATGTCCCTAGAGGGATAGATTTCTATGTCCCTAGAGGGATTTCTAGGTCCCTAGAGGGATTTCTAGGTCCCTAGAGGGATTTCTATGTCCCTAGAGGGATAGATTTCTATGTCCCTAGAGGGATTTCTATGTCCCTAGAGGGATTTCTATGTCCCAAGAGGGATTTCTATGTCCCTAGAGGGATAGATTTCTATGTCCCTAGAGGGATTTCTATGTCCCTAGAGGGATTTCTAGGTCCCTAGAGAGAGAGATTTCTATGTCCTTAGAGGGATTTCTATGTCGCTAGAGGGATTTCTAGGTCCCTAGAGGGATTTCTATGTCCCAGAGGGATTTCTATGTCCCTAGAGGGATAGATTTCTATGTCCCTAGAGGGATTTCTATGTCCCTAGAGGGATTTCTATGTCCCAAGAGGGATTTCTATGTCCCTAGAGGGATAGATTTCTATGTCCCTAGAGGGATTTCTATGTCCCTAGAGGGATTTCTAGATCCCTAGAGAGAGAGATTTCTATGTCCTTAGAGGGATTTCTATGTCGCTAGAGGGATTTTTAGGTCCCTAGAGGGATTTCTATGTCCCAGAGGGATTTCTAGGTCCCTAGAGGGATTTCTATGTCCCTAGAGGGATAGATTTCTATGTCCCTAGAGGGATTTCTATGTCCCTAGAGGGATTTCTATGTCCCTAGAGGGATTTCTATGTCCCTAGAGGGATAGATTTCTATGTCCCTAGAGGGATTTCTATGTCCCTAGAGGGATTTCTATGTCCCTAGAGGGATAGATTTCTATGTCCCTAGAGGGATTTCTATGTCCCTAGAGGGATTTCTATGTCCCTAGAGGGATTTCTAGGTCCCAAGAGGGATTTCTATGGCCCTAGAGGGATATATTTCTATGTCCCTAGAGGGATTTCTATGTCCCTAGAGACGGTTACCTTGGATAACCTTTCAAAATAGGAATGTAATAATATTGGAAATAAATAAATCGAAGTAATAACAATATAATTAAATATATAACATGTTATAAAATAATGTTGTATATAATGTAAATAAATATAATAACGAGATCAATAAATAGAGTAATAATAATGGAAATACATAAATCGAAGTAATAACAATATAATTGAATATATAACATATTATAAAATAATTTGGTATATAATGTAAATAAATAAAATAATGAGATCAATAAATACTCCAATATATAAACGATTTAAAATTAAAATAATTATCTAAAACTAGTATAAAGTATAATAAATAAATAATAAGTATATTTAATCATAAATAATAAGTGTAGGATGTAAAATAATGCAACATATATAAAATATTTAAAATTCAAAAAATTATTTAAAAACTTAACATTCAATCGCATTTCGGTGGAAAATGGGTTGCTATACAGTTCAACATGGATTGAAAAGAGTCTCTATCCCTACATTTCCTATTTTTCTGCAAAATGTTTTTCTCCTGGCAAAAATGAATTGCATCTTCCTCGGTTCTTGCCAAATCCCAAATAAGCATTGTCGTATAACTAAGAAACACCAAACAACAAAATATCGACATTATCTTGTATTATTAACAAAGAACAACTGAGCAACAAACACAACAACGCTCGAACAGACTAGTAAACAAACAATGATGTCTGTCAAAAATGTAAGGTTATCCAAGGTAACTGGTAGAAATGTAACTGTTATCTTGGGTTTTGAGAGGGATATCTGGAGTTTTAGGAGGGATTTCTAGGTCCCTAGAGGGATTTCTATGTCCCTAGAGGGATTTCTATGTCCCTAGAGGGATTTCTAGGTCCCTAGAGGGATTTCTAGGTCCCTAGAGAGATAGATTTCTATGTCCCTAGAGGGATTTCTATGTCCCTAGAGAGATTTCTAGGTCCCTAGAGGGATTTCTATGTCCCTAGAGGGATTTCTAGGTCCCTAGAGGGATTTCTACGTCCCTAGAGGGATTTCTATGTCCCAAGAGGGATTTCTATGTCCCTAGAGGGATAGATTTCTATGTCCCTAGAGGGATTTCTATGTCCCTAGAGGGATTTCTAGGTCCCTAGAGGGATTTCTATGTCCCTAGAGAGAGAGATTTCTATGTCCCTAGAGGGATTTCTATGTCGCTAGAGGGATTTCTAGGTCGCTAGAGGGATTTCAATGTCCCTAGAGGGATTTCTAGGTCCCTAGAGGGATTTCTATGTCCCAAGAGGGATTTCTATGTCCCAAGAGGGATTTCTATGTCCCTAGAGGGATTTCTATGTCCCTAGAGGGATAGATTTCTATGTCCCTAGAGGGATTTCTATGTCCCTAGAGGGATTTCTATGTCCCAAGAGGGATTTCTATGTCCCAAGAGGGATTTCTATGTCCCTAGAGGGATAGATTTCTATGTCCCTAGAGGGATTTCAATGTCCCTAGAGGGATTTCTATGTCCCTAGAGGGATTTCTATGTCCCTAGAGGGATTTCTATGTCCCAAGAGGGATTTCTATGTCCCAGAGGGATTTCTAGGTCCCTAGAGGGATTTCTATGTCCCTAGAGGGATAGATTTCTATGTCCCTAGAGGGATTTCTATGTCCCTAGAGGGATTTCTATGTCCCTAGAGGGATTTCAATGTCCCTAGAGGGATTTCTATGTCCCTAGAGGGATTTCTATGTCCCTAGAGGGATAGATTTCTATGTCCCTAGAGGGATTTCTATGTCCCAAGAGGGATAGATTTCTATGTCCCTAGAGGGATTTCTATGTCCCTAGAGGGATTTCTATGTCCCAAGAGGGATTTTTATGTCCCAAGAGGGATTTCTATGTCCCTAGAGGGATTTCTATGTCCCTAGAGGGATAGATTTCTATGTCCCTAGAGGGATTTCAATGTCCCTAGAGGGATTTCTATGTCCCAAGAGGGATTTCTATGTCCCAAGAGGGATTTCTATGTCCCTAGAGGGATTTCTATGTCCCTAGAGGGATAGATTTCTATGTCCCTAGAGGGATGTCTAGGTCCCTAGAGGGATTTCTAGGTCCCTAGAGGGATTTCTATGTCCCTAGAGGGATTTCTTTGTCCCTAGAGGGATAGATTTCTATGTCCCTAGAGGGATTTCTAGGTCCCTAGAGGGATTTCTATGTCCCTAGAGGGATAGATTTCTATGTCCCTAGAGGGATTTCTATGTCCCTAGAGGGATTTCTATGTCCCAAGAGGGATTTCTATGTCCCTAGAGGGATAGATTTCTATGTCCCTAGAGGGATTTCTATGTCCCTAGAGGGATTTCTAGGTCCCTAGAGAGAGAGATTTCTATGTCCTTAGAGGGATTTCTATGTCGCTAGAGGGATTTCTAGGTCCCTAGAGGGATTTCTATGTCCCAGAGGGATTTCTAGGTCCCTAGAGGGATTTCTATGTCCCTAGAGGGATAGATTTCTATGTCCCTAGAGGGATTTCTATGTCCCTAGAGGGATTTCTATGTCCCTAGAGGGATAGATTTCTATGTCCCTAGAGGGATTTCAATGTCCCTAGAGGGATTTCTATGTCCCTAGAGGGATTTCTATGTCCCTAGAGGGATTTCAATGTCCCTAGAGGGATTTCTATGTCCCTAGAGGGATTTCTATGTCCCTAGAGGGATTTCTATGTCCCAAGAGGGATTTCTATGTCCCTAGAGGGATTTCTATGTCCCTAGAGGGATAGATTTCTATGTCCCTAGAGGGATTTCTATGTCCCAAGAGGGATAGATTTCTATGTCCCTAGAGGGATTTCTATGTCCCTAGAGGGATTTCTATGTCCCAAGAGGGATTTTTATGTCCCAAGAGGGATTTCTATGTCCCTAGAGGGATTTCTATGTCCCTAGAGGGATAGATTTCTATGTCCCTAGAGGGATTTCAATGTCCCTAGAGGGATTTCTATGTCCCAAGAGGGATTTCTATGTCCCAAGAGGGATTTCTAGGTCCCTAGAGAGAGAGATTTCTATGTCCTTAGAGGGATTTCTATGTCGCTAGAGGGATTTCTAGGTCCCTAGAGGGATTTCTATGTCCCAGAGGGATTTCTAGGTCCCTAGAGGGATTTCTATGTCCCTAGAGGGATAGATTTCTATGTCCCTAGAGGGATTTCTATGTCCCTAGAGGGATTTCTATGTCCCTAGAGGGATAGATTTCTATGTCCCTAGAGGGATTTCTATGTCCCTAGAGGGATTTCTATGTCCCTAGAGGGATTTCTAGGTCCCAAGAGGGATTTCTATGTCCCTAGAGGGATATATTTCTATGTCCCTAGAGACGGTTACCTTGGATAACCTTTCAAAATAGGAATGTAATAATATTGGAAATAAATAAATCGAAGTAATAACAATATAATTAAATATATAACATGTTATAAAATAATGTTGTATATAATGTAAATAAATATAATAACGAGATCAATAAATAGAGTAATAATAATGGAAATACATAAATCGAAGTAATAACAATATAATTGAATATATAACATATTATAAAATAATTTGGTATATAATGTAAATAAATAAAATAATGAGATCAATAAATACTCCAATATATAAACGATTTAAAATTAAAATAATTATCTAAAACTAGTATAAAGTATAATAAATAAATAATAAGTATATTTAATCATAAATAATAAGTGTAGGATGTAAAATAATGCAACATATATAAAATATTTAAAATTCAAAAAATTATTTAAAAACTTAACATTCAATCGCATTTCGGTGGAAAATGGGTTGCTATACAGTTCAACATGGATTGAAAAGAGTCTCTATCCCTACATTTCCTATTTTTCTGCAAAATGTTTTTCTCCTGGCAAAAATGAATTGCATCTTCCTCGGTTCTTGCCAAATCCCAAATAAGCATTGTCGTATAACTAAGAAACACCAAACAACAAAATATCGACATTATCTTGTATTATTAACAAAGAACAACTGAGCAACAAACACAACAACGCTCGAACAGACTAGTAAACAAACAATGATGTCTGTCAAAAATGTAAGGTTATCCAAGGTAACTGGTAGAAATGTAACTGTTATCTTGGGTTTTGAGAGGGATATCTGGAGTTTTAGGAGGGATTTCTAGGTCCCTAGAGGGATTTCTAGGTCCCTAGAGGGATTTCTATGTCCCTAGAGGGATTTCTATGTCCCTAGAGGGATTTCTAGGTCCCTAGAGGGATTTCTAGGTCCCTAGAGAGATAGATTTCTATGTCCCTAGAGGGATTTCTATGTCCCTAGAGAGATTTCTAGGTCCCTAGAGGGATTTCTATGTCCCTAGAGGGATTTCTAGGTCCCTAGAGGGATTTCTACGTCCCTAGAGGGATTTCTATGTCCCAAGAGGGATTTCTATGTCCCTAGAGGGATAGATTTCTATGTCCCTAGAGGGATTTCTATGTCCCTAGAGGGATTTCTATGTCCCTAGAGGGATTTCTAGGTCCCTAGAGGGATTTCTATGTCCCTAGAGAGAGAGATTTCTATGTCCCTAGAGGGATTTCAATGTCCCTAGAGGGATTTCTATGTCCCAAGAGGGATTTCTATGTCCCAAGAGGGATTTCTATGTCCCTAGAGGGATTTCTATGTCCCTAGAGGGATAGATTTCTATGTCCCTAGAGGGATTTCTATGTCCCTAGAGGGATTTCTATGTCCCAAGAGGGATTTCTATGTCCCAAGAGGGATTTCTATGTCCCTAGAGGGATAGATTTCTATGTCCCTAGAGGGATTTCAATGTCCCTAGAGGGATTTCTATGTCCCAAGAGGGATTTCTATGTCCCAAGAGGGATTTCTATGTCCCTAGAGGGATTTCTATGTCCCTAGAGGGATAGATTTCTATGTCCCTAGAGGGATTTCTAGGTCCCTAGAGGGATTTCTAGGTCCCTAGAGGGATTTCTATGTCCCTAGAGGGATAGATTTCTATGTCCCTAGAGGGATTTCTATGTCCCTAGAGGGATTTCTATGTCCCTAGAGGGATTTCTATGTCGCTAGAGGGATTTCTAGGTCGCTAGAGGGATTTCTATGTCCCAAGAGGGATTTCTATGTCCCTAGAGGGATAGATTTCTATGTCCCTAGAGGGATTTCTATGTCCCTAGAGGGATTTCTATGTCGCTAGAGGGATTTCTAGGTCGCTAGAGGGATTTCTATGTCCCTAGAGGGATAGATTTCTATGTCCCTAGAGGGATTTCTATGTCGCTAGAGGGATTTCTAGGTCGCTAGAGGGATTTCTATGTCCCTAGAGGGATTTCTAGGTCCCTAGAGGGATAGATTTCTATGTCCCTAGAGGGATTTCTATGTCCCAAGAGGGATTTCTATGTCCCAAGAGGGATTTCTATGTCCCTAGAGGGATAGATTTCTAGGTCGCTAGAGGGATTTCTATGTCCCAAGAGGGATTTCTATGTCCCTAGAGGGATAGATTTCTATGTCCCTAGAGGGATTTCTATGTCGCTAGAGGGATTTCTAGGTCGCTAGAGGGATTTCTATGTCCCTAGAGGGATTTCTAGGTCCCTAGAGGGATAGATTTCTATGTCCCTAGAGGGATTTCTATGTCCCAAGAGGGATTTCTATGTCCCAAGAGGGATTTCTATGTCCCTAGAGGGATAGATTTCTATGTCCCTAGAGGGATTTCAATGTCCCTAGAGGGATTTCTATGTCCCAAGAGGGATTTCTATGTCCCTAGAGGGATTTCTATGTCCCTAGAGGGATAGATTTCTATGTCCCTAGAGGGATTTCTATGTCCCAAGAGGGATAGATTTCTATGTCCCAAGAGGGATTTCTATGTCCCTAGAGGGATTTCTATGTCCCTAGAGGGATAGATTTCTATGTCCCAAGAGGGATTTCTATGTCCCTAGAGGGATAGATTTCTATGTCCCTAGAGGGATTTCAATGTCCCTAGAGGGATTTCTATGTCCCAAGAGGGATTTCTATGTCCCAAGAGGGATTTCTATGTCCCTAGAGGGATTTCTATGTCCCTAGAGGGATAGATTTCTATGTCCCTAGAGGGATTTCTATGTCCCTAGAGGGATTTCTATGTCCCAAGAGGGATTTCTATGTCCCAAGAGGGATTTCTATGTCCCTAGAGGGATTTCTATGTCCCTAGAGGGATAGATTTCTATGTCCCTAGAGGGATTTCTAGGTCCCTAGAGGGATTTCTAGGTCCCTAGAGGGATTTCTATGTCCCTAGAGGGATAGATTTCTATGTCCCTAGAGGGATTTCTATGTCAATAGAGGGATTTCTATGTCCCAAGAGGGATTTCTATGTCCCTAGAGGGATAGATTTCTATGTCCCTAGAGGGATTTCTATGTCCCTAGAGGGATTTCTAGGTCCCTAGAGAGAGAGATTTCTATGTCCTTAGAGGGATTTCTATGTCGCTAGAGGGATTTCTATGTCCCTAGAGGGATTTCTAGGTCCCTAGAGGGATTTCTAGGTCCCTAGAGGGATTTCTATGTCCCTAGAGGGATAGATTTCTATGTCCCTAGAGGGATTTCTATGTCCCTAGAGGGATTTCTATGTCCCAAGAGGGATTTCTATGTCCCTAGAGGGATAGATTTCTATGTCCCTAGAGGGATTTCTATGTCCCTAGAGGGATTTCTATGTCCCTAGAGGGATTTCTATGTCGCTAGAGGGATTTCTAGGTCGCTAGAGGGATTTCTATGTCCCAAGAGGGATTTCTATGTCCCTAGAGGGATAGATTTCTATGTCCCTAGAGGGATTTCTATGTCCCTAGAGGGATTTCTATGTCGCTAGAGGGATTTCTAGGTCGCTAGAGGGATTTCTATGTCCCTAGAGGGATAGATTTCTATGTCCCTAGAGGGATTTCTATGTCGCTAGAGGGATTTCTAGGTCGCTAGAGGGATTTCTATGTCCCTAGAGGGATTTCTAGGTCCCTAGAGGGATAGATTTCTATGTCCCTAGAGGGATTTCTATGTCCCAAGAGGGATTTCTATGTCCCAAGAGGGATTTCTATGTCCCTAGAGGGATAGATTTCTAGGTCGCTAGAGGGATTTCTATGTCCCAAGAGGGATTTCTATGTCCCTAGAGGGATAGATTTCTATGTCCCTAGAGGGATTTCTATGTCGCTAGAGGGATTTCTAGGTCGCTAGAGGGATTTCTATGTCCCTAGAGGGATTTCTAGGTCCCTAGAGGGATAGATTTCTATGTCCCTAGAGGGATTTCTATGTCCCAAGAGGGATTTCTATGTCCCAAGAGGGATTTCTATGTCCCTAGAGGGATAGATTTCTATGTCCCTAGAGGGATTTCAATGTCCCTAGAGGGATTTCTATGTCCCAAGAGGGATTTCTATGTCCCTAGAGGGATTTCTATGTCCCTAGAGGGATAGATTTCTATGTCCCTAGAGGGATTTCTATGTCCCAAGAGGGATAGATTTCTATGTCCCAAGAGGGATTTCTATGTCCCTAGAGGGATTTCTATGTCCCTAGAGGGATAGATTTCTATGTCCCAAGAGGGATTTCTATGTCCCTAGAGGGATAGATTTCTATGTCCCTAGAGGGATTTCAATGTCCCTAGAGGGATTTCTATGTCCCAAGAGGGATTTCTATGTCCCAAGAGGGATTTCTATGTCCCTAGAGGGATTTCTATGTCCCAAGAGGGATTTCTATGTCCCAAGAGGGATTTCTATGTCCCTAGAGGGATTTCTATGTCCCTAGAGGGATAGATTTCTATGTCCCTAGAGGGATTTCTAGGTCCCTAGAGGGATTTCTAGGTCCCTAGAGGGATTTCTATGTCCCTAGAGGGATAGATTTCTATGTCCCTAGAGGGATTTCTATGTCCCTAGAGGGATTTCTATGTCCCAAGAGGGATTTCTATGTCCCTAGAGGGATAGATTTCTATGTCCCTAGAGGGATTTCTATGTCCCTAGAGGGATTTCTAGGTCCCTAGAGAGAGAGATTTCTATGTCCTTAGAGGGATTTCTATGTCGCTAGAGGGATTTCTAGGTCCCTAGAGGGATTTCTATGTCCCAGAGGGATTTCTAGGTCCCTAGAGGGATTTCTATGTCCCTAGAGGGATAGATTTCTATGTCCCTAGAGGGATTTCTATGTCCCTAGAGGGATTTCTATGTCCCTAGAGGGATAGATTTCTATGTCCCTAGAGGGATTTCTATGTCCCTAGAGGGATTTCTATGTCCCTAGAGGGATTTCTAGGTCCCAAGAGGGATTTCTATGTCCCTAGAGGGATATATTTCTATGTCCCTAGAGGGATTTCTATGTCCCTAGAGACGGTTACCTTGGATAACCTTTCAAAATAGGAATGTAATAATATTGGAAATAAATAAATCGAAGTAATAACAATATAATTAAATATATAACATGTTATAAAATAATGTTGTATATAATGTAAATAAATATAATAACGAGATCAATAAATAGAGTAATAATAATGGAAATACATAAATCGAAGTAATAACAATATAATTGAATATATAACATATTATAAAATAATTTGGTATATAATGTAAATAAATAAAATAATGAGATCAATAAATACTCCAATATATAAACGATTTAAAATTAAAATAATTATCTAAAACTAGTATAAAGTATAATAAATAAATAATAAGTATATTTAATCATAAATAATAAGTGTAGGATGTAAAATAATGCAACATATATAAAATATTTAAAATTCAAAAAATTATTTAAAAACTTAACATTCAATCGCATTTCGGTGGAAAATGGGTTGCTATACAGTTCAACATGGATTGAAAAGAGTCTCTATCCCTACAGTTCCTATTTTTCTGCAAAATGTTTTTCTCCTGGCAAAAATGAATTGCATCTTCCTCGGTTCTTGCCAAATCCCAAATAAGCATTGTCGTATAACTAAGAAACACCAAACAACAAAATATCGACATTATCTTGTATTATTAACAAAGAACAACTGAGCAACAAACACAACAACGCTCGAACAGACTAGTAAACAAACAATGATGTCTGTCAAAAATGTAAGGTTATCCAAGGTGACTGGTAGAAATGTAACTGTTATCTTGGGTTTTGAGAGGGATATCTGGAGTTTTAGGAGGGATTTCTAGGTCCCTAGAGGGATTTCTATGTCCCTAGAGGGATTTCTATGTCCCTAGAGGGATTTCTATGTCCCTAGAGGGATTTCTAGGTCCCTAGAGGGATTTCTAGGTCCCTAGAGAGATAGATTTCTATGTCCCTAGAGGGATTTCTAGGTCCCTAGAGGGATTTCTATGTCCCTAGAGGGATTTCTAGGTCCCTAGAGGGATTTCTACGTCCCTAGAGGGATTTCTATGTCCCAAGAGGGATTTCTATGTCCCTAGAGGGATAGATTTCTATGTCCCTAGAGGGATTACTATGTCCCTAGAGGGATTTCTAGGTCCCTAGAGGGATTTCTATGTCCCTAGAGAGAGAGATTTCTATGTCCCTAGAGGGATTTCTATGTCGCTAGAGGGATTTCTAGGTCGCTAGAGGGATTTCAATGTCCCTAGAGGGATTTCTAGGTCCCTAGAGGGATTTCTATGTCCCAAGAGGGATTTCTATGTCCCAAGAGGGATTTCTATGTCCCTAGAGGGATTTCTATGTCCCTAGAGGGATAGATTTCTATGTCCCTAGAGGGATTTCTATGTCCCTAGAGGGATTTCTATGTCCCAAGAGGGATTTCTATGTCCCAAGAGGGATTTCTATGTCCCTAGAGGGATAGATTTCTATGTCCCTAGAGGGATTTCAATGTCCCTAGAGGGATTTCTATGTCCCAAGAGGGATTTCTATGTCCCAAGAGGGATTTCTATGTCCCTAGCGGGATTTCTATGTCCCTAGAGGGATAGATTTCTATGTCCCTAGAGGGATTTCTAGGTCCCTAGAGGGATTTCTAGGTCCCTAGAGGGATTTCTATGTCCCTAGAGGGATAGAATTCTATGTCCCTAGAGGGATTTCTATGTCCCTAGAGGGATTTCTATGTCCCTAGAGGGATTTCTATGTCGCTAGAGGGATTTCTAGGTCGCTAGAGGGATTTCTATGTCCCAAGAGGGATTTCTATGTCCCTAGAGGGATAGATTTCTATGTCCCTAGAGGGATTTCTATGTCCCTAGAGGGATTTCTATGTCGCTAGAGGGATTTCTAGGTCGCTAGAGGGATTTCTATGTCCCAAGAGGGATTTCTATGTCCCTAGAGGGATAGATTTCTATGTCCCTAGAGGGATTTCTATGTCGCTAGAGGGATTTCTAGGTCGCTAGAGGGATTTCTATGTCCCTAGAGGGATTTCTAGGTCCCTAGAGGGATAGATTTCTATGTCCCTAGAGGGATTTCTATGTCCCAAGAGGGATTTCTATGTCCCAAGAGGGATTTCTATGTCCCTAGAGGGATAGATTTCTATGTCCCTAGAGGGATTTCAATGTCCCTAGAGGGATTTCTATGTCCCAAGAGGGATTTCTATGTCCCAAGAGGGATTTCTAGGTCCCTAGAGGGATTTCTATGTCCCTAGAGGGATAGATTTCTATGTCCCTAGAGGGATTTCTATGTCCCTAGAGGGATTTCTATGTCCCAAGAGGGATTTCTATGTCCCTAGAGGGATTTCTATGTCCCTAGAGGGATAGATTTCTATGTCCCTAGAGGGATTTCTATGTCCCAAGAGGGATAGATTTCTATGTCCCTAGAGGGATTTCTATGTCCCTAGAGGGATTTCTATGTCCCAAGAGGGATTTCTATGTCCCTAGAGGGATTTCTATGTCCCTAGAGGGATAGATTTCTATGTCCCAAGAGGGATTTCTATGTCCCTAGAGGGATAGATTTCTATGTCCCTAGAGGGATTTCAACGTCCCTAGAGGGATTTCTATGTCCCAAGAGGGATTTCTATGTCCCAAGAGGGATTTCTATGTCCCTAGAGGGATTTCTATGTCCCTAGAGGGATAGATTTCTATGTCCCTAGAGGGATTTCTATGTCCCTAGAGGGATTTCTAGGTCCCTAGAGGGATTTCTATGTCCCAAGAGGGATTTCTATGTCCCAAGAGGGATTTCTATGTCCCTAGAGGGATTTCTATGTCCCTAGAGGGATAGATTTCTATGTCCCTAGAGGGATTTCTATGTCCCTAGAGGGATTTCTATGTCCCAAGAGGGATTTCTATGTCCCTAGAGGGATTTCTATGTCCCAAGAGGGATTTCTATGTCCCAAGAGGGATTTCTATGTCCCTAGAGGGATTTCTATGTCCCTAGAGGGATAGATTTCTATGTCCCTAGAGGGATTTCTAGGTCCCTAGAGGGATTTCTAGGTCCCTAGAGGGATTTCTATGTCCCTAGAGGGATAGATTTCTATGTCCCTAGAGGGGTTTCTATGTCCCTAGAGGGATTTCTATGTCCCAAGAGGGATTTCTATGTCCCTAGAGGGATAGATTTCTATGTCCCTAGAGGGATTTCTATGTCCCTAGAGGGATTTCTAGGTCCCTAGAGAGAGAGATTTCTATGTCCTTAGAGGGATTTCTATGTCGCTAGAGGGATTTCTAGGTCCCTAGAGGGATTTCTATGTCCCAGAGGGATTTCTAGGTCCCTAGAGGGATTTCTATGTCCCTAGAGGGATAGATTTCTATGTCCCTAGAGGGATTTCTATGTCCCTAGAGGGATTTCTATGTCCCTAGAGGGATAGATTTCTATGTCCCTAGAGGGATTTCTATGTCCCTAGAGGGATTTCTATGTCCCTAGAGGGATTTCTAGGTCCCAAGAGGGATTTCTATGTCCCTAGAGGGATATATTTCTATGTCCCTAGAGGGATTTCTATGTCCCTAGAGACGGTTACCTTGGATAACCTTTCAAAATAGGAATGTAATAATATTGGAAATAAATAAATCGAAGTAATAACAATATAATTAAATATATAACATGTTATAAAATAATGTTGTATATAATGTAAATAAATATAATAACGAGATCAATAAATAGAGTAATAATAATGGAAATACATAAATCGAAGTAATAACAATATAATTGAATATATAACATATTATAAAATAATTTGGTATATAATGTAAATAAATAAAATAATGAGATCAATAAATACTCCAATATATAAACGATTTAAAATTAAAATAATTATCTAAAACTAGTATAAAGTATAATAAATAAATAATAAGTATATTTAATCATAAATAATAAGTGTAGGATCTAAAATAATGCAACATATATAAAATATTTAAAATTCAAAAAATTATTTAAAAACTTAACATTCAATCGCATTTCGGTGGAAAATGGGTTGCTATACAGTTCAACATGGATTGAAAAGAGTCTCTATCCCTACATTTCCTATGTTTCTGCAAAATGTTTTTCTCCTGGCAAAAATGAATTGCATCTTCCTCGGTTCTTGCCAAATCCCAAATAAGCATTGTCGTATAACTAAGAAACACCAAACAACAAAATATCGACATTATCTTGTATTATTAACAAAGAACAACTGAGCAACAAACACAACAACGCTCGAACAGACTAGTAAACAAACAATGATGTCTGTCAAAAATGTAAGGTTATCCAAGGTAACTGGTAGAAATGTAACTGTTATCTTGGGTTTTGAGAGGGATATCTGGAGTTTTAGGAGGGATTTCTAGGTCCCTAGAGGGATTTCTATGTCCCTAGAGGGATTTCTATGTCCCTAGAGGGATTTCTAGGTCCCTAGAGGGATTTCTAGGTCCCTAGAGAGATAGATTTCTATGTCCCTAGAGGGATTTCTATGTCCCTAGAGAGATTTCTAGGTCCCTAGAGGGATTTCTATGTCCCTAGAGGGATTTCTAGGTCCCTAGAGGGATTTCTACGTCCCTAGAGGGATTTCTATGTCCCAAGAGGGATTTCTATGTCCCTAGAGGGATTTCTATGTCCCTAGAGGGATTTCTAGGTCCCAAGAGGGATTTCTATGTCCCTAGAGGGATATATTTCTATGTCCCTAGAGGGATTTCTATGTCCCTAGAGACGGTTACCTTGGATAACCTTTCAAAATAGGAATGTAATAATATTGGAAATAAATAAATCGAAGTAATAACAATATAATTAAATATATAACATGTTATAAAATAATGTTGTATATAATGTAAATAAATATAATAACGAGATCAATAAATAGAGTAATAATAATGGAAATACATAAATCGAAGTAATAACAATATAATTGAATATATAACATATTATAAAATAATTTGGTATATAATGTAAATAAATAAAATAATGAGATCAATAAATACTCCAATATATAAACGATTTAAAATTAAAATAATTATCTAAAACTAGTATAAAGTATAATAAATAAATAATAAGTATATTTAATCATAAATAATAAGTGTAGGATCTAAAATAATGCAACATATATAAAATATTTAAAATTCAAAAAATTATTTAAAAACTTAACATTCAATCGCATTTCGGTGGAAAATGGGTTGCTATACAGTTCAACATGGATTGAAAAGAGTCTCTATCCCTACATTTCCTATGTTTCTGCAAAATGTTTTTCTCCTGGCAAAAATGAATTGCATCTTCCTCGGTTCTTGCCAAATCCCAAATAAGCATTGTCGTATAACTAAGAAACACCAAACAACAAAATATCGACATTATCTTGTATTATTAACAAAGAACAACTGAGCAACAAACACAACAACGCTCGAACAGACTAGTAAACAAACAATGATGTCTGTCAAAAATGTAAGGTTATCCAAGGTAACTGGTAGAAATGTAACTGTTATCTTGGGTTTTGAGAGGGATATCTGGAGTTTTAGGAGGGATTTCTAGGTCCCTAGAGGGATTTCTATGTCCCTAGAGGGATTTCTATGTCCCTAGAGGGATTTCTAGGTCCCTAGAGGGATTTCTAGGTCCCTAGAGAGATAGATTTCTATGTCCCTAGAGGGATTTCTATGTCCCTAGAGAGATTTCTAGGTCCCTAGAGGGATTTCTATGTCCCTAGAGGGATTTCTAGGTCCCTAGAGGGATTTCTACGTCCCTAGAGGGATTTATATGTCCCAAGAGGGATTTCTATGTCCCTAGAGAGAGAGATTTCTATGTCCCTAGAGGGATTTCTATGTCGCTAGAGGGATTTCTAGGTCGCTAGAGGGATTTCAATGTCCCTAGAGGGATTTCTAGGTCCCTAGAGGGATTTCTATGTCCCTAGAGGGATAGATTTCTATGTCCCTAGAGGGATTTCTATGTCCCTAGAGGGATTTCTAGGTCCCTAGAGGGATAGATTTCTATGTCCCTAGAGGGATTTCTATGTCCCTAGAGGGATTTCTATGTCGCTAGAGGGATTTCTAGGTCCCTAGAGGGATAGATTTCTATGTCCCTAGAGGGATTTCTATGTCCCTAGAGGGATTTCAATGTCCCTAGAGGGATTTCTAGGTCCCTAGAGGGATTTCTATGTCCCTAGAGGGATAGATTTCTATGTCCCTAGAGGGATTTCTATGTCGCTAGAGGGATTTCTAGGTCGCTAGAGGGATTTCAATGTCCCTAGAGGGATTTCTATGTCCCAAGAGGGATTTCTATGTCCCAAGAGGGATTTCTATGTCCCTAGAGGGATTTCTATGTCCCTAGAGGGATAGATTTCTATGTCCCTAGAGGGATTTCAATGTCCCTAGAGGGATTTCTATGTCCCAAGAGGGATTTCTATGTCGCTAGAGGGATTTCTAGGTCCCTAGAGGGATTTCAATGTCCCTAGAGGGATTTCTATGTCCCAAGAGGGATTTCTATGTCCCAAGAGGGATTTCTAGGTCCCTAGAGGGATTTCTATGTCCCTAGAGGGATAGATTTCTATGTCCCTAGAGGGATTTCTATGTCCCTAGAGGGATTTCTATGTCCCAAGAGGGATTTCTATGTCCCTAGAGGGATAGATTTCTATGTCCCTAGAGGGATTTCTATGTCCCTAGAGGGATTTCTATGTCCCAAGAGGGATTTCTATGTCCCTAGAGGGATTTCTATGTCCCAAGAGGGATTTCTATGTCCCTAGAGGGATTTCTATGTCCCTAGAGGGATAGATTTCTATGTCCCTAGAGGGATTTCTATGTCCCAAGAGGGATTTCTATGTCCCAAGAGGGATTTCTATGTCCCTAGAGGGATAGATTTCTATGTCCCTAGAGGGATTTCAATGTCCCTAGAGGGATTTCTATGTCCCAAGAGGGATTTCTATGTCCCAGGAGGGATTTCTATGTCCCTAGAGGGATTTCTATGTCCCTAGAGGGATAGATTTCTATGTCCCTAGAGGGATTTCTATGTCCCTAGAGGGATTTCTATGTCCCAAGAGGGATTTCTATGTCCCAAGAGGGATTTCTATGTCCCTAGAGGGATAGATTTCTATGTCCCTAGAGGGATTTCAATGTCCCTAGAGGGATTTCTATGTCCCAAGAGGGATTTCTATGTCCCAAGAGGGATTTCTATGTCCCTAGAGGGATAGATTTCTATGTCCCTAGAGGGATTTCTATGTCCCTAGAGGGATTTCTATGTCCCAAGAGGGATTTCTATGTCCCAAGAGGGATTTCTATGTCCCTAGAGGGATAGATTTCTATGTCCCTAGAGGGATTTCAATGTCCCAAGAGGGATTTCTATGTCCCAAGAGGGATTTCTATGTCCCAAGAGGGATTTCTATGTCCCTAGAGGGATTTCTATGTCCCTAGAGGGATAGATTTCTATGTCCCTAGAGGGATTTCTAGGTCCCTAGAGGGATTTCTAGGTCCCTAGAGGGATTTCTATGTCCCTAGAGGGATAGATTTCTATGTCCCTAGAGGGATTTCTATGTCCCTAGAGGGATTTCTATGTCGCTAGAGGGATTTCTAGGTCGCTAGAGGGATTTCTATGTCCCAAGAGGGATTTCTATGTCCCTAGAGGGATAGATTTCTATGTCCCTAGAGGGATTTCTATGTCCCTAGAGGGATTTCTATGTCGCTAGAGGGATTTCTAGGTCGCTAGAGGGATTTCTATGTCCCTAGAGGGATAGATTTCTATGTCCCTAGAGGGATTTCTATGTCCCTAGAGGGATTTCTATGTCGCTAGAGGGATTTCTATGTCCCAAGAGGGATTTCTATGTCCCTAGAGGGATAGATTTCTATGTCCCTAGAGGGATTTCAATGTCCCTAGAGGGATTTCTATGTCCCAAGAGGGATTTCTATGTCCCAAGAGGGATTTCTATGTCCCTAGAGGGATTTCTATGTCCCTAGAGGGATAGATTTCTATGTCCCTAGAGGGATTTCTAGGTCCCTAGAGGGATTTCTAGGTCCCTAGAGGGATTTCTATGTCCCTAGAGGGATAGATTTCTATGTCCCTAGAGGGATTTCTATGTCCCTAGAGGGATTTCTATGTCCCAAGAGGGATTTCTATGTCCCTAGAGGGATTTCTATGTCCCTAGAGGGATTTCTAGGTCCCTAGAGAGAGAGATTTCTATGTCCTTAGAGGGATTTCTATGTCGCTAGAGGGATTTCTAGGTCCCTAGAGGGATTTCTATGTCCCAGAGGGATTTCTAGGTCCCTAGAGGGATTTCTATGTCCCTAGAGGGATAGATTTCTATGTCCCTAGAGGGATTTCTATGTCCCAAGAGGGATTTCTATGTCCCTAGAGGGATTTCTATGTCCCTAGAGGGATAGATTTCTATGTCCCTAGAGGGATTTCTATGTCCCTAGAGGGATTTCTATGTCCCAAGAGGGATTTCTATGTCCCAAGAGGGATTTCTATGTCCCTAGAGGGATAGATTTCTATGTCCCTAGAGGGATTTCAATGTCCCTAGAGGGATTTCTATGTCCCAAGAGGGATTTCTATGTCCCAAGAGGGATTTCTATGTCCCTAGAGGGATTTCTATGTCCCTAGAGGGATAGATTTCTATGTCCCTAGAGGGATTTCTAGGTCCCTAGAGGGATTTCTATGTCCCAAGAGGGATTTCTATGTCCCTAGAGGGATAGATTTCTATGTCCCTAGAGGGATTTCTATGTCCCTAGAGGGATTTCTAGGTCCCTAGAGAGAGAGATTTCTATGTCCCTAGAGGGATTTCTATGTCCCAAGAGGGATTTCTATGTCCCAAGAGGGATTTCTATGTCCCTAGAGGGATAGATTTCTATGTCCCTAGAGGGATTTCAATGTCCCTAGAGGGATTTCTATGTCCCAAGAGGGATTTCTATGTCCCAAGAGGGATTTCTATGTCCCTAGAGGGATTTCTATGTCCCTAGAGGGATAGATTTCTATGTCCCTAGAGGGATTTCTAGGTCCCTAGAGGGATTTCTAGGTCCCTAGAGGGATTTCTATGTCCCTAGAGGGATAGATTTCTATGTCCCTAGAGGGGTTTCTATGTCCCTAGAGGGATTTCTATGTCCCAAGAGGGATTTCTATGTCCCTAGAGGGATAGATTTCTATGTCCCTAGAGGGATTTCTATGTCCCTAGAGGGATTTCTAGGTCCCTAGAGAGAGAGATTTCTATGTCCTTAGAGGGATTTCTATGTCGCTAGAGGGATTTCTAGGTCCCTAGAGGGATTTCTATGTCCCAGAGGGATTTCTAGGTCCCTAGAGGGATTTCTATGTCCCTAGAGGGATAGATTTCTATGTCCCTAGAGGGATTTCTATGTCCCTAGAGGGATTTCTATGTCCCTAGAGGGATAGATTTCTATGTCCCTAGAGGGATTTCTATGTCCCTAGAGGGATTTCTATGTCCCTAGAGGGATTTCTAGGTCCCAAGAGGGATTTCTATGTCCCTAGAGGGATATATTTCTATGTCCCTAGAGGGATTTCTATGTCCCTAGAGACGGTTACCTTGGATAACCTTTCAAAATAGGAATGTAATAATATTGGAAATAAATAAATCGAAGTAATAACAATATAATTAAATATATAACATGTTATAAAATAATGTTGTATATAATGTAAATAAATATAATAACGAGATCAATAAATAGAGTAATAATAATGGAAATACATAAATCGAAGTAATAACAATATAATTGAATATATAACATATTATAAAATAATTTGGTATATAATGTAAATAAATAAAATAATGAGATCAATAAATACTCCAATATATAAACGATTTAAAATTAAAATAATTATCTAAAACTAGTATAAAGTATAATAAATAAATAATAAGTATATTTAATCATAAATAATAAGTGTAGGATCTAAAATAATGCAACATATATAAAATATTTAAAATTCAAAAAATTATTTAAAAACTTAACATTCAATCGCATTTCGGTGGAAAATGGGTTGCTATACAGTTCAACATGGATTGAAAAGAGTCTCTATCCCTACATTTCCTATGTTTCTGCAAAATGTTTTTCTCCTGGCAAAAATGAATTGCATCTTCCTCGGTTCTTGCCAAATCCCAAATAAGCATTGTCGTATAACTAAGAAACACCAAACAACAAAATATCGACATTATCTTGTATTATTAACAAAGAACAACTGAGCAACAAACACAACAACGCTCGAACAGACTAGTAAACAAACAATGATGTCTGTCAAAAATGTAAGGTTATCCAAGGTAACTGGTAGAAATGTAACTGTTATCTTGGGTTTTGAGAGGGATATCTGGAGTTTTAGGAGGGATTTCTAGGTCCCTAGAGGGATTTCTATGTCCCTAGAGGGATTTCTATGTCCCTAGAGGGATTTCTAGGTCCCTAGAGGGATTTCTAGGTCCCTAGAGAGATAGATTTCTATGTCCCTAGAGGGATTTCTATGTCCCTAGAGAGATTTCTAGGTCCCTAGAGGGATTTCTATGTCCCTAGAGGGATTTCTAGGTCCCTAGAGGGATTTCTACGTCCCTAGAGGGATTTCTATGTCCCAAGAGGGATTTCTATGTCCCTAGAGGGATTTCTATGTCCCTAGAGGGATTTCTAGGTCCCAAGAGGGATTTCTATGTCCCTAGAGGGATATATTTCTATGTCCCTAGAGGGATTTCTATGTCCCTAGAGACGGTTACCTTGGATAACCTTTCAAAATAGGAATGTAATAATATTGGAAATAAATAAATCGAAGTAATAACAATATAATTAAATATATAACATGTTATAAAATAATGTTGTATATAATGTAAATAAATATAATAACGAGATCAATAAATAGAGTAATAATAATGGAAATACATAAATCGAAGTAATAACAATATAATTGAATATATAACATATTATAAAATAATTTGGTATATAATGTAAATAAATAAAATAATGAGATCAATAAATACTCCAATATATAAACGATTTAAAATTAAAATAATTATCTAAAACTAGTATAAAGTATAATAAATAAATAATAAGTATATTTAATCATAAATAATAAGTGTAGGATCTAAAATAATGCAACATATATAAAATATTTAAAATTCAAAAAATTATTTAAAAACTTAACATTCAATCGCATTTCGGTGGAAAATGGGTTGCTATACAGTTCAACATGGATTGAAAAGAGTCTCTATCCCTACATTTCCTATGTTTCTGCAAAATGTTTTTCTCCTGGCAAAAATGAATTGCATCTTCCTCGGTTCTTGCCAAATCCCAAATAAGCATTGTCGTATAACTAAGAAACACCAAACAACAAAATATCGACATTATCTTGTATTATTAACAAAGAACAACTGAGCAACAAACACAACAACGCTCGAACAGACTAGTAAACAAACAATGATGTCTGTCAAAAATGTAAGGTTATCCAAGGTAACTGGTAGAAATGTAACTGTTATCTTGGGTTTTGAGAGGGATATCTGGAGTTTTAGGAGGGATTTCTAGGTCCCTAGAGGGATTTCTATGTCCCTAGAGGGATTTCTATGTCCCTAGAGGGATTTCTAGGTCCCTAGAGGGATTTCTAGGTCCCTAGAGAGATAGATTTCTATGTCCCTAGAGGGATTTCTATGTCCCTAGAGAGATTTCTAGGTCCCTAGAGGGATTTCTATGTCCCTAGAGGGATTTCTAGGTCCCTAGAGGGATTTCTACGTCCCTAGAGGGATTTCTATGTCCCAAGAGGGATTTCTATGTCCCTAGAGAGAGAGATTTCTATGTCCCTAGAGGGATTTCTATGTCGCTAGAGGGATTTCTAGGTCGCTAGAGGGATTTCAATGTCCCTAGAGGGATTTCTAGGTCCCTAGAGGGATTTCTATGTCCCTAGAGGGATAGATTTCTATGTCCCTAGAGGGATTTCTATGTCCCTAGAGGGATTTCTAGGTCCCTAGAGGGATAGATTTCTATGTCCCTAGAGGGATTTCTATGTCCCTAGAGGGATTTCTATGTCGCTAGAGGGATTTCTAGGTCCCTAGAGGGATAGATTTCTATGTCCCTAGAGGGATTTCTATGTCCCTAGAGGGATTTCAATGTCCCTAGAGGGATTTCTAGGTCCCTAGAGGGATTTCTATGTCCCTAGAGGGATAGATTTCTATGTCCCTAGAGGGATTTCTATGTCGCTAGAGGGATTTCTAGGTCGCTAGAGGGATTTCAATGTCCCTAGAGGGATTTCTATGTCCCAAGAGGGATTTCTATGTCCCAAGAGGGATTTCTATGTCCCTAGAGGGATTTCTATGTCCCTAGAGGGATAGATTTCTATGTCCCTAGAGGGATTTCAATGTCCCTAGAGGGATTTCTATGTCCCAAGAGGGATTTCTATGTCGCTAGAGGGATTTCTAGGTCCCTAGAGGGATTTCAATGTCCCTAGAGGGATTTCTATGTCCCAAGAGGGATTTCTATGTCCCAAGAGGGATTTCTAGGTCCCTAGAGGGATTTCTATGTCCCTAGAGGGATAGATTTCTATGTCCCTAGAGGGATTTCTATGTCCCTAGAGGGATTTCTATGTCCCAAGAGGGATTTCTATGTCCCTAGAGGGATAGATTTCTATGTCCCTAGAGGGATTTCTATGTCCCTAGAGGGATTTCTATGTCCCAAGAGGGATTTCTATGTCCCTAGAGGGATTTCTATGTCCCAAGAGGGATTTCTTTGTCCCTAGAGGGATTTCTATGTCCCTAGAGGGATAGATTTCTATGTCCCTAGAGGGATTTCTATGTCCCAAGAGGGATTTCTATGTCCCAAGAGGGATTTCTATGTCCCTAGAGGGATAGATTTCTATGTCCCTAGAGGGATTTCAATGTCCCTAGAGGGATTTCTATGTCCCAAGAGGGATTTCTATGTCCCAGGAGGGATTTCTATGTCCCTAGAGGGATTTCTATGTCCCTAGAGGGATAGATTTCTATGTCCCTAGAGGGATTTCTATGTCCCTAGAGGGATTTCTATGTCCCAAGAGGGATTTCTATGTCCCAAGAGGGATTTCTATGTCCCTAGAGGGATAGATTTCTATGTCCCTAGAGGGATTTCAATGTCCCTAGAGGGATTTCTATGTCCCAAGAGGGATTTCTATGTCCCAAGAGGGATTTCTATGTCCCTAGAGGGATAGATTTCTATGTCCCTAGAGGGATTTCTATGTCCCTAGAGGGATTTCTATGTCCCAAGAGGGATTTCTATGTCCCAAGAGGGATTTCTATGTCCCTAGAGGGATAGATTTCTATGTCCCTAGAGGGATTTCAATGTCCCAAGAGGGATTTCTATGTCCCAAGAGGGATTTCTATGTCCCAAGAGGGATTTCTATGTCCCTAGAGGGATTTCTATGTCCCTAGAGGGATAGATTTCTATGTCCCTAGAGGGATTTCTAGGTCCCTAGAGGGATTTCTAGGTCCCTAGAGGGATTTCTATGTCCCTAGAGGGATAGATTTCTATGTCCCTAGAGGGATTTCTATGTCCCTAGAGGGATTTCTATGTCCCTAGAGGGATTTCTATGTCGCTAGAGGGATTTCTAGGTCGCTAGAGGGATTTCTATGTCCCAAGAGGGATTTCTATGTCCCTAGAGGGATAGATTTCTATGTCCCTAGAGGGATTTCTATGTCCCTAGAGGGATTTCTATGTCGCTAGAGGGATTTCTAGGTCGCTAGAGGGATTTCTATATCCCAAGAGGGATTTCTATGTCCCTAGAGGGATAGATTTCTATGTCCCTAGAGGGATTTCTATGTCGCTAGAGGGATTTCTAGGTCGCTAGAGGGATTTCTATGTCCCTAGAGGGATTTCTAGGTCCCTAGAGGGATAGATTTCTATGTCCCTAGAGGGATTTCTATGTCCCAAGAGGGATTTCTATGTCCCAAGAGGGATTTCTATGTCCCTAGAGGGATAGATTTCTATGTCCCTAGAGGGATTTCAATGTCCCTAGAGGGATTTCTATGTCCCAAGAGGGATTTCTATGTCCCAAGAGGGATTTCTAGGTCCCTAGAGGGATTTCTATGTCCCTAGAGGGATAGATTTCTATGTCCCTAGAGGGATTTCTATGTCCCTAGAGGGATTTCTATGTCCCAAGAGGGATTTCTATGTCCCTAGAGGGATTTCTATGTCCCTAGAGGGATAGATTTCTATGTCCCTAGAGGGATTTCTATGTCCCAAGAGGGATAGATTTCTATGTCCCTAGAGGGATTTCTATGTCCCTAGAGGGATTTCTATGTCCCAAGAGGGATTTCTATGTCCCTAGACGGATTTCTATGTCCCTAGAGGGATAGATTTCTATGTCCCAAGAGGGATTTCTATGTCCCTAGAGGGATAGATTTCTATGTCCCTAGAGGGATTTCAATGTCCCTAGAGGGATTTCTATGTCCCAAGAGGGATTTCTATGTCCCAAGAGGGATTTCTATGTCCCTAGAGGGATTTCTATGTCCCTAGAGGGATAGATTTCTATGTCCCTAGAGGGATTTCTATGTCCCTAGAGGGATTTCTATGTCCCAAGAGGGATTTCTATGTCCCAAGAGGGATTTCTATGTCCCTAGAGGGATAGATTTCTATGTCCCTAGAGGGATTTCAATGTCCCTAGAGGGATTTCTATGTCCCAAGAGGGATTTCTATGTCCCAAGAGGGATTTCTATGTCCCTAGAGGGATTTCTATGTCCCTAGAGGGATAGATTTCTATGTCCCTAGAGGGATTTCTAGGTCCCTAGAGGGATTTCTAGGTCCCTAGAGGGATTTCTATGTCCCTAGAGGGATAGATTTCTATGTCCCTAGAGGGATTTCTATGTCCCTAGAGGGATTTCTATGTCCCAAGAGGGATTTCTATGTCCCTAGAGGGATTTCTATGTCCCTAGAGGGATTTCTAGGTCCCTAGAGAGAGAGATTTCTATGTCCTTAGAGGGATTTCTATGTCGCTAGAGGGATTTCTAGGTCCCTAGAGGGATTTCTATGTCCCAGAGGGATTTCTAGGTCCCTAGAGGGATTTCTATGTCCCTAGAGGGATAGATTTCTATGTCCCTAGAGGGATTTCTATGTCCCAAGAGGGATTTCTATGTCCCTAGAGGGATTTCTATGTCCCTAGAGGGATAGATTTCTATGTCCCTAGAGGGATTTCTATGTCCCTAGAGGGATTTCTATGTCCCAAGAGGGATTTCTATGTCCCAAGAGGGATTTCTATGTCCCTAGAGGGATAGATTTCTATGTCCCTAGAGGGATTTCAATGTCCCTAGAGGGATTTCTATGTCCCAAGAGGGATTTCTATGTCCCAAGAGGGATTTCTATGTCCCTAGAGGGATTTCTATGTCCCTAGAGGGATAGATTTCTATGTCCCTAGAGGGATTTCTAGGTCCCTAGAGGGATTTCTAGGTCCCTAGAAGGATTTCTATGTCCCTAGAGGGATAGATTTCTATGTCCCTAGAGGGATTTCTATGTCCCTAGAGGGATTTCTATGTCCCAAGAGGGATTTCTATGTCCCTAGAGGGATAGATTTCTATGTCCCTAGAGGGATTTCTATGTCCCTAGAGGGATTTCTAGGTCCCTAGAGAGAGAGATTTCTATGTCCTTAGAGGGATTTCTATGTCGCTAGAGGGATTTCTAGGTCCCTAGAGGGATTTCTATGTCCCAGAGGGATTTCTAGGTCCCTAGAGGGATTTCTATGTCCCTAGAGGGATAGATTTCTATGTCCCTAGAGGGATTTCTATGTCCCTAGAGGGATTTCTATGTCCCTAGAGGGATAGATTTCTATGTCCCTAGAGGGATTTCTATGTCCCTAGAGGGATTTCTATGTCCCAAGAGGGATTTCTATGTCCCTAGAGGGATAGATTTCTATGTCCCTAGAGGGATTTCTATGTCCCTAGAGGGATTTCTATGTCGCTAGAAGGATTTCTAGGTCGCTAGAGGGATTTCTATGTCCCAAGAGGGATTTCTATGTCCCTAGAGGGATAGATTTCTATGTCCCTAGAGGGATTTCAATGTCCCTAGAGGGATTTCTATGTCCCAAGAGGGATTTCTATGTCCCAAGAGGGATTTCTAGGTCCCTAGAGGGATAGATTTCTATGTCCCTAGAGGGATTTCTATGTCCCTAGAGGGATTTCTATGTCCCAAGAGGGATTTCTATGTCCCTAGAGGGATAGATTTCTATGTCCCTAGAGGGATTTCTATGTCCCTAGAGGGATTTCTATGTCCCAAGAGGGATTTCTATGTCCCTAGAGGGATTTCTATGTCGCTAGAGGGATTTCTAGGTCGCTAGAGGGATTTCTATGTCCCAAGAGGGATTTCTATGTCCCTAGAGGGATAGATTTCTATGTCCCTAGAGGGATTTCTATGTCGCTAGAGGGATTTCTAGGTCGCTAGAGGGATTTCTATGTCCCTAGAGGGATTTCTAGGTCCCTAGAGGGATAGATTTCTATGTCCCTAGAGGGATTTCTATGTCCCTAGAGGGATTTCTATGTCCCTAGAGGGATTTCTATGTCCCAAGAGGGATTTCTAGGTCCCTAGAGGGATTTCTATGTCCCTAGAGGGATAGATTTCTATGTCCCTAGAGGGATTTCTATGTCCCTAGAGGGATTTCTATGTCCCAAGAGGGATTTCTATGTCCCTAGAGGGATAGATTTCTCTGTCCCTAGAGGGATTTCTATGTCCCTAGAGGGATTTCTATGTCCCAAGAGGGATTTCTATGTCCCTAGAGGGATTTCTATGTCCCTAGAGGGATAGATTTCTATGTCCCTAGAGGGATTTCTATGTCCCAAGAGGGATAGATTTCTATGTCCCTAGAGGGATTTCTATGTCCCTAGAGGGATTTCTATGTCCCAAGAGGGATTTCTATGTCCCTAGAGGGATTTCTATGTCCCTAGAGGGATAGATTTCTATGTCCCTAGAGGGATTTCTATGTCCCTAGAGGGATTTCTATGTCCCAAGAGGGATTTCTATGTCCCTAGAGGGATAGATTTCTATGTCCCTAGAGGGATTTCAATGTCCCTAGAGGGATTTCTATGTCCCTAGAGGGATAGATTTCTATGTCCCTAGAGGGATTTCTATGTCCCAAGAGGGATTTCTATGTCCCAAGAGGGATTTCTATGTCCCTAGAGGGATAGATTTCTATGTCCCTAGAGAGATTTCAATGTCCCTAGAGGGATTTCTATGTCCCAAGAGGGATTTCTATGTCCCAAGATGGATTTCTATGTCCCTAGAGGGATTTCTATGTCCCTAGAGGGATAGATTTCTATGTCCCTAGAGGGATTTCTATGTCCCTAGAGGGATTTCTATGTCCCAAGAGGGATTTCTATGTCCCAAGAGGGATTTCTATGTCCCTAGAGGGATAGATTTCTATGTCCCTAGAGGGATTTCAATGTCCCTAGAGGGATTTCTATGTCCCAAGAGGGATTTCTATGTCCCTAGAGGGATAGATTTCTATGTCCCTAGAGGGATTTCTATGTCCCTAGAGGGATTTCTATGTCCCAAGAGGGATTTCTATGTCCCTAGAGGGATTTCTATGTCGCTAGAGGGATTTCTAGGTCGCTAGAGGGATTTCTATGTCCCAAGAGGGATTTCTATGTCCCTAGAGGGATAGATTTCTATGTCCCTAGAGGGATTTCTATGTCGCTAGAGGGATTTCTAGGTCGCTAGAGGGATTTCTATGTCCCTAGAGGGATTTCTAGGTCCCTAGAGGGATTTCTATGTCCCAAGAGGGATTTCTATGTCCCTAGAGGGATTTCTATGTCCCAAGAGGGATTTCTAGGTCCCTAGAGGGATTTCTATGTCCCTAGAGGGATTTCTATGTCCCAAGAGGGATTTCTATGTCCCTAGAGGGATAGATTTCTATGTCCCTAGAGGGATTTCTATGTCCCTAGAGGGATTTCTATGTCCCAAGAGGGATTTCTATGTCCCTAGAGGGATTTCTATGTCCCTAGAGGGATAGATTTCTATGTCCCTAGAGGGATTTCTATGTCCCAAGAGGGATAGATTTCTATGTCCCTAGAGGGATTTCTATGTCCCTAGAGGGATTTCTATGTCCCAAGAGGGATTTCTATGTCCCTAGAGGGATTTCTATGTCCCTAGAGGGATAGATTTCTATGTCCCTAGAGGGATTTCTATGTCCCAAGAGGGATTTCTATGTCCCAAGAGGGATTTCTATGTCCCTAGAGGGATAGATTTCTATGTCCCTAGAGGGATTTCAATGTCCCTAGAGGGATTTCTATGTCCCTAGAGGGATAGATTTCTATGTCCCTAGAGGGATTTCTATGTCCCAAGAGGGATTTCTATGTCCCAAGAGGGATTTCTATGTCCCTAGAGGGATAGATTTCTATGTCCCTAGAGAGATTTCAATGTCCCTAGAGGGATTTCTATGTCCCAAGAGGGATTTCTATGTCCCAAGATGGATTTCTATGTCCCTAGAGGGATTTCTATGTCCCTAGAGGGATAGATTTCTATGTCCCTAGAGGGATTTCTATGTCCCTAGAGGGATTTCTATGTCCCAAGAGGGATTTCTATGTCCCAAGAGGGATTTCTATGTCCCTAGAGGGATAGATTTCTATGTCCCTAGAGGGATTTCAATGTCCCTAGAGGGATTTCTATGTCCCAAGAGGGATTTCTATGTCCCAAGAGGGATTTCTATGTCCCTAGAGGGATTTCTATGTCCCTAGAGGGATAGATTTCTATGTCCCTAGAGGGATAGATTTCTATGTCCCTAGAGGGATTTCTAGGTCCCTAGAGGGATTTCTAGGTCCCTAGAGGGATTTCTATGTCCCTAGAGGGATAGATTTCTATGTCCCTAGAGGGATTTCTATGTCCCTAGAGGGATTTCTATGTCCCAAGAGGGATTTCTATGTCCCTAGAGGGATAGATTTCTATGTCCCTAGAGGGATTTCTATGTCCCTAGAGGGATTTCTAGGTCCCTAGAGAGAGAGATTTCTATGTCCTTAGAGGGATTTCTATGTCGCTAGAGGGATTTCTAGGTCCCTAGAGGGATTTCTATGTCCCAGAGGGATTTCTAGGTCCCTAGAGGGATTTCTATGTCCCTAGAGGGATAGATTTCTATGTCCCTAGAGGGATTTCTATGTCCCTAGAGGGATTTCTATGTCCCTAGAGGGATTTCTATGTCCCAAGAGGGATTTCTATGTCCCAAGAGGGATTTCTATGTCCCTAGAGGGATAGATTTCTATGTCCCTAGAGGGATTTCTATGTCCCTAGAGGGATTTCTATGTCGCTAGAGGGATTTCTAGGTCGCTAGAGGGATTTCTATGTCCCAAGAGGGATTTCTATGTCCCTAGAGGGATAGATTTCTATGTCCCTAGAGGGATTTCTATATCGCTAGAGGGATTTCTAGGTCGCTAGAGGGATTTCTAGGTCGCTAGAGGGATTTCTATGTCCCAAGAGGGATTTCTATGTCCCTAGAGGGATTTCTATGTCGCTAGAGGGATTTCTAGGTCGCTAGAGGGATTTCTATGTCCCAAGAGGGATTTCTATGTCCCTAGAGGGATAGATTTCTATGTCCCTAGAGGGATTTCTATGTCGCTAGAGGGATTTCTAGGTCGCTAGAGGGATTTCTATGTCCCTAGAGGGATTTCTAGGTCCCTAGAGGGATAGATTTCTATGTCCCTAGAGGGATTTCTATGTCCCAAGAGGGATTTCTATGTCCCAAGAGGGATTTCTATGTCCCTAGAGGGATAGATTTCTATGTCCCTAGAGGGATTTCAATGTCCCTAGAGGGATTTCTATGTCCCAAGAGGGATTTCTATGTCCTAAGAGGGATTTCTAGGTCCCTAGAGGGATAGATTTCTATGTCCCTAGAGGGATTTCTATGTCCCTAGAGGGATTTCTATGTCCCAAGAGGGATTTCTATGTCCCTAGAGGGATAGATTTCTATGTCCCTAGAGGGATTTCTATGTCCCTAGAGGGATTTCTATGTCCCAAGAGGGATTTCTATGTCCCTAGAGGGATTTCTATGTCGCTAGAGGGATTTCTATGTCCCTAGAGGGATAGATTTCTATGTCGCTAGAGGGATTTCTATGTCCCTAGAGGGATTTCTAGGTCCCTAGAGGGATAGATTTCTATGTCCCTAGAGGGATTTCTATGTCCCAAGAGGGATTTCTATGTCGCTAGAGGGATTTCTAGGTCGCTAGAGGGATTTCTATGTCCCTAGAGGGATTTCAATGTCCCTAGAGGGATTTCTATGTCCCAAGAGGGATTTCTATGTCCCAAGAGGAATTTCTAGGTCCCTAGAGGGATTTCTATGTCCCTAGAGGGATAGATTTCTATGTCCCTAGAGGGATTTCTATGTCCCTAGAGGGATTTCTATGTCCCAAGAGGGATTTCTATGTCCCTAGAGGGATAGATTTCTATGTCCCTAGAGGGATTTCTATGTCCCTAGAGGGATTTCTATGTCCCAAGAGGGATTTCAATGTCCCTAGAGGGATTTCTATGTCCCAAGAGGGATTTCTATGTCCCAAGAGGGATTTCTATGTCCCTAGAGGGATTTCTATGTCCCTAGAGGGATAGATTTCTATGTCCCTAGAGGGATTTCTATGTCCCTAGAGGGATAGATTTCTATGTCCCTAGAGGGATTTCTATGTCCCAAGAGGGATAGATTTCTATGTCCCTAGAGGGATTTCTATGTCCCTAGAGGGATTTCTATGTCCCAAGAGGGATTTCTATGTCCCTAGAGGGATTTCTATGTCCCTAGAGGGATAGATTTCTATGTCCCTAGAGGGATTTCTATGTCCCAAGAGGGATTTCTATGTCCCAAGAGGGATTTCTATGTCCCAAGAGGGATTTCTATGTCCCTAGAGGGATTTCTATGTCCCTAGAAGGATAGATTTCTATGTCCCTAGAGGGATTTCTAGGTCCCTAGAGGGATTTCTAGGTCCCTAGAGGGATTTCTATGTCCCTAGAGGGATAGATTTCTATGTCCCTAGAGGGATTTCTATGTCCCTAGAGGGATTTCTATGTCCCTAGAGGGATTTCTATGTCGCTAGAGGGATTTCTAGGTCGCTAGAGGGATTTCTATGTCCCAAGAGGGATTTCTATGTCCCTAGAGGGATAGATTTCTATGTCCCAAGAGGGATTTCTATGTCCCTAGAGGGATTTCTATGTCGCTAGAGGGATTTCTAGGTCGCTAGAGGGATTTCTATGTCCCTAGAGGGATTTCTAGGTCCCTAGAGGGATAGATTTCTATGTCCCTAGAGGGATTTCAATGTCCCTAGAGGGATTTCTATGTCCCAAGAGGGATTTCTATGTCCCAAGAGGGATTTCTATGTCCCTAGAGGGATTTCTATGTCCCTAGAAGGATAGATTTCTATGTCCCTAGAGGGATTTCTAGGTCCCTAGAGGGATTTCTAGGTCCCTAGAGGGATTTCTATGTCCCTAGAGGGATAGATTTCTATGTCCCTAGAGGGATTTCTATGTCCCTAGAGGGATTTCTATGTCCCTAGAGGGATTTCTATGTCGCTAGAGGGATTTCTAGGTCGCTAGAGGGATTTCTATGTCCCAAGAGGGATTTCTATGTCCCTAGAGGGATAGATTTCTATGTCCCAAGAGGGATTTCTATGTCCCTAGAGGGATTTCTATGTCGCTAGAGGGATTTCTAGGTCGCTAGAGGGATTTCTATGTCCCTAGAGGGATTTCTAGGTCCCTAGAGGGATAGATTTCTATGTCCCAAGAGGGATTTCTATGTCCCAAGAGGGATTTCTAGGTCCCTAGAGGGATTTCTATGTCCCTAGAGGGATAGATTTCTATGTCCCTAGAGGGATTTCTAGGTCCCTAGAGGGATTTCTATGTCCCAAGAGGGATTTCTATGTCCCTAGAGGGATAGATTTCTATGTCCCTAGAGGGATTTCTATGTCTCTAGAGGGATTTCTATGTCCCAAGAGGGATTTCTATGTCCCTAGAGGGATTACTATGTCCCTAGAGGGATAGATTTCTATGTCCCTAGAGGGATTTCTATGTCCCAAGAGGGATAGATTTCTATGTCCCTAGAGGGATTTCTATGTCCCTAGAGGGATTTCTATGTCCCAAGAGGGATTTCTATGTCCCTAGAGGGATTTCTATGTCCCTAGAGGGATAGATTTCTATGTCCCTAGAGGGATTTCTATGTCCCAAGAGGGATTTCTATGTCCCTAGAGGGATTTCTATGTCCCTAGAGGGATAGATTTCTATGTCCCTAGAGGGATTTCTATGTCCCAAGAGGGATAGATTTCTATGTCCCTAGAGGGATTTCTATGTCCCTAGAGGGATTTCTATGTCCCAAGAGGGATTTCTATGTCCCTAGAGGGATTTCTATGTCCCTAGAGGGATAGATTTCTATGTCCCTAGAGGGATTTCTATGTCCCAAGAGGGATTTCTATGTCCCAAGAGGGATTTCTATGTCCCTAGAGGGATAGATTTCTATGTCCCTAGAGGGATTTCAATGTCCCTAGAGGGATTTCTATGTCCCAAGAGGGATTTCTATGTCCCAAGAGGGATTTCTATGTCCCAAGACGGATTTCTATGTCCCTAGAGGGATAGATTTCTATGTCCCTAGAGGGATTTCTATGTCCCAAGAGGGATTTCTATGTCCCAAGAGGGATTTCTATGTCCCTAGAGGGATAGATTTCTATGTCCCTAGAGGGATTTCTATGTCCCTAGAGGGATTTCTATGTCCCAAGAGGGATTTCTATGTCCCAAGAGGGATTTCTATGTCCCTAGAGGGATAGATTTCTATGTCCCTAGAGGGATTTCAATGTCCCTAGAGGGATTTCTATGTCCCAAGAGGGATTTCTATGTCCCAAGAGGGATTTCTATGTCCCTAGAGGGATTTCTATGTCCCTAGAGGGATAGATTTCTATGTCATTAGAGGGATTTCTAGGTCCCTAGAGGGATTTCTAGGTCCCTAGAGGGATTTCTATGTCCCTAGAGGGATAGATTTCTATGTCCCTAGAGGGATTTCTATGTCCCTAGAGGGATTTCTATGTCCCTAGAGGGATTTCTATGTCGCTAGAGGGATTTCTAGGTCGCTAGAGGGATTTCAATGTCCCAAGAGGGATTTCTATGTCCCTAGAGGGATAGATTTCTATGTCCCTAGAGGGATTTCTATGTCCCTAGAGGGATTTCTATGTCGCTAGAGGGATTTCTAGGTCGCTAGAGGGATTTCTATGTCCCAAGAGGGATTTCTATGTCCCTAGAGGGATAGATTTCTATGTCCCTAGAGGGATTTCTATGTCGCTAGAGGGATTTCTAGGTCGCTAGAGGGATTTCTATGTCCCTAGAGGGATTTCTAGGTCCCTAGAGGGATAGATTTCTATGTCCCTAGAGGGATTTCTATGTCCCAAGAGGGATTTCTATGTCCCAAGAGGGATTACTATGTCCCTAGAGGGATAGATTTCTATGTCCCTAGAGGGATTTCAATGTCCCAAGAGGGATAGATTTCTATGTCCCTAGAGGGATTTCTATGTCCCTAGAGGGATTTCTATGTCCCAAGAGGGATTTCTATGTCCCTAGAGGGATTTCTATGTCCCTAGAGGGATAGATTTCTATGTCCCAAGAGGGATTTCTATGTCCCTAGAGGGATAGATTTCTATGTCCCTAGAGGGATTTCAATGTCCCTAGAGGGATTTCTATGTCCCAAGAGGGATTTCTATGTCCCAAGAGGGATTTCTATGTCCCTAGAGGGATTTCTATGTCCCTAGAGGGATAGATTTCTATGTCCCTAGAGGGATTTCTATGTCCCTAGAGGGATTTCTATGTCCCAAGAGGGATTTCTATGTCCCAAGAGGGATTTCTATGTCCCTAGAGGGATAGATTTCTATGTCCCTAGAGGGATTTCAATGTCCCTAGAGGGATTTCTATGTCCCAAGAGGGATTTCTATGTCCCTAGAGGGATTTCTATGTCCCTAGAGGGATAGATTTCTATGTCCCTAGAGGGATTTCTAGGTCCCTAGAGGGATTTCTAGGTCCCTAGAGGGATTTCTATGTCCCTAGAGGGATAGATTTCTATGTCCCTAGAGGGATTTCTATGTCCCTAGAGGGATTTCTATGTCCCAAGAGGGATTTCTATGTCCCTAGAGGGATAGATTTCTATGTCCCTAGAGGGATTTCTATGTCCCTAGAGGGATTTCTAGGTCCCTAGAGAGAGAGATTTCTATGTCCTTAGAGGGATTTCTATGTCGCTAGAGGGATTTCTAGGTCCCTAGAGGGATTTCTATGTCCCAGAGGGATTTCTAGGTCCCTAGAGGGATTTCTATGTCCCTAGAGGGATAGATTTCTATGTCCCTAGAGGGATTTCTATGTCCCTAGAGGGATTTCTATGTCCCTAGAGGGATAGATTTCTATGTCCCTAGAGGGATTTCTATGTCCCTAGAGGGATTTCTATGTCCCTAGAGGGATTTCTAGGTCCCAAGAGGGATTTCTATGTCCCTAGAGGGATATATTTCTATGTCCCTAGAGGGATTTCTATGTTCCTAGAGACGGTTACCTTGGATAACCTTTCAAAATAGGAATGTAATAATATTGGAAATAAATAAATCGAAGTAATAACAATATAATTAAATATATAACATGTTATAAAATAATGTTGTATATAATGTAAATAAATATAATAACGAGATCAATAAATAGAGTAATAATAATGGAAATACATAAATCGAAGTAATAACAATATAATTGAATATATAACATATTATAAAATAATTTGGTATATAATGTAAATAAATAAAATAATGAGATCAATAAATACTCCAATATATAAACGATTTAAAATTAAAATAATTATCTAAAACTAGTATAAAGTATAATAAATAAATAATAAGTATATTTAATCATAAATAATAAGTGTAGGATGTAAAATAATGCAACATATATAAAATATTTAAAATTCAAAAAATTATTTAAAAACTTAACATTCAATCGCATTTCGGTGGAAAATGGGTTGCTATACAGTTCAACATGGATTGAAAAGAGTCTCTATCCCTACATTTCCTATTTTTCTGCAAAATATTTTTCTCCTGGCAAAAATGAATTGCATCTTCCTCGGTTCTTGCCAAATCCCAAATAAGCATTGTCGTATAACTAAGAAACACCAAACAACAAAATATCGACATTATCTTGTATTATTAACAAAGAACAACTGAGCAACAAACACAACAACGCTCGAACAGACTAGTAAACAAACAATGATGTCTGTCAAAAATGTAAGGTTATCCAAGGTAACTGGTAGAAATGTAACTGTTATCTTGGGTTTTGAGAGGGATATCTGGAGTTTTAGGAGGGATTTCTATGTCCCTAGAGGGATTTCTATGTCACTAGAGGGATTTCTATGTCCCTAGAGAGATTTCTAGGTCCCTAGAGGGATTTCTATGTCCCTAGAGGGATTTCTAGGTCCCTAGAGGGATTTCTACGTCCCTAGAGGGATTTCTATGTCCCAAGAGGGATTTCTATGTCCCTAGAGAGAGAGATTTCTATGTCCCTAGAGGGATTTCTATGTCGCTAGAGGGATTTCTAGGTCGCTAGAGGGATTTCAATGTCCCTAGAGGGATTTCTAGGTCCCTAGAGGGATTTCTATGTCCCTAGAGGGATAGATTTCTATGTCCCTAGAGGGATTTCTATGTCCCTAGAGGGATTTCTAGGTCCCTAGAGGGATAGATTTCTATGTCCCTAGAGGGATTTCTATGTCCCTAGAGGGATTTCTATGTCGCTAGAGGGATTTCTAGGTCCCTAGAGGGATAGATTTCTATGTCCCTAGAGGGATTTCTATGTCCCTAGAGGGATTTGAATGTCCCTAGAGGGATTTCTAGGTCCCTAGAGGGATTTCTATGTCCCTAGAGGGATAGATTTCTATGTCCCTAGAGGGATTTCTATGTCGCTAGAGGGATTTCTAGGTCGCTAGAGGGATTTCAATGTCCCTAGAGGGATTTCTATGTCCCAAGAGGGATTTCTATGTCCCAAGAGGGATTTCTATGTCCCTAGAGGGATTTCTATGTCCCTAGAGGGATAGATTTCTATGTCCCTAGAGGGATTTCAATGTCCCTAGAGGGATTTCTATGTCCCAAGAGGGATTTCTATGTCGCTAGAGGGATTTCTAGGTCCCTAGAGGGATTTCAATGTCCCTAGAGGGATTTCTATGTCCCAAGAGGGATTTCTATGTCCCAAGAGGGATTTCTAGGTCCCTAGAGGGATTTCTATGTCCCTAGAGGGATAGATTTCTATGTCCCTAGAGGGATAGATTTCTATGTCCCTAGAGGGATTTCTATGTCCCTAGAGGGATTTCTATGTCCCAAGAGGGATTTCTATGTCCCTAGAGGGATTTCTATGTCCCAAGAGGGATTTCTATGTCCCTAGAGGGATTTCTATGTCCCTAGAGGGATAGATTTCTATGTCCCTAGAGGGATTTCTATGTCCCAAGAGGGATTTCTATGTCCCAAGAGGGATTTCTATGTCCCTAGAGGGATAGATTTCTATGTCCCTAGAGGGATTTCAATGTCCCTAGAGGGATTTCTATGTCCCAAGAGGGATTTCTATGTCCCAGGAGGGATTTCTATGTCCCTAGAGGGATTTCTATGTCCCTAGAGGGATAGATTTCTATGTCCCTAGAGGGATTTCTATGTCCCTAGAGGGATTTCTATGTCCCAAGAGGGATTTCTATGTCCCAAGAGGGATTTCTATGTCCCTAGAGGGATAGATTTCTATGTCCCTAGAGGGATTTCAATGTCCCTAGAGGGATTTCTATGTCCCAAGAGGGATTTCTATGTCCCAAGAGGGATTTCTATGTCCCTAGAGGGATTTCTATGTCCCTAGAGGGATAGATTTCTATGTCCCAAGAGGGATTTCTATGTCCCAAGAGGGATTTCTATGTCCCTAGAGGGATTTCTATGTCCCTAGAGGGATAGATTTCTATGTCCCTAGAGGGATTTCTATGTCCCTAGAGGGATTTCTATGTCCCAAGAGGGATTTCTATGTCCCAAGAGGGATTTCTATGTCCCTAGAGGGATAGATTTCTATGTCCCTAGAGGGATTTCAATGTCCCTAGAGGGATTTCTATGTCCCAAGAGGGATTTCTATGTCCCAAGAGGGATTTCTATGTCCCTAGAGGGATTTCTATGTCCCTAGAGGGATAGATTTCTATGTCCCTAGAGGGATTTCTAGGTCCCTAGAGGGATTTCTAGGTCCCTAGAGGGATTTCTATGTCCCTAGAGGGATAGATTTCTATGTCCCTAGAGGGATTTCTATGTCCCTAGAGGGATTTCTATGTCCCAAGAGGGATTTCTATGTCCCTAGAGGGATAGATTTCTATGTCCCTAGAGGGATTTCTATGTCCCTAGAGGGATTTCTAGGTCCCTAGAGAGAGAGATTTCTATGTCCTTAGAGGGATTTCTATGTCGCTAGAGGGATTTCTAGGTCCCTAGAGGGATTTCTATGTCCCAGAGGGATTTCTAGGTCCCTAGAGGGATTTCTATGTCCCTAGAGGGATAGATTTCTATGTCCCTAGAGGGATTTCTATGTCCCAAGAGGGATTTCTATGTCCCTAGAGGGATTTCTATGTCCCTAGAGGGATAGATTTCTATGTCCCTAGAGGGATTTCTATGTCCCTAGAGGGATAGATTTCTATGTCCCTAGAGGGATTTCTATGTCCCTAGAGGGATTTCTATGTCCCTAGAGGGATTTCTAGGTCCCAAGAGGGATTTCTATGTCCCTAGAGGGATATATTTCTATGTCCCTAGAGGGATTTCTATGTCCCTAGAGACGGTTACCTTGGATAACCTTTCAAAATAGGAATGTAATAATATTGGAAATAAATAAATCGAAGTAATAACAATATAATTAAATATATAACATGTTATAAAATAATGTTGTATATAATGTAAATAAATATAATAACGAGATCAATAAATAGAGTAATAATAATGGAAATACATAAATCGAAGTAATAACAATATAATTGAATATATAACATATTATAAAATAATTTGGTATATAATGTAAATAAATAAAATAATGAGATCAATAAATACTCCAATATATAAACGATTTAAAATTAAAATAATTATCTAAAACTAGTATAAAGTATAATAAATAAATAATAAGTATATTTAATCATAAATAATAAGTGTAGGATGTAAAATAATGCAACATATATAAAATATTTAAAATTCAAAAAATTATTTAAAAACTTAACATTCAATCGCATTTCGGTGGAAAATGGGTTGCTATACAGTTCAACATGGATTGAAAAGAGTCTCTATCCCTACATTTCCTATTTTTCTGCAAAATGTTTTTCTCCTGGCAAAAATGAATTGCATCTTCCTCGGTTCTTGCCAAATCCCAAATAAGCATTGTCGTATAACTAAGAAACACCAAACAACAAAATATCGACATTATCTTGTATTATTAACAAAGAACAACTGAGCAACAAACACAACAACGCTCGAACAGACTAGTAAACAAACAATGATGTCTGTCAAAAATGTAAGGTTATCCAAGGTAACTGGTAGAAATGTAACTGTTATCTTGGGTTTTGAGAGGGATATCTGGAGTTTTAGGAGGGATTTCTAGGTCCCTAGAGGGATTTCTATGTCCCTAGAGGGATTTCTATGTCCCTAGAGGGATTTCTAGGTCCCTAGAGGGATTTCTAGGTCCCTAGAGAGATAGATTTCTATGTCCCTAGAGGGATTTCTATGTCCCTAGAGAGATTTCTAGGTCCCTAGAGGGATTTCTATGTCCCTAGAGGGATTTCTAGGTCCCTAGAGGGATTTCTACGTCCCTAGAGGGATTTCTATGTCCCAAGAGGGATTTCTATGTCCCTAGATAGAGAGATTTCTATGTCCCTAGAGGGATTTCTATGTCGCTAGAGGGATTTCTAGGTCGCTAGAGGGATTTCAATGTCCCTAGAGGGATTTCTAGGTCCCTAGAGGGATTTCTATGTCCCTAGAGGGATAGATTTCTATGTCCCTAGAGGGATTTCTATGTCCCTAGAGGGATTTCTAGGTCCCTAGAGGGATAGATTTCTATGTCCCTAGAGGGATTTCTATGTCCCTAGAGGGATTTCTATGTCGCTAGAGGGATTTCTAGGTCCCTAGAGGGATAGATTTCTATGTCCCTAGAGGGATTTCTATGTCCCTAGAGGGATTTCAATGTCCCTAGAGGGATTTCTAGGTCCCTAGAGGGATTTCTATGTCCCTAGAGGGATAGATTTCTATGTCCCTAGAGGGATTTCTATGTCGCTAGAGGGATTTCTAGGTCGCTAGAGGGATTTCAATGTCCCTAGAGGGATTTCTATGTCCCAAGAGGGATTTCTATGTCCCAAGAGGGATTTCTATGTCCCTAGAGGGATTTCTATGTCCCTAGAGGGATAGATTTCTATGTCCCTAGAGGGATTTCAATGTCCCTAGAGGGATTTCTATGTCCCAAGAGGGATTTCTATGTCGCTAGAGGGATTTCTAGGTCCCTAGAGGGATTTCAATGTCCCTAGAGGGATTTCTATGTCCCAAGAGGGATTTCTATGTCCCAAGAGGGATTTCTAGGTCCCTAGAGGGATTTCTATGTCCCTAGAGGGATAGATTTCTATGTCCCTAGAGGGATAGATTTCTATGTCCCTAGAGGGATTTCTATGTCCCTAGAGGGATTTCTATGTCCCAAGAGGGATTTCTATGTCCCTAGAAGGATTTCTATGTCCCAAGAGGGATTTCTATGTCCCTAGAGGGATTTCTATGTCCCTAGAGGGATAGATTTCTATGTCCCTAGAGGGATTTCTATGTCCCAAGAGGGATTTCTATGTCCCAAGAGGGATTTCTATGTCCCTAGAGGGATAGATTTCTATGTCCCTAGAGGGATTTCAATGTCCCTAGAGGGATTTCTATGTCCCAAGAGGGATTTCTATGTCCCAGGAGGGATTTCTATGTCCCTAGAGGGATTTCTATGTCCCTAGAGGGATAGATTTCTATGTCCCTAGAGGGATTTCTATGTCCCTAGAGGGATTTCTATGTCCCAAGAGGGATTTCTATGTCCCAAGAGGGATTTCTATGTCCCTAGAGGGATAGATTTCTTTGTCCCTAGAGGGATTTCAATGTCCCTAGAGGGATTTCTATGTCCCAAGAGGGATTTCTATGTCCCAAGAGGGATTTCTATGTCCCTAGAGGGATTTCTATGTCCCTAGAGGGATAGATTTCTATGTCCCAAGAGGGATTTCTATGTCCCAAGAGGGATTTCTATGTCCCTAGAGGGATTTCTATGTCCCTAGAGGGATAGATTTCTATGTCCCTAGAGGGATTTCTATGTCCCTAGAGGGATTTCTATGTCCCAAGAGGGATTTCTATGTCCCAAGAGGGATTTCTATGTCCCTAGAGGGATAGATTTCTAAGTCCCTAGAGGGATTTCAATGTCCCTAGAGGGATTTTTATGTCCCAAGAGGGATTTCTATGTCCCAAGAGGGATTTCTATGTCCCTAGAGGGATTTCTATGTCCCTAGAGGGATAGATTTCTATGTCCCTAGAGGGATTTCTAGGTCCCTAGAGGGATTTCTAGGTCCCTAGAGGGATTTCTATGTCCCTAGAGGGATAGATTTCTATGTCCCTAGAGGGATTTCTATGTCCCTAGAGGGATTTCTATGTCCCAAGAGGGATTTCTATGTCCCTAGAGGGATAGATTTCTATGTCCCTAGAGGGATTTCTATGTCCCTAGAGGGATTTCTAGGTCCCTAGAGAGAGAGATTTCTATGTCCTTAGAGGGATTTCTATGTCGCTAGAGGGATTTCTAGGTCCCTAGAGGGATTTCTATGTCCCAGAGGGATTTCTAGGTCCCTAGAGGGATTTCTATGTCCCTAGAGGGATAGATTTCTATGTCCCTAGAGGGATTTCTATGTCCCAAGAGGGATTTCTATGTCCCTAGAGGGATTTCTATGTCCCTAGAGGGATAGATTTCTATGTCCCTAGAGGGATTTCTATGTCCATAGAGGGATTTCTATGTCCCTAGAGGGATTTCTATGTCCCTAGAGGGATAGATTTCTATGTCCCTAGAGGGATTTCTAGGTCCCTAGAGGGATTTCTAGGTCCCTAGAGGGATTTCTATGTCCCTAGAGGGATAGATTTCTATGTCCCTAGAGGGATTTCTATGTCCCTAGAGGGATTTCTATGTCCCAAGAGGGATTTCTATGTCCCTAGAGGGATAGATTTCTATGTCCCTAGAGGGATTTCTATGTCCCTAGAGGGATTTCTAGGTCCCTAGAGAGAGAGATTTCTATGTCCTTAGAGGGATTTCTATGTCGCTAGAGGGATTTCTAGGTCCCTAGAGGGATTTCTATGTCCCAGAGGGATTTCTAGGTCCCTAGAGGGATTTCTATGTCCCTAGAGGGATAGATTTCTATGTCCCTAGAGGGATTTCTATGTCCCTAGAGGGATTTCTATGTCCCTAGAGGGATAGATTTCTATGTCCCTAGAGGGATTTCTATGTCCCTAGAGGGATTTCTATGTCCCTAGAGGGATTTCTAGGTCCCAAGAGGGATTTCTATGTCCCTAGAGGGATATATTTCTATGTCCCTAGAGGGATTTCTATGTCCCTAGAGACGGTTACCTTGGATAACCTTTCAAAATAGGAATGTAATAATATTGGAAATAAATAAATCGAAGTAATAACAATATAATTAAATATATAACATGTTATAAAATAATGTTGTATATAATGTAAATAAATATAATAACGAGATCAATAAATAGAGTAATAATAATGGAAATACATAAATCGAAGTAATAACAATATAATTGAATATATAACATATTATAAAATAATTTGGTATATAATGTAAATAAATAAAATAATGAGATCAATAAATACTCCAATATATAAACGATTTAAAATTAAAATAATTATCTAAAACTAGTATAAAGTATAATAAATAAATAATAAGTATATTTAATCATAAATAATAAGTGTAGGATGTAAAATAATGCAACATATATAAAATATTTAAAATTCAAAAAATTATTTAAAAACTTAACATTCAATCGCATTTCGGTGGAAAATGGGTTGCTATACAGTTCAACATGGATTGAAAAGAGTCTCTATCCCTACATTTCCTATTTTTCTGCAAAATGTTTTTCTCCTGGCAAAAATGAATTGCATCTTCCTCGGTTCTTGCCAAATCCCAAATAAGCATTGTCGTATAACTAAGAAACACCAAACAACAAAATATCGACATTATCTTGTATTATTAACAAAGAACAACTGAGCAACAAACACAACAACGCTCGAACAGACTAGTAAACAAACAATGATGTCTGTCAAAAATGTAAGGTTATCCAAGGTAACTGGTAGAAATGTAACTGTTATCTTGGGTTTTGAGAGGGATATCTGGAGTTTTAGGAGGGATTTCTAGGTCCCTAGAGGGATTTCTATGTCCCTAGAGGGATTTCTATGTCCCTAGAGGGATTTCTAGGTCCCTAGAGGGATTTCTAGGTCCCTAGAGAGATAGATTTCTATGTCCCTAGAGGGATTTCTATGTCCCTAGAGAGATTTCTAGGTCCCTAGAGGGATTTCTATGTCCCTAGAGGGATTTCTAGGTCCCTAGAGGGATTTCTACGTCCCTAGAGGGATTTCTATGTCCCAAGAGGGATTTCTATGTCCCTAGAGAGAGAGATTTCTATGTCCCTAGAGGGATTTCTATGTCGCTAGAGGGATTTCTAGGTCGCTAGAGGGATTTCAATGTCCCTAGAGGGATTTCTAGGTCCCTAGAGGGATTTCTATGTCCCTAGAGGGATAGATTTCTATGTCCCTAGAGGGATTTCTATGTCCCTAGAGGGATTTCTAGGTCCCTAGAGGGATAGATTTCTATGTCCCTAGAGGGATTTCTATGTCCCTAGAGGGATTTCTATGTCGCTAGAGGGATTTCTAGGTCCCTAGAGGGATAGATTTCTATGTCCCTAGAGGGATTTCTATGTCCCTAGAGGGATTTCAATGTCCCTAGAGGGATTTCTAGGTCCCTAGAGGGATTTCTATGTCCCTAGAGGGATAGATTTCTATGTCCCTAGAGGGATTTCTATGTCGCTAGAGGGATTTCTAGGTCGCTAGAGGGATTTCAATGTCCCTAGAGGGATTTCTATGTCCCAAGAGGGATTTCTATGTCCCAAGAGGGATTTCTATGTCCCTAGAGGGATTTCTATGTCCCTAGAGGGATAGATTTCTATGTCCCTAGAGGGATTTCAATGTCCCTAGAGGGATTTCTATGTCCCAAGAGGGATTTCTATGTCGCTAGAGAGATTTCTAGGTCCCTAGAGGGATTTCAATGTCCCTAGAGGGATTTCTATGTCCCAAGAGGGATTTCTATGTCCCAAGAGGGATTTCTAGGTCCCTAGAGGGATTTCTATGTCCCTAGAGGGATAGATTTCTATGTCCCTAGAGGGATAGATTTCTATGTCCCTAGAGGGATTTCTATGTCCCTAGAGGGATTTCTATGTCCCAAGAGGGATTTCTATGTCCCTAGAGGGATTTCTATGTCCCAAGAGGGATTTCTATGTCCCTAGAGGGATTTCTATGTCCCTAGAGGGATTTCTATGTCTCTAGAGGGATAGATTTCTATGTCCCTAGAGGGATTTCTATGTCCCAAGAGGGATTTCTATGTCCCAAGAGGGATTTCTATGTCCCTAGAGGGATAGATTTCTATGTCCCTAGAGGGATTTCAATGTCCCTAGAGGGATTTCTATGTCCCAAGAGGGATTTCTATGTCCCAGGAGGGATTTCTATGTCCCTAGAGGGATTTCTATGTCCCTAGAGGGATAGATTTCTATGTCCCTAGAGGGATTTCTATGTCCCTAGAGGGATTTCTATGTCCCAAGAGGGATTTCTATGTCCCTAGAGGGATTTCTATGTCCCAAGAGGGATTTCTGTGTCCCTAGAGGGATTTCAATGTCCCTAGAGGGATTTCTATGTCCCAAGAGGGATTTCTATGTCCCAAGAGGGATTTCTATGTCCCTAGAGGGATTTCTATGTCCCTAGAGGGATAGATTTCTATGTCCCAAGAGGGATTTCTATGTCCCTAGAGGGATTTCAATGTCCCTAGAGGGATTTCTATGTCCCAAAAGGGATTTCTATGTCCCTAGAGGGATTTCTATGTCCCTAGAGGGATTTCTATGTCCCAAGAGGGATTTCTATGTCCCAAGAGGGATTTCTATGTCCCTAGAGGGATAGATTTCTATGTCCCTAGAGGGATTTCAATGTCCCTAGAGGGATTTCTATGTCCCAAGAGGGATTTCTATGTCCCAAGAGGGATTTCTATGTCCCTAGAGGGATTTCTATGTCCCTAGAGGGATAGATTTCTATGTCCCTAGAGGGATTTCTAGGTCCCTAGAGGGATTTCTAGGTCCCTAGAGGGATTTCTAGGTCCCTAGAGGGATTTCTATGTCCCTAGAGGGATAGATTTCTATGTCCCTAGAGGGATTTCTATGTCCCTAGAGGGATTTCTATGTCCCAAGAGGGATTTCTATGTCCCTAGAGGGATAGATTTCTATGTCCCTAGAGGGATTTCTATGTCCCTAGAGGGATTTCTAGGTCCCTAGAGAGAGAGATTTCTATGTCCTTAGAGGGATTTCTATGTCGCTAGAGGGATTTCTAGGTCCCTAGAGGGATTTCTATGTCCCAGAGGGATTTCTAGGTCCCTAGAGGGATTTCTATGTCCCTAGAGGGATAGATTTCTATGTCCCTAGAGGGATTTCTATGTCCCAAGAGGGATTTCTATGTCCCTAGAGGGATTTCTATGTCCCTAGAGGGATAGATTTCTATGTCCCTAGAGGGATTTCTATGTCCCTAGAGGGATTTCTATGTCCCAAGAGGGATTTCTATGTCCCAAGAGGGATTTCTATGTCCCTAGAGGGATAGATTTCTATGTCCCTAGAGGGATTTCAATGTCCCTAGAGGGATTTCTATGTCCCAAGAGGGATTTCTATGTCCCAAGAGGGATTTCTATGTCCCTAGAGGGATTTCTATGTCCCTAGAGGGATAGATTTCTATGTCCCTAGAGGGATTTCTAGGTCCCTAGAGGGATTTCTAGGTCCCTAGAGGGATTTCTATGTCCCTAGAGGGATAGATTTCTATGTCCCTAGAGGGATTTCTATGTCCCTAGAGGGATTTCTATGTCCCAAGAGGGATTTCTATGTCCCTAGAGGGATAGATTTCTATGTCCCTAGAGGGATTTCTATGTCCCTAGAGGGATTTCTAGGTCCCTAGAGAGAGAGATTTCTATGTCCTTAGAGGGATTTCTATGTCGCTAGAGGGATTTCTAGGTCCCTAGAGGGATTTCTATGTCCCAGAGGGATTTCTAGGTCCCTAGAGGGATTTCTATGTCCCTAGAGGGATAGATTTCTATGTCCCTAGAGGGATTTCTATGTCCCTAGAGGGATTTCTATGTCCCTAGAGGGATAGATTTCTATGTCCCTAGAGGGATTTCTATGTCCCTAGAGGGATTTCTATGTCCCAAGAGGGATTTCTATGTCCCTAGAGGGATAGATTTCTATGTCCCTAGAGGGATTTCTATGTCCCTAGAGGGATTTCTATGTCGCTAGAGGGATTTCTAGGTCGCTAGAGGGATTTCTATGTCCCAAGAGGGATTTCTATGTCCCTAGAGGGATAGATTTCTATGTCCCTAGAGGGATTTCAATGTCCCTAGAGGGATTTCTATGTCCCAAGAGGGATTTCTATGTCCCAAGAGGGATTTCTAGGTCCCTAGAGGGATAGATTTCTATGTCCCTAGAGGGATTTCTATGTCCCTAGAGGGATTTCTATGTCCCAAGAGGGATTTCTATGTCCCTAGAGGGATAGATTTCTATGTCCCTAGAGGGATTTCTATGTCCCTAGAGGGATTTCTATGTCCCAAGAGGGATTTCTATGTCCCTAGAGGGATTTCTATGTCGCTAGAGGGATTTCTAGGTCGCTAGAGGGATTTCTATGTCCCAAGAGGGATTTCTATGTCCCTAGAGGGATAGATTTCTATGTCCCTAGAGGGATTTCTATGTCGCTAGAGGGATTTCTAGGTCGCTAGAGGGATTTCTATGTCCCTAGAGGGATTTCTAGGTCCCTAGAGGGATAGATTTCTATGTCCCTAGAGGGATTTCTATGTCCCAAGAGGGATTTCTATGTCCCAAGAGGGATTTCTATGTCCCTAGAGGGATTTCTATGTCCCAAGAGGGATTTCTAGGTCCCTAGAGGGATTTCTATGTCCCTAGAGGGATAGATTTCTATGTCCCTAGAGGGATTTCTATGTCCCTAGAGGGATTTCTATGTCCCTAGAGGGATTTCTATGTCCCTAGAGGGATAGATTTCTATGTCCCTAGAGGGATTTCTATGTCCCAAGAGGGATTTCTATGTCCCAAGAGGGATTTCTATGTCCCTAGAGGGATAGATTTCTATGTCCCTAGAGGGATTTCAATGTCCCTAGAGGGATTTCTATGTCCCTAGAGGGATAGATTTCTATGTCCCTAGAGGGATTTCTATGTCCCAAGAGGGATTTCTATGTCCCAAGAGGGATTTCTATGTCCCTAGAGGGATAGATTTCTATGTCCCTAGAGAGATTTCAATGTCCCTAGAGGGATTTCTATGTCCCAAGAGGGATTTCTATGTCCCAAGATGGATTTCTATGTCCCTAGAGGGATTTCTATGTCCCTAGAGGGATTTCAATGTCCCTAGAGGGATTTCTATGTCCCAAGAGGGATTTCTATGTCCCAAGAGGGATTTCTATGTCCCTAGAGGGATTTCTATGTCCCTAGAGGGATAGATTTCTATGTCCCTAGAGGGATAGATTTCTATGTCCCTAGAGGGATTTCTAGGTCCCTAGAGGGATTTCTAGGTCCCTAGAGGGATTTCTATGTCCCTAGAGGGATAGATTTCTATGTCCCTAGAGGGATTTCTATGTCCCTAGAGGGATTTCTATGTCCCAAGAGGGATTTCTATGTCCCTAGAGGGATAGATTTCTATGTCCCTAGAGGGATTTCTATGTCCCTAGAGGGATTTCTAGGTCCCTAGAGAGAGAGATTTCTATGTCCTTAGAGGGATTTCTATGTCGCTAGAGGGATTTCTAGGTCCCTAGAGGGATTTCTATGTCCCAGAGGGATTTCTAGGTCCCTAGAGGGATTTCTATGTCCCTAGAGGGATAGATTTCTATGTCCCTAGAGGGATTTCTATGTCCCTAGAGGGATTTCTATGTCCCTAGAGGGATTTCTATGTCCCAAGAGGGATTTCTATGTCCCAAGAGGGATTTCTATGTCCCTAGAGGGATAGATTTCTATGTCCCTAGAGGGATTTCTATGTCCCTAGAGGGATTTCTATGTCGCTAGAGGGATTTCTAGGTCGCTAGAGGGATTTCTATGTCCCAAGAGGGATTTCTATGTCCCTAGAGGGATAGATTTCTATGTCCCTAGAGGGATTTCTATGTCGCTAGAGGGATTTCTAGGTCGCTAGAGGGATTTCTAGGTCGCTAGAGGGATTTCTATGTCCCAAGAGGGATTTCTATGTCCCTAGAGGGATTTCTATGTCGCTAGAGGGATTTCTAGGTCGCTAGAGGGATTTCTATGTCCCAAGAGGGATTTCTATGTCCCTAGAGGGATAGATTTCTATGTCCCTAGAGGGATTTCTATGTCGCTAGAGGGATTTCTAGGTCGCTAGAGGGATTTCTATGTCCCTAGAGGGATTTCTAGGTCCCTAGAGGGATAGATTTCTATGTCCCTAGAGGGATTTCTATGTCCCAAGAGGGATTTCTATGTCCCAAGAGGGATTTCTATGTCCCTAGAGGGATAGATTTCTATGTCCCTAGAGGGATTTCAATGTCCCTAGAGGGATTTCTATGTCCCAAGAGGGATTTCTATGTCCCAAGAGGGATTTCTAGGTCCCTAGAGGGATAGATTTCTATGTCCCTAGAGGGATTTCTATGTCCCTAGAGGGATTTCTATGTCCCAAGAGGGATTTCTATGTCCCTAGAGGGATAGATTTCTATGTCCCTAGAGGGATTTCTATGTCCCTAGAGGGATTTCTATGTCCCAAGAGGGATTTCTATGTCCCTAGAGGGATTTCTATGTCGCTAGAGGGATTTCTATGTCCCTAGAGGGATAGATTTCTATGTCCCTAGAGGGATTTCTATGTCCCTAGAGGGATAGATTTCTATGTCCCAAGAGGGATTTCTATGTCCCTAGAGGGATTTCTATGTCGCTAGAGGGATTTCTATGTCCCTAGAGGGATTTCTAGGTCCCTAGAGGGATAGATTTCTATGTCCCTAGAGGGATTTCTATGTCCCAAGAGGGATTTCTATGTCGCTAGAGGGATTTCTAGGTCGCTAGAGGGATTTCTATGTCCCTAGAGGGATTTCAATGTCCCTAGAGGGATTTCTATGTCCCAAGAGGGATTTCTATGTCCCAAGAGGAATTTCTAGGTCCCTAGAGGGATTTCTATGTCCCTAGAGGGATAGATTTCTATGTCCCTAGAGGGATTTCTATGTCCCTAGAGGGATTTCTATGTCCCTAGAGGGATTTCTATGTCCCAAGAGGGATTTCTATGTCCCTAGAGGGATAGATTTCTATGTCCCTAGAGGGATTTCTATGTCCCTAGAGGGATTTCTATGTCCCAAGAGGGATTTCTATGTCCCTAGAGGGATTTCTATGTCCCTAGAGGGATAGATTTCTATGTCCCTAGAGGGATTTCAATGTCCCTAGAGGGATTTCTATGTCCCAAGAGGGATTTCTATGTCCCAAGAGGGATTTCTATGTCCCAAGAGGGATTTCTATGTCCCTAGAGGGATTTCTATGTCCCTAGAGGGATAGATTTCTATGTCCCTAGAGGGATTTCTATGTCCCAAGAGGGATTTCTATGTCCCAAGAGGGATTTCTATGTCCCTAGAGGGATAGATTTCTATGTCCCTAGAGGGATTTCAATGTCCCTAGAGGGATTTCTATGTCCCAAGAGGGATTTCTATGTCCCAAGAGGGATTTCTATGTCCCTAGAGGGATTTCTATGTCCCTAGAGGGATAGATTTCTATGTCCCTAGAGGGATTTCTATGTCCCTAGAGGGATTTCTATGTCCCAAGAGGGATTTCTATGTCCCAAGAGGGATTTCTATGTCCCTAGAGGGATAGATTTCTATGTCCCTAGAGGGATTTCAATGTCCCTAGAGGGATTTCTATGTCCCAAGAGGGATTTCTATGTCCCAAGAGGGATTTCTATGTCCCTAGAGGGATAGATTTCTATGTCCCTAGAGGGATTTCTATGTCCCAAGAGGGATTTCTATGTCCCTAGAGGGATAGATTTCTATGTCCCTAGAGGGATTTCTATGTCCCTAGAGGGATTTCTATGTCCCAAGAGGGATTTCTATGTCCCTAGAGGGATTTCTATGTCCCTAGAGGGATAGATTTCTATGTCCCTAGAGGGATTTCTATGTCCCAAGAGGGATAGATTTCTATGTCCCTAGAGGGATTTCTATGTCCCTAGAGGGATTTCTATGTCCCAAGAGGGATTTCTATGTCCCTAGAGGGATTTCTATGTCCCTAGAGGGATAGATTTCTATGTCCCTAGAGGGATTTCTATGTCCCTAGAGGGATTTCTATGTCCCTAGAGGGATAGATTTCTATGTCCCTAGAGGGATTTCTATGTCCCAAGAGGGATAGATTTCTATGTCCCTAGAGGGATTTCTATGTCCCTAGAGGGATTTCTATGTCCCAAGAGGGATTTCTATGTCCCTAGAGGGATTTCTATGTCCCTAGAGGGATAGATTTCTATGTCCCTAGAGGGATTTCTATGTCCCAAGAGGGATTTCTATGTCCCAAGAGGGATTTCTATGTCCCTAGAGGGATAGATTTCTATGTCCCTAGAGGGATTTCAATGTCCCTAGAGGGATTTCTATGTCCCAAGAGGGATTTCTATGTCCCAAGAGGGATTTCTATGTCCCTAGAGGGATTTCTATGTCCCAAGAGGGATTTCTATGTCCCTAGAGGGATTTCTATGTCCCTAGAGGGATAGATTTCTATGTCCCTAGAGGGATTTCTATGTCCCAAGAGGGATAGATTTCTATGTCCATAGAGGGATTTCTATGTCCCTAGAGGGATTTCTATGTCCCAAGAGGGATTTCTATGTCCCTAGAGGGATAGATTTCTATGTCCCTAGAGGGATTTCTAGGTCCCTAGAGGGATTTCTAGGTCCCTAGAGGGATTTCTATGTCCCTAGAGGGATAGATTTCTATGTCCCAAGAGGGATTTCTATGTCCCTAGAGGGATTTCTATGTCGCTAGAGGGATTTCTAGGTCGCTAGAGGGATTTCTAGGTCGCTAGAGGGATTTCTATGTCCCAAGAGGGATTTCTATGTCCCTAGAGGGATAGATTTCTATGTCCCAAGAGGGATTTCTATGTCCCTAGAGGGATTTCAATGTCCCTAGAGGGATTTCTATGTCCCAAGAGGGATTTCTATTTCCCAAGAGGGATTTCTAGGTCCCTAGAGGGATTTCTATGTCCCTAGAGGGATAGATTTCTATGTCCCTAGAGGGATTTCTATGTCCCTAGAGGGATTTCTATGTCCCAAGAGGGATTTCTATGTCCCTAGAGGGATAGATTTCTATGTCCCTAGAGGGATTTCTATGTCCCTAGAGGGATTTCTATGTCCCAAGAGGGATTTCTATGTCCCTAGAGGGATTTCTATGTCCCTAGAGGGATAGATTTCTATGTCCCTAGAGGGATTTCTATGTCCCAAGAGGGATAGATTTCTATGTCCATAGAGGGATTTCTATGTCCCTAGAGGGATTTCTATGTCCCAAGAGGGATTTCTATGTCCCTAGAGGGATTTCTATGTCCCTAGAGGGATAGATTTCTATGTCCCTAGAGGGATTTCTATGTCCCAAGAGGGATTTCTATGTCCCAAGAGGGATTTCTATGTCCCTAGAGGGATAGATTTCTATGTCCCTAGAGGGATTTCAATGTCCCTAGAGGGATTTCTATGTCCCAAGAGGGATTTCTATGTCCCAAGAGGGATTTCTATGTCCCTAGAGGGATTTCTATGTCCCTAGAGGGATAGATTTCTATGTCCCTAGAGGGATTTCTATGTCCCAAGAGGGATTTCTATGTCCCAAGAGGGATTTCTATGTCCCTAGAGGGATAGATTTCTATGTCCCTAGAGGGATTTCAATGTCCCTAGAGGGATTTCTATGTCCCAAGAGGGATTTCTATGTCCCAAGAGGGATTTCTATGTCCCAAGAGGGATTTCTATGTCCCTAGAGGGATTTCTATGTCCCTAGAGGGATAGATTTCTATGTCCCTAGAGGGATTTCTATGTCCCTAGAGGGATTTCTATGTCCCAAGAGGGATTTCTATGTCCCTAGAGGGATTTCAATGTCCCTAGAGGGATTTCTATGTCCCAAGAGGGATTTCTATGTCCCAAGAGGGATTTCTATGTCCCTAGAGGGATTTCTATGTCCCTAGAGGGATAGATTTCTATGTCCCTAGAGGGATTTCTAGGTCCCTAGAGGGATTTCTAGGTCCCTAGAGGGATTTCTATGTCCCTAGAGGGATAGATTTCTATGTCCCTAGAGGGATTTCTAGGTCCCTAGAGGGATTTCTATGTCCCTAGAGGGATAGATTTCTATGTCCCTAGAGGGATTTCTATGTCCCTAGAGGGATTTCTATGTCCCAAGAGGGATTTCTATGTCCCTAGAGGGATAGATTTCTATGTCCCTAGAGGGATTTCTATGTCCCTAGAGGGATTTCTAGGTCCCTAGAGAGAGAGATTTCTATGTCCTTAGAGGGATTTCTATGTCCCTAGAGGGATTTCTAGGTCCCTAGAGAGAGAGATTTCTATGTCCTTAGAGGGATTTCTATGTCGCTAGAGGGATTTCTAGGTCCCTAGAGGGATAGATTTCTATGTCCCTAGAGGGATTTCTATGTCCCTAGAGGGATTTCTATGTCCCTAGAGGGATAGATTTCTATGTCCCTAGAGGGATTTCTATGTCCCTAGAGGGATTTCTATGTCCCTAGAGGGATAGATTTCTATGTCCCTAGAGGGATTTCTATGTCCCTAGAGGGATTTCTATGTCCCAAGAGGGATTTCTATGTCCCTAGAGGGATAGATTTCTATGTCCCTAGAGGGATTTCTATGTCCCTAGAGGGATTTCTATGTCGCTAGAGGGATTTCTAGGTCGCTAGAGGGATTTCTATGTCCCAAGAGGGATTTCTATGTCCCTATAGGGATAGATTTCTATGTCCCTAGAGGGATTTCAATGTCCCTAGAGGGATTTCTATGTCCCAAGAGGGATTTCTATGTCCCAAGAGGGATTTCTAGGTCCCTAGAGGGATAGATTTCTATGTCCCTAGAGGGATTTCTATGTCCCTAGAGGGATTTCTATGTCCCAAGAGGGATTTCTATGTCCCTAGAGGGATAGATTTCTATGTCCCTAGAGGGATTTCTATGTCCCTAGAGGGATTTCTATGTCCCAAGAGGGATTTCTATGTCCCTAGAGGGATTTCTATGTCGCTAGAGGGATTTCTAGGTCGCTAGAGGGATTTCTATGTCCCAAGAGGGATTTCTATGTCCCTAGAGGGATAGATTTCTATGTCCCTAGAGGGATTTCTATGTCGCTAGAGGGATTTCTAGGTCGCTAGAGGGATTTCTATGTCCCTAGAGGGATTTCTAGGTCCCTAGAGGGATAGATTTCTATGTCCCTAGAGGGATTTCTATGTCCCAAGAGGGATTTCTATGTCCCAAGAGGGATTTCTATGTCCCTAGAGGGATTTCTATGTCCCAAGAGGGATTTCTAGGTCCCTAGAGGGATTTCTATGTCCCTAGAGGGATAGATTTCTATGTCCCTAGAGGGATTTCTATGTCCCTAGAGGGATTTCTATGTCCCAAGAGGGATTTCTATGTCCCTAGAGGGATAGATTTCTATGTCCCTAGAGGGATTTCTATGTCCCTAGAGGGATTTCTATGTCCCAAGAGGGATTTCTATGTCCCTAGAGGGATTTCTATGTCCCTAGAGGGATAGATTTCTATGGCCCTAGAGGGATTTCTATGTCCCAAGAGGGATAGATTTCTATGTCCCTAGAGGGATTTCTATGTCCCTAGAGGGATTTCTATGTCCCAAGAGGGATTTCTATGTCCCTAGAGGGATTTCTATGTCCCTAGAGGGATAGATTTCTATGTCCCTAGAGGGATTTCTATGTCCCAAGAGGGATTTCTATGTCCCAAGAGGGATTTCTATGTCCCTAGAGGGATAGATTTCTATGTCCCTAGAGGGATTTCAATGTCCCTAGAGGGATTTCTAGGTCCCTAGAGGGATTTCTATGTCCCTAGAGGGATAGATTTCTATGTCCCTAGAGGGATAGATTTCTATGTCCCTAGAGGGATTTCAATGTCCCTAGAGGGATTTCTATGTCCCAAGAGGGATTTCTATGTCCCAAGAGGGAATTCTATGTCCCTAGAGGGATTTCTATGTCCCTAGAGGGATAGATTTCTATGTCCCTAGAGGGATTTCTATGTCCCTAGAGGGATTTCTATGTCCCAAGAGGGATTTCTATGTCCCTAGAGGGATAGATTTCTATGTCCCTAGAGGGATTTCAATGTCCCTAGAGGGATTTCTATGTCCCAAGAGGGATTTCTATGTCCCAAGAGGGATTTCTATGTCCCTAGAGGGATTTCTATGTCCCTAGAGGGATAGATTTCTATGTCCCTAGAGGGATTTCTAGGTCCCTAGAGGGATTTCTAGGTCCCTAGAGGGATTTCTATGTCCCTAGAGGGATAGATTTCTATGTCCCTAGAGGGATTTCTATGTCCCTAGAGGGATTTCTATGTCCCTAGAGGGATTTCTATGTCGCTAGAGGGATTTCTAGGTCGCTAGAAGGATTTCTCTGTCCCAAGAGGGATTTCTATGTCCCTAGAGGGATAGATTTCTATGTCCCAAGAGGGATTTCTATGTCCCTAGAGGGATTTCTATGTCGCTAGAGGGATTTCTAGGTCGCTAGAGGGATTTCTATGTCCCAAGAGGGATTTCTATGTCCCTAGAGGGATTTCTATGTCCCTAGAGGGATAGATTTCTATGTCCCTAGAGGGATTTCTATGTCCCAAGAGGGATTTCTATGTCCCAAGAGGGATTTCTATGTCCCAAGAGGGATTTCTATGTCCCTAGAGGGATAGATTTCTATGTCCCTAGAGGGATTTCAATGTCCCTAGAGGGATTTCTAGGTCCCTAGAGGGATTTCTATGTCCCTAGAGGGATAGATTTCTATGTCCCTAGAGGGATAGATTTCTATGTCCCTAGAGGGATTTCAATGTCCCTAGAGGGATTTCTATGTCCCAAGAGGGATTTCTATGTCCCAAGAGGGAATTCTATGTCCCTAGAGGGATTTCTATGTCCCTAGAGGGATAGATTTCTATGTCCCTAGAGGGATTTCTATGTCCCTAGAGGGATTTCTATGTCCCAAGAGGGATTTCTATGTCCCAAGAGGGATTTCTATGTCCCTAGAGGGATAGATTTCTATGTCCCTAGAGGGATTTCAATGTCCCTAGAGGGATTTCTATGTCCCAAGAGGGATTTCTATGTCCCAAGAGGGATTTCTATGTCCCTAGAGGGATTTCTATGTCCCTAGAGGGATAGATTTCTATGTCCCTAGAGGGATTTCTAGGTCCCTAGAGGGATTTCTATGTCCCTAGAGGGATAGATTTCTATGTCCCTAGAGGGATTTCTATGTCCCTAGAGGGATTTCTATGTCCCAAGAGGGATTTCTATGTCCCTAGAGGGATAGATTTCTATGTCCCTAGAGGGATTTCTATGTCCCTAGAGGGATTTCTAGGTCCCTAGAGAGAGAGATTTCTATGTCCTTAGAGGGATTTCTATGTCGCTAGAGGGATTTCTAGGTCCCTAGAGGGATTTCTATGTCCCAGAGGGATTTCTAGGTCCCTAGAGGGATTTCTATGTCCCTAGAGGGATAGATTTCTATGTCCCTAGAGGGATTTCTATGTCCCTAGAGGGATTTCTATGTCCCTAGAGGGATAGATTTCTATGTCCCTAGAGGGATTTCTATGTCCCTAGAGGGATTTCTATGTTCCTAGAGGGATTTCTAGGTCCCAAGAGGGATTTCTATGTCCCTAGAGGGATATATTTCTATGTTTCTAGAGGGATTTCTATGTCCCTAGAGACGGTTACCTTGGATAACCTTTCAAAATAGGAATGTAATAATATTGGAAATAAATAAATCGAAGTAATAACAATATAATTAAATATATAACATGTTATAAAATAATGTTGTATATAATGTAAATAAATATAATAACGAGATCAATAAATAGAGTAATAATAATGGAAATACATAAATCGAAGTAATAACAATATAATTGAATATATAACATATTATAAAATAATTTGGTATATAATGTAAATAAATAAAATAATGAGATCAATAAATACTCCAATATATAAACGATTTAAAATTAAAATAATTATCTAAAACTAGTATAAAGTATAATAAATAAATAATAAGTATATTTAATCATAAATAATAAGTGTAGGATGTAAAATAATGCAACATATATAAAATATTTAAAATTCAAAAAATTATTTAAAAACTTAACATTCAATCGCATTTCGGTGGAAAATGGGTTGCTATACAGTTCAACATGGATTGAAAAGAGTCTCTATCCCTACATTTCCTATTTTTCTGCAAAATGTTTTTCTCCTGGCAAAAATGAATTGCATCTTCCTCGGTTCTTGCCAAATCCCAAATAAGCATTGTCGTATAACTAAGAAACACCAAACAACAAAATATCGACATTATCTTGTATTATTAACAAAGAACAACTGAGCAACAAACACAACAACGCTCGAACAGACTAGTAAACAAACAATGATGTCTGTCAAAAATGTAAGGTTATCCAAGGTAACTGGTAGAAATGTAATTGTTATCTTGGGTTTTGAGAGGGATATCTGGAGTTTTAGGAGGGATTTCTAGGTCCCTAGAGGGATTTCTATGTCCCTAGAGGGATTTCTATGTCCCTAGAGGGATTTCTAGGTCCCTAGAGGGATTTCTAGGTCCCTAGAGAGATAGATTTCTATGTCCCTAGAGGGATTTCTATGTCCCTAGAGAGATTTCTAGGTCCCAAGAGGGATTTCTATGTCCCAAGAGGGATTTCTATGTCCCTAGAGGGATTTCTATGTCCCTAGAGGGATAGATTTCTATGTCCCTAGAGGGATTTCAATGTCCCTAGAGGGATTTCTATGTCCCAAGAGGGATTTCTATGTCCCAAGAGGGATTTCTATGTCCCTAGAGGGATTTCTATGTCCCTAGAGGGATAGATTTCTATGTCCCTAGAGGGATTTCTAGGTCCCTAGAGGGATTTCTAGGTCCCTAGAGGGATTTCTATGTCCCTAGAGGGATAGATTTCTATGTCCCTAGAGGGATTTCTATGTCCCTAGAGGGATTTCTATGTCCCTAGAGGGATTTCTATGTCGCTAGAGGGATTTCTAGGTCGCTAGAGGGATTTCTCTGTCCCAAGAGGGATTTCTATGTCCCTAGAGGGATAGATTTCTATGTCCCAAGAGGGATTTCTATGTCCCTAGAGGGATTTCTATGTCGCTAGAGGGATTTCTAGGTCGCTAGAGGGATTTCTATGTCCCAAGAGGGATTTCTATGTCCCTAGAGGGATTTCTATGTCCCTAGAGGGATAGATTTCTATGTCCCTAGAGGGATTTCTATGTCCCAAGAGGGATTTCTATGTCCCAAGAGGGATTTCTATGTCCCTAGAGGGATTTCTATGTCCCTAGAGGGATTTCTATGTCCCAAGAGGGATTTCTATGTCCCTAGAGGGATAGATTTCTATGTCCCAAGAGGGATTTCTATGTCCCTAGAGGGATTTCTATGTCCCTAGAGGGATAGATTTCTATGTCCCTAGAGGGATTTCTATGTCCCTAGAGGGATTTCTATGTCCCAAGAGGGATTTCTATGTCCCAATAGGGATTTCTATGTCCCTAGAGGGATAGATTTCTATGTCCCTAGAGGGATTTCAATGTCCCTAGAGGGATTTCTATGTCCCAAGAGGGATTTCTATGTCCCAAGAGGGATTTCTATGTCCCTAGAGGGATTTCTATGTCCCTAGAGGGATAGATTTCTATGTCCCTAGAGGGATAGATTTCTATGTCCCTAGAGGGATTTCTAGGTCCCTAGAGGGATTTCTAGGTCCCTAGAGGGATTTCTATGTCCCTAGAGGGATAGATTTCTATGTCCCTAGAGGGATTTCTATGTCCCTAGAGGGATTTCTATGTCCCAAGAGGGATTTCTATGTCCCTAGAGGGATAGATTTCTATGTCCCTAGAGGGATTTCTATGTCCCTAGAGGGATTTCTAGGTCCCTAGAGAGAGAGATTTCTATGTCCTTAGAGGGATTTCTATGTCGCTAGAGGGATTTCTAGGTCCCTAGAGGGATTTCTATGTCCCAGAGGGATTTCTAGGTCCCTAGAGGGATTTCTATGTCCCTAGAGGGATAGATTTCTATGTCCCTAGAGGGATTTCTATGTCCCTAGAGGGATTTCTATGTCCCTAGAGGGATAGATTTCTATGTCCCTAGAGGGATTTCTATGTCCCTAGAGGGATTTCTATGTTCCTAGAGGGATTTCTAGGTCCCAAGAGGGATTTCTATGTCCCTAGAGGGATATATTTCTATGTTTCTAGAGGGATTTCTATGTCCCTAGAGACGGTTACCTTGGATAACCTTTCAAAATAGGAATGTAATAATATTGGAAATAAATAAATCGAAGTAATAACAATATAATTAAATATATAACATGTTATAAAATAATGTTGTATATAATGTAAATAAATATAATAACGAGATCAATAAATAGAGTAATAATAATGGAAATACATAAATCGAAGTAATAACAATATAATTGAATATATAACATATTATAAAATAATTTGGTATATAATGTAAATAAATAAAATAATGAGATCAATAAATACTCCAATATATAAACGATTTAAAATTAAAATAATTATCTAAAACTAGTATAAAGTATAATAAATAAATAATAAGTATATTTAATCATAAATAATAAGTGTAGGATGTAAAATAATGCAACATATATAAAATATTTAAAATTCAAAAAATTATTTAAAAACTTAACATTCAATCGCATTTCGGTGGAAAATGGGTTGCTATACAGTTCAACATGGATTGAAAAGAGTCTCTATCCCTACATTTCCTATTTTTCTGCAAAATGTTTTTCTCCTGGCAAAAATGAATTGCATCTTCCTCGGTTCTTGCCAAATCCCAAATAAGCATTGTCGTATAACTAAGAAACACCAAACAACAAAATATCGACATTATCTTGTATTATTAACAAAGAACAACTGAGCAACAAACACAACAACGCTCGAACAGACTAGTAAACAAACAATGATGTCTGTCAAAAATGTAAGGTTATCCAAGGTAACTGGTAGAAATGTAATTGTTATCTTGGGTTTTGAGAGGGATATCTGGAGTTTTAGGAGGGATTTCTAGGTCCCTAGAGGGATTTCTATGTCCCTAGAGGGATTTCTATGTCCCTAGAGGGATTTCTAGGTCCCTAGAGGGATTTCTAGGTCCCTAGAGAGATAGATTTCTATGTCCCTAGAGGGATTTCTATGTCCCTAGAGAGATTTCTAGGTCCCTAGAGGGATTTCTACGTCCCTAGAGGGATTTCTATGTCCCAAGAGGGATTTCTATGTCCCTAGAGGGATAGATTTCTATGTCCCTAGAGGGATTTCTATGTCCCTAGAGGGATTTCTAGGTCCCTAGAGGGATTTCTATGTCCCTAGAGGGATAGATTTCTATGTCCCTAGAGGGATTTCAATGTCCCTAGAGGGATTTCTATGTCCCAAGAGGGATTTCTCGGTCCCAAGAGGGATTTCTATGTCCCTAGAGGGATTTCTATGTCCCTAGAGGGATAGATTTCTATGTCCCTAGAGGGATTTCTATGTCCCTAGAGGGATTTCTATGTCCCAAGAGGGATTTCAATGTCCCTAGAGGGATTTCTATGTCCCAAGAGGGATTTCTATGTCCCAAGAGGGATTTCTATGTCCCTAGAGGGATTTCTATGTCCCTAGAGGGATAGATTTCTATGTCCCTAGAGGGATTTCTATGTCCCTAGAGGGATTTCTATGTCCCAAGAGGGATTTCTATGTCCCAAGAGGGATTTCTATGTCCCTAGAGGGATAGATTTCTATGTCCCTAGAGGGATTTCAATGTCCCTAGAGGGATTTCTATGTCCCAAGAGGGATTTCTATGTCCCAAGAGGGATTTCTATGTCCCTAGAGGGATTTCTATGTCCCTAGAGGGATAGATTTCTATGTCCCTAGAGGGATTTCTAGGTCCCTAGAGGGATTTATAGGTCCCTAGAGGGATTTCTAGGTCCCTAGAGGGATTTCTATGTCCCTAGAGGGATAGATTTCTATGTCCCTAGAGGGATTTCTATGTCCCTAGAGGGATTTCTATGTCCCAAGAGGGATTTCTATGTCCCTAGAGGGATAGATTTCTATGTCCCTAGAGGGATTTCTATGTCCCTAGAGGGATTTCTAGGTCCCTAGAGAGAGAGATTTCTATGTCCTTAGAGGGATTTCTATGTCGCTAGAGGGATTTCTAGGTCCCTAGAGGGATTTCTATGTCCCAGAGGGATTTCTAGGTCCCTAGAGGGATAGATTTCTATGTCCCTAGAGGGATTTCTATGTCCCTAGAGGGATTTCTATGTCCCAAGAGGGATTTCTATGTCCCTAGAGGGATAGATTTCTATGTCCCTAGAGGGATTTCTATGTCCCTAGAGGGATTTCTATGTCGCTAGAGGGATTTCTAGGTCGCTAGAGGGATTTCTATGTCCCAAGAGGGATTTCTATGTCCCTAGAGGGATAGATTTCTATGTCCCTAGAAGATTTCAATGTCCCTAGAGGGATTTCTATGTCCCAAGAGGGATTTCTATGTCCCAAGAGGGATTTCTAGGTCCCTAGAGGGATAGATTTCTATGTCCCTAGAGGGATTTCTATGTCCCTAGAGGGATTTCTATGTCCCAAGAGGGATTTCTATGTCCCTAGAGGGATAGATTTCTATGTCCCTAGAGGGATTTCTATGTCCCTAGAGGGATTTCTATGTCCCAAGAGGGATTTCTATGTCCCTAGAGGGATTTCTATGTCCCTAGAGGGATAGATTTCTATGTCCCTAGAGGGATTTCTATGTCCCAAGAGGGATAGATTTCTATGTCCCTAGAGGGATTTCTATGTCCCTAGAGGGATTTCTATGTCCCAAGAGGGATTTCTATGTCCCTAGAGGGATTTCTATGTCCCTAGAGGGATAGATTTCTATGTCCCTAGAGGGATTTCTATGTCCCAAGAGGGATTTCTATGTCCCAAGAGGGATTTCTATGTCCCTAGAGGGATAGATTTCTATGTCCCTAGAGGGATTTCAATGTCCCTAGAGGGATTTCTATGTCCCAAGAGGGATTTCTATGTCCCAAGAGGGATTTCTATGTCCCAAGAGGGATAGATTTCTATGTCCCTAGAGGGATTTCTATGTCCCTAGAGGGATTTCTATGTCCCAAGAGGGATTTCTATGTCCCTAGAGGGATTTCTATGTCCCTAGAGGGATAGATTTCTATGTCCCTAGAGGGATTTCTATGTCCCAAGAGGGATAGATTTCTATGTCCCTAGAGGGATTTCTATGTCCCTAGAGGGATTTCTATGTCCCAAGAGGGATTTCTATGTCCCTAGAGGGATTTCTATGTCCCTAGAGGGATTTCTATGTCCCTAGAGGGATAGATTTCTATGTCCCTAGAGGGATTTCTATGTCCCAAGAGGGATTTCTATGTCCCAAGAGGGATTTCTATGTCCCTAGAGGGATAGATTTCTATGTCCCTAGAGGGATTTCAATGTCCCTAGAGGGATTTCTATGTCCCAAGAGGGATTTCTATGTCCCAAGAGGGATTTCTATGTCCCAAGAGGGATTTCTATGTCCCTAGAGGGATAGATTTCTATGTCCCTAGAGGGATTTCAATGTCCCTAGAGGGATAGATTTCTATGTCCCTAGAGGGATTTCAATGTCCCTAGAGGGATTTCTATGTCCCAAGAGGGATTTCTATGTCCCAAGAGGGATTTCTATGTCCCTAGAGGGATTTCTATGTCCCTAGAGGGATAGATTTCTATGTCCCTAGAGGGATTTCTAGGTCCCTAGAGGGATTTCTAGGTCCCTAGAGGGATTTCTATGTCCCTAGAGGGATAGATTTCTATGTCCCTAGAGGGATTTCTATGTCCCTAGAGGGATTTCTATGTCCCTAGAGGGATTTCTATGTCGCTAGAGGGATTTCTAGGTCGCTAGAGGGATTTCTATGTCCCAAGAGGGATTTCTATGTCCCTAGAGGGATAGATTTCTATGTCCCAAGAGGGATTTCTATGTCCCTAGAGGGATTTCTATGTCGCTAGAGGGATTTCTAGGTCGCTAGAGGGATTTCTATGTCCCTAGAGGGATTTCTAGGTCCCTAGAGGGATAGATTTCTATGTATCTAGAGGGATTTCTATGTCCCAAGAGGGATTTCTATGTCCCAAGAGGGATTTCTATGTCCCTAGAGGGATAGATTTCTATGTCCCTAGAGGGATTTCAATGTCCCTAGAGGGATTTCTATGTCCCAAGAGGGATTTCTATGTCCCAAGAGGGATTTCTAGGTCCCTAGAGGGATTTCTATGTCCCTAGAGGGATAGATTTCTATGTCCCTAGAGGGATTTCTATGTCCCTAGAGGGATTTCTATGTCCCAAGAGGGATTTCTATGTCCCTAGAGGGATAGATTTCTATGTCCCTAGAGGGATTTCTATGTCCCTAGAGGGATTTCTATGTCCCAAGAGGGATTTCTATGTCCCTAGAGGGATTTCTATGTCCCTAGAGGGATAGATTTCTATGTCCCTAGAGGGATTTCTATGTCCCAAGAGGGATAGATTTCTATGTCCCTAGAGGGATTTCTATGTCCCTAGAGGGATTTCTATGTCCCAAGAGGGATTTCTATGTCCCTAGAGGGATTTCTATGTCCCTAGAGGGATAGATTTCTATGTCCCTAGAGGGATTTCTATGTCCCAAGAGGGATTTCTATGTCCCAAGAGGGATTTCTATGTCCCAAGAGGGATTTCTATGTCCCTAGAGGGATTTCTATGTCCCTAGAGGGATTTCTATGTCCCAAGAGGGATTTCTATGTCCCTAGAGGGATAGATTTCTATGTCCCTAGAGGGATTTCTATGTCCCTAGAGGGATTTCTATGTCCCAAGAGGGATTTCTATGTCCCTAGAGGGATTTCTATGTCCCTAGAGGGATAGATTTCTATGTCCCTAGAGGGATTTCTATGTCCCAAGAGGGATAGATTTCTATGTCCCTAGAGGGATTTCTATGTCCCTAGAGGGATTTCTATGTCCCAAGAGGGATTTCTATGTCCCTAGAGGGATAGATTTCTATGTCCCTAGAGGGATTTCAATGTCCCTAGAGGGATTTCTATGTCCCAAGAGGGATTTCTATGTCCCAAGAGGGATTTCTATGTCCCTAGAGGGATTTCTATGTCCCTAGAGGGATAGATTTCTATGTCCCTAGAGGGATTTCTATGTCCCAAGAGGGATTTCTATGTCCCAAGAGGGATTTCTATGTCCCTAGAGGGATAGATTTCTATGTCCCTAGAGGGATTTCAATGTCCCTAGAGGGATTTCTATGTCCCTAGAGGGATTTCTATGTCTCAAGAGGGATTTCTATGTCCCAAGAGGGATTTCTATGTCCCTAGAGGGATAGATTTCTATGTCCCTAGAGGGATTTCAATGTCCCTAGAGGGATTTCAATGTCCCTAGAGGGATTTCTATGTCCCAAGAGGGATTTCTATGTCCCAAGAGGGATTTCTATGTCCCTAGAGGGATTTCTATGTCCCTAGAGGGATAGATTTCTATGTCCCTAGAGGGATTTCTAGGTCCCTAGAGGGATTTCTATGTCCCAAGAGGGATTTCTATGTCCCTAGAGGGATAGATTTCTATGTCCCTAGAGGGATTTCTATGTCCCTAGAGGGATTTCTATGTCCCTAGAGGGATTTCTATGTCCCAAGAGGGATTTCTATGTCCCTAGAGGGATTTCTATGTCCCTAGAGGGATAGATTTCTATGTCCCTAGAGGGATTTCAATGTCCCTAGAGGGATTTCTATGTCCCAAGAGGGATTTCTATGTCCCAAGAGGGATTTCTATGTCCCTAGAGGGATTTCTATGTCCCTAGAGGGATAGATTTCTATGTCCCTAGAGGGATTTCTATGTCCCAAGAGGGATTTCTATGTCCCAAGAGGGATTTCTATGTCCCTAGAGGGATAGATTTCTATGTCCCTAGAGGGATTTCAATGTCCCTAGAGGGATTTCTATGTCCCAAGAGGGATTTCTATGTCCCAAGAGGGATTTCTAGGTCCCTAGAGGGATTTCTATGTCCCTAGAGGGATAGATTTCTATGTCCCTAGAGGGATTTCTATGTCCCTAGAGGGATTTCTATGTCCCAAGAGGGATTTCTATGTCCCTAGAGGGATAGATTTCTATGTCCCTAGAGGGATTTCTATGTCCCTAGAGGGATTTCTATGTCCCAAGAGGGATTTCTATGTCCCTAGAGGGATTTCTATGTCCCTAGAGGGATAGATTTCTATGTCCCTAGAGGGATTTCTATGTCCCAAGAGGGATTTCTATGTCCCTAGAGGGATTTCTATGTCCCTAGAGGGATAGATTTCTATGTCCCTAGAGGGATTTCTATGTCCCAAGAGGGATAGATTTCTATGTCCCTAGAGGGATTTCTATGTCCCTAGAGGGATTTCTATGTCCCAAGAGGGATTTCTATGTCCCTAGAGGGATTTCTATGTCCCTAGAGGGATAGATTTCTATGTCCCTAGAGGGATTTCTATGTCCCAAGAGGGATTTCTATGTCCCAAGAGGGATTTCTATGTCCCTAGAGGGATAGATTTCTATGTCCCTAGAGGGATTTCAATGTCCCTAGAGGGATTTCTATGTCCCAAGAGGGATTTCTATGTCCCAAGAGGGATTTCTATGTCCCAAGAGGGATAGATTTCTATGTCCCTAGAGGGATTTCTATGTCCCTAGAGGGATTTCTATGTCCCAAGAGGGATTTCTATGTCCCTAGAGGGATTTCTATGTCCCTAGAGGGATAGATTTCTATGTCCCTAGAGGGATTTCTATGTCCCAAGAGGGATAGATTTCTATGTCCCTAGAGGGATTTCTATGTCCCTAGAGGGATTTCTATGTCCCAAGAGGGATTTCTATGTCCCTAGAGGGATTTCTATGTCCCTAGAGGGATTTCTATGTCCCTAGAGGGATAGATTTCTATGTCCCTAGAGGGATTTCTATGTCCCAAGAGGGATTTCTATGTCCCAAGAGGGATTTCTATGTCCCTAGAGGGATAGATTTCTATGTCCCTAGAGGGATTTCAATGTCCCTAGAGGGATTTCTATGTCCCAAGAGGGATTTCTATGTCCCAAGAGGGATTTCTATGTCCCAAGAGGGATTTCTATGTCCCTAGAGGGATAGATTTCTATGTCCCTAGAGGGATTTCAATGTCCCTAGAGGGATAGATTTCTATGTCCCTAGAGGGATTTCAATGTCCCTAGAGGGATTTCTATGTCCCAAGAGGGATTTCTATGTCCCAAGAGGGATTTCTATGTCCCTAGAGGGATTTCTATGTCCCTAGAGGGATAGATTTCTATGTCCCTAGAGGGATTTCTAGGTCCCTAGAGGGATTTCTAGGTCCCTAGAGGGATTTCTATGTCCCTAGAGGGATAGATTTCTATGTCCCTAGAGGGATTTCTATGTCCCTAGAGGGATTTCTATGTCCCTAGAGGGATTTCTATGTCGCTAGAGGGATTTCTAGGTCGCTAGAGGGATTTCTATGTCCCAAGAGGGATTTCTATGTCCCTAGAGGGATAGATTTCTATGTCCCAAGAGGGATTTCTATGTCCCTAGAGGGATTTCTATGTCGCTAGAGGGATTTCTAGGTCGCTAGAGGGATTTCTATGTCCCTAGAGGGATTTCTAGGTCCCTAGAGGGATAGATTTCTATGTATCTAGAGGGATTTCTATGTCCCAAGAGGGATTTCTATGTCCCAAGAGGGATTTCTATGTCCCTAGAGGGATAGATTTCTATGTCCCTAGAGGGATTTCAATGTCCCTAGAGGGATTTCTATGTCCCAAGAGGGATTTCTATGTCCCAAGAGGGATTTCTAGGTCCCTAGAGGGATTTCTATGTCCCTAGAGGGATAGATTTCTATGTCCCTAGAGGGATTTCTATGTCCCTAGAGGGATTTCTATGTCCCAAGAGGGATTTCTATGTCCCTAGAGGGATAGATTTCTATGTCCCTAGAGGGATTTCTATGTCCCTAGAGGGATTTCTATGTCCCAAGAGGGATTTCTATGTCCCTAGAGGGATTTCTATGTCCCTAGAGGGATAGATTTCTATGTCCCTAGAGGGATTTCTATGTCCCAAGAGGGATAGATTTCTATGTCCCTAGAGGGATTTCTATGTCCCTAGAGGGATTTCTATGTCCCAAGAGGGATTTCTATGTCCCTAGAGGGATTTCTATGTCCCTAGAGGGATAGATTTCTATGTCCCTAGAGGGATTTCTATGTCCCAAGAGGGATTTCTATGTCCCAAGAGGGATTTCTATGTCCCTAGAGGGATAGATTTCTATGTCCCTAGAGGGATTTCAATGTCCCTAGAGGGATTTCTATGTCCCAAGAGGGATTTCTATGTCCCAAGAGGGATTTCTATGTCCCTAGAGGGATTTCTATGTCCCTAGAGGGATTTCTATGTCCCAAGAGGGATTTCTATGTCCCAAGAGGGATTTCTATGTCCCTAGAGGGATAGATTTCTATGTCCCTAGAGGGATTTCAATGTCCCTAGAGGGATTTCTATGTCCCAAGAGGGATTTCTATGTCCCAAGAGGTATTTCTATGTCCCTAGAGGGATTTCTATGTCCCTAGAGGGATAGATTTCTATGTCCCTAGAGGGATTTCTATGTCCCTAGAGGGATTTCTATGTCCCAAGAGGGATTTCTATGTCCCTAGAGGGATTTCAATGTCCCTAGAGGGATTTCTATGTCCCAAGAGGGATTTCTATGTCCCAAGAGGGATTTCTATGTCCCTAGAGGGATTTCTATGTCCCTAGAGGGATAGATTTCTATGTCCCTAGAGGGATTTCTAGGTCCCTAGAGGGATTTCTAGGTCCCTAGAGGGATTTCTATGTCCCTAGGGGGATAGATTTCTATGTCCCTAGAGGGATTTCTAGGTCCCTAGAGGGATTTCTATGTCCCTAGAGGGATAGATTTCTATGTCCCTAGAGGGATTTCTATGTCCCTAGAGGGATTTCTATGTCCCAAGAGGGATTTCTATGTCCCTAGAGGGATAGATTTCTATGTCCCTAGAGGGATTTCTATGTCCCTAGAGGGATTTCTAGGTCCCTAGAGAGAGAGATTTCTATGTCCTTAGAGGGATTTCTATGTCCCTAGAGGGATTTCTAGGTCCCTAGAGAGAGAGATTTCTATGTCCTTAGAGGGATTTCTATGTCGCTAGAGGGATTTCTAGGTCCCTAGAGGGATAGATTTCTATGTCCCTAGAGGGATTTCTATGTCCCTAGAGGGATTTCTATGTCCCTAGAGGGATAGATTTCTATGTCCCTAGAGGGATTTCTATGTCCCTAGAGGGATTTCTATGTCCCTAGAGGGATAGATTTCTATGTACCTAGAGGGATTTCTATGTCCCTAGAGGGATTTCTATGTCCCAAGAGGGATTTCTATGTCCCTAGAGGGATAGATTTCTATGTCCCTAGAGGGATTTCTATGTCCCTAGAGGGATTTCTATGTCGCTAGAGGGATTTCTAGGTCGCTAGAGGGATTTCTATGTCCCAAGAGGGATTTCTATGTCCCTAGAGGGATAGATTTCTATGTCCCTAGAGGGATTTCAATGTCCCTAGAGGGATTTCTATGTCCCAAGAGGGATTTCTATGTCCCAAGAGGGATTTCTAGGTCCCTAGAGGGATAGATTTCTATGTCCCTAGAGGGATTTCTATGTCCCTAGAGGGATTTCTATGTCCCAAGAGGGATTTCTATGTCCCTAGAGGGATAGATTTCTATGTCCCTAGAGGGATTTCTATGTCCCTAGAGAGATTTCTATGTCCCAAGAGGGATTTCTATGTCCCTAGAGGGATTTCTATGTCGCTAGAGGGATTTCTAGGTCGCTAGAGGGATTTCTATGTCCCAAGAGGGATTTCTATGTCCCTAGAGGGATAGATTTCTATGTCCCTAGAGGGATTTCTATGTCGCTAGAGGGATTTCTAGGTCGCTAGAGGGATTTCTATGTCCTTAGAGGGATATCTAGGTCCCTAGAGGGATAGATTTCTATGTCCCTAGAGGGATTTCTATGTCCCAAGAGGGATTTCTATGTCCCAAGAGGGATTTCTATGTCCCTAGAGGGATTTCTATGTCCCAAGAGGGATTTCTAGGTCCCTAGAGGGATTTCTATGTCCCTAGAGGGATAGATTTCTATGTCCCTAGAGGGATTTCTATGTCCCTAGAGGGATTTCTATGTCCCAAGAGGGATTTCTATGTCCCTAGAGGGATAGATTTCTATGTCCCTAGAGGGATTTCTATGTCCCTAGAGGGATTTCTATGTCCCAAGAGGGATTTCTATGTCCCTAGAGGGATTTCTATGTCCCTAGAGGGATAGATTTCTATGTCCCTAGAGGGATTTCTATGTCCCAAGAGGGATAGATTTCTATGTCCCTAGAGGGATTTCTATGTCCTTAGAGGGATTTCTATGTCCCAAGAGGGATTTCTATGTCCCTAGAGGGATTTCTATGTCCCTAGAGGGATAGATTTCTATGTCCCTAGAGGGATTTCTATGTCCCAAGAGGGATTTCTATGTCCCAAGAGGGATTTCTATGTCCCTAGAGGGATAGATTTCTATGTCCCTAGAGGGATTTCAATGTCCCTAGAGGGATTTCTAGGTCCCTAGAGGGATTTCTATGTCCCTAGAGGGATAGATTTCTATGTCCCTAGAGGGATAGATTTCTATGTCCCTAGAGGGATTTCAATGTCCCTAGAGGGATTTCTATGTCCCAAGAGGGATTTCTATGTCCCAAGAGGGATTTCTATGTCCCTAGAGGGATTTCTATGTCCCTAGAGGGATAGATTTCTATGTCCCTAGAGGGATTTCTATGTCCCTAGAGGGATTTCTATGTCCCAAGAGGGATTTCTATGTCCCAAGAGGGATTTCTATGTCCCTAGAGGGATAGATTTCTATGTCCCTAGAGGGATTTCAATGTCCCTAGAGGGATTTCTATGTCCCAAGAGGGATTTCTATGTCCCAAGAGGGATTTCTATGTCCCTAGAGGGATTTCTATGTCCCTAGAGGGATAGATTTCTATGTCCCTAGAGGGATTTCTAGGTCCCTAGAGGGATTTCTAGGTCCCTAGAGGGATTTCTATGTCCCTAGAGGGATAGATTTCTATGTCCCTAGAGGGATTTCTATGTCCCTAGAGGGATTTCTATGTCCCTAGAGGGATTTCTATGTCGCTAGAGGGATTTCTAGGTCGCTAGATGGATTTCTCTGTCCCAAGAGGGATTTCTATGTCCCTAGAGGGATAGATTTCTATGTCCCAAGAGGGATTTCTATGTCCCTAGAGGGATTTCTATGTCGCTAGAGGGATTTCTAGGTCGCTAGAGGGATTTCTATGTCCCAAGAGGGATTTCTATGTCCCTAGAGGGATTTCTATGTCCCTAGAGGGATAGATTTCTATGTCCCTAGAGGGATTTCTATGTCCCAAGAGGGATTTCTATGTCCCAAGAGGGATTTCTATGTCCCTAGAGGGATAGATTTCTATGTCCCTAGAGGGATTTCAATGTCCCTAGAGGGATTTCTATGTCCCAAGAGGGATTTCTATGTCCCAAGAGGGATTTCTATGTCCCTAGAGGGATTTCTATGTCCCTAGAGGGATAGATTTCTATGTCCCTAGAGGGATTTCTATGTCCCTAGAGGGATTTCTATGTCCCAAGAGGGATTTCTATGTCCCAAGAGGGATTTCTATGTCCCTAGAGGGATAGATTTCTATGTCCCTAGAGGGATTTCAATGTCCCTAGAGGGATTTCTATGTCCCAAGAGGGATTTCTATGTCCCAAGAGGGATTTCTATGTCCCTAGAGGGATTTCTATGTCCCTAGAGGGATAGATTTCTATGTCCCTAGAGGGATAGATTTCTTTGTCCCTAGAGGGATTTCTAGGTCCCTAGAGGGATTTCTAGGTCCCTAGAGGGATTTCTATGTCCCTAGAGGGATAGATTTCTATGTCCCTAGAGGGATTTCTATGTCCCTAGAGGGATTTCTATGTCCCAAGAGGGATTTCTATGTCCCTAGAGGGATAGATTTCTATGTCCCTAGAGGGATTTCTATGTCCCTAGAGGGATTTCTAGGTCCCTAGAGAGAGAGATTTCTATGTCCTTAGAGGGATTTCTATGTCGCTAGAGGGATTTCTAGGTCCCTAGAGGGATTTCTATGTCCCAGAGGGATTTCTAGGTCCCTAGAGGGATTTCTATGTCCCTAGAGGGATAGATTTCTATGTCCCTAGAGGGATTTCTATGTCCCTAGAGGGATTTCTATGTCCCTAGAGGGATAGATTTCTATGTCCCTAGAGGGATTTCTATGTCCCTAGAGGGATTTCTATGTTCCTAGAGGGATTTCTAGGTCCCAAGAGGGATTTCTATGTCCCTAGAGGGATATATTTCTATGTTTCTAGAGGGATTTCTATGTCCCTAGAGACGGTTACCTTGGATAACCTTTCAAAATAGGAATGTAATAATATTGGAAATAAATAAATCGAAGTAATAACAATATAATTAAATATATAACATGTTATAAAATAATGTTGTATATAATGTAAATAAATATAATAACGAGATCAATAAATAGAGTAATAATAATGGAAATACATAAATCGAAGTAATAACAATATAATTGAATATATAACATATTATAAAATAATTTGGTATATAATGTAAATAAATAAAATAATGAGATCAATAAATACTCCAATATATAAACGATTTAAAATTAAAATAATTATCTAAAACTAGTATAAAGTATAATAAATAAATAATAAGTATATTTAATCATAAATAATAAGTGTAGGATGTAAAATAATGCAACATATATAAAATATTTAAAATTCAAAAAATTATTTAAAAACTTAACATTCAATCGCATTTCGGTGGAAAATGGGTTGCTATACAGTTCAACATGGATTGAAAAGAGTCTCTATCCCTACATTTCCTATTTTTCTGCAAAATGTTTTTCTCCTGGCAAAAATGAATTGCATCTTCCTCGGTTCTTGCCAAATCCCAAATAAGCATTGTCGTATAACTAAGAAACACCAAACAACAAAATATCGACATTATCTTGTATTATTAACAAAGAACAACTGAGCAACAAACACAACAACGCTCGAACAGACTAGTAAACAAACAATGATGTCTGTCAAAAATGTAAGGTTATCCAAGGTAACTGGTAGAAATGTAACTGTTATCTTGGGTTTTGAGAGGGATATCTGGAGTTTTAGGAGGGATTTCTAGGTCCCTAGAGGGATTTCTATGTCCCTAGAGGGATTTCTATGTCCCTAGAGGGATTTCTAGGTCCCTAGAGGGATTTCTAGGTCCCTAGAGAGATAGATTTCTATGTCCCTAGAGGGATTTCTATGTCCCTAGAGAGATTTCTAGGTCCCTAGAGGGATTTCTATGTCCCTAGAGGGATTTCTAGGTCCCTAGAGGGATTTCTACGTCCCTAGAGGGATTTCTATGTCCCAAGAGGGATTTCTATGTCCCTAGAGGGATAGATTTCTATGTCCCTAGAGGGATTTCTATGTCCCTAGAGGGATTTCTAGGTCCCTAGAGGGATTTCTATGTCCCTAGAGGGATAGATTTCTATGTCCCTAGAGGGATTTCAATGTCCCTAGAGGGATTTCTATGTCCCAAGAGGGATTTCTATGTCCCAAGAGGGATTTCTATGTCCCTAGAGGGATTTCTATGTCCCTAGAGGGATAGATTTCTATGTCCCTAGAGGGATTTCTATGTCCCTAGAGGGATTTCTATGTCCCAAGAGGGATTTCTATGTCCCAAGATGGATTTCTATGTCCCTAGAGGGATAGATTTCTATGTCCCTAGAGGGATTTCAATGTCCCTAGAGGGATTTCTATGTCCCAAGAGGGATTTCTATGTCCCAAGAGGGATTTCTATGTCCCTAGAGGGATTTCTATGTCCCTAGAGGGATAGATTTCTATGTCCCTAGAGGGATTTCTATGTCCCTAGAGGGATTTCTATGTCCCAAGAGGGATTTCTATGTCCCAAGAGGGATTTCTATGTCCCTTGAGGGATAGATTTCTATGTCCCTAGAGGGATTTCAATGTCCCTAGAGGGATTTCTATGTCCCAAGAGGGATTTCTATGTCCCAAGAGGGATTTCTATGTCCCTAGAGGGATTTCTATGTCCCTAGAGGGATAGATTTCTATGTCCCTAGAGGGATTTCTAGGTCCCTAGAGGGATTTCTAGGTCCCTAGAGGGATTTCTATGTCCCTAGAGGGATAGATTTCTATGTCCCTAGAGGGATTTCTATGTCCCTAGAGGGATTTCTATGTCCCAAGAGGGATTTCTATGTCCCTAGAGGGATAGATTTCTATGTCCCTAGAGGGATTTCTATGTCCCTAGAGGGATTTCTAGGTCCCTAGAGAGAGAGATTTCTATGTCCTTAGAGGGATTTCTATGTCGCTAGAGGGATTTCTAGGTCCCTAGAGGGATTTCTATGTCCCAGAGGGATTTCTAGGTCCCTAGAGGGATTTCTATGTCCCTAGAGGGATAGATTTCTATGTCCCTAGAGGGATTTCTATGTCCCTAGAGGGATTTCTATGTCCCTAGAGGGATAGATTTCTATGTCCCTAGAGGGATTTCTATGTCCCTAGAGGGATTTCTATGTCCCAAGAGGGATTTCTATGTCCCTAGAGGGATAGATTTCTATGTCCCTAGAGGGATTTCTATGTCCCTAGAGGGATTTCTATGTCGCTAGAGGGATTTCTAGGTCGCTAGAGGGATTTCTATGTCCCAAGAGGGATTTCTTTGTCCCTAGAGGGATAGATTTCTATGTCCCTAGAAGATTTCAATGTCCCTAGAGGGATTTCTATGTCCCTAGAGGGATTTCTATGTCCCTAGAGGGATAGATTTCTAAGTCCCTAGAGGGATTTCTATGTCCCTAGAGGGATTTCTATGTCCCAAGAGGGATTTCTATGTCCCTAGAGGGATAGATTTCTACGTCCCTAGAGGGATTTCTATGTCCCAAGAGGGATTTCTATGTCCCTAGAGGGATAGATTTCTATGTCCCTAGAGGGATTTCTATGTCCCTAGAGGGATTTCTAGGTCCCTAGAGGGATTTCTATGTCCCTAGAGGGATAGATTTCTATGTCCCTAGAGGGATTTCAATGTCCCTAGAGGGATTTCTATGTCCCAAGAGGGATTTCTATGTCCCAAGAGGGATTTCTATGTCCCTAGAGGGATTTCTATGTCCCAGAGGGATTTCTAGGTCCCTAGAGGGATTTCTATGTCCCTAGAGGGATAGATTTCTATGTCCCTAGAGGGATTTCTATGTCCCTAGAGGGATTTCTATGTCCCTAGAGGGATAGATTTCTATGTCCCTAGAGGGATTTCTATGTCCCTAGAGGGATTTCTATGTTCCTAGAGGGATTTCTAGGTCCCAAGAGGGATTTCTATGTCCCTAGAGGGATATATTTCTATGTTTCTAGAGGGATTTCTATGTCCCTAGAGACGGTTACCTTGGATAACCTTTCAAAATAGGAATGTAATAATATTGGAAATAAATAAATCGAAGTAATAACAATATAATTAAATATATAACATGTTATAAAATAATGTTGTATATAATGTAAATAAATATAATAACGAGATCAATAAATAGAGTAATAATAATGGAAATACATAAATCGAAGTAATAACAATATAATTGAATTTATAACATATTATAAAATAATTTGGTATATAATGTAAATAAATAAAATAATGAGATCAATAAATACTCCAATATATAAACGATTTAAAATTAAAATAATTATCTAAAACTAGTATAAAGTATAATAAATAAATAATAAGTATATTTAATCATAAATAATAAGTGTAGGATGTAAAATAATGCAACATATATAAAATATTTAAAATTCAAAAAATTATTTAAAAACTTAACATTCAATCGCATTTCGGTGGAAAATGGGTTGCTATACAGTTCAACATGGATTGAAAAGAGTCTCTATCCCTACATTTCCTATTTTTCTGCAAAATGTTTTTCTCCTGGCAAAAATGAATTGCATCTTCCTCGGTTCTTGCCAAATCCCAAATAAGCATTGTCGTATAACTAAGAAACACCAAACAACAAAATATCGACATTATCTTGTATTATTAACAAAGAACAACTGAGCAACAAACACAACAACGCTCGAACAGACTAGTAAACAAACAATGATGTCTGTCAAAAATGTAAGGTTATCCAAGGTAACTGGTAGAAATGTAACTGTTATCTTGGGTTTTGAGAGGGATATCTGGAGTTTTAGGAGGGATTTCTAGGTCCCTAGAGGGATTTCTATGTCCCTAGAGGGATTTCTATGTCCCTAGAGGGATTTCTAGGTCCCTAGAGGGATTTCTAGGTCCCTAGAGAGATAGATTTCTATGTCCCTAGAGGGATTTCTATGTCCCTAGAGAGATTTCTAGGTCCCTAGAGGGATTTCTATGTCCCTAGAGGGATTTCTAGGTCCCTAGAGGGATTTCTACGTCCCTAGAGGGATTTCTATGTCCCAAGAGGGATTTCTATGTCCCTAGAGGGATAGATTTCTATGTCCCTAGAGGGATTTCTATGTCCCTAGAGGGATTTCTAGGTCCCTAGAGGGATTTCTATGTCCCTAGAGGGATAGATTTCTATGTCCCTAGAGGGATTTCAATGTCCCTAGAGGGATTTCTATGTCCCAAGAGGGATTTCTATGTCCCAAGAGGGATTTCTATGTCCCTAGAGGGATTTCTATGTCCCTAGAGGGATAGATTTCTATGTCCCTAGAGGGATTTCTATGTCCCTAGAGGGATTTCTATGTCCCAAGAGGGATTTCTATGTCCCAAGATGGATTTCTATGTCCCTAGAGGGATAGATTTCTATGTCCCTAGAGGGATTTCAATGTCCCTAGAGGGATTTCTATGTCCCAAGAGGGATTTCTATGTCCCAAGAGGGATTTCTATGTCCCTAGAGGGATTTCTATGTCCCTAGAGGGATAGATTTCTATGTCCCTAGAGGGATTTCTATGTCCCTAGAGGGATTTCTATGTCCCAAGAGGGATTTCTATGTCCCAAGAGGGATTTCTATGTCCCTAGAGGGATAGATTTCTATGTCCCTAGAGGGATTTCAATGTCCCTAGAGGGATTTCTATGTCCCAAGAGGGATTTCTATGTCCCAAGAGGGATTTCTATGTCCCTAGAGGGATTTCTATGTCCCTAGAGGGATAGATTTCTATGTCCCTAGAGGGATTTCTAGGTCCCTAGAGGGATTTCTAGGTCCCTAGAGGGATTTCTATGTCCCTAGAGGGATAGATTTCTATGTCCCTAGAGGGATTTCTATGTCCCTAGAGGGATTTCTATGTCCCAAGAGGGATTTCTATGTCCCTAGAGGGATAGATTTCTATGTCCCTAGAGGGATTTCTATGTCCCTAGAGGGATTTCTAGGTCCCTAGAGAGAGAGATTTCTATGTCCTTAGAGGGATTTCTATGTCGCTAGAGGGATTTCTAGGTCCCTAGAGGGATTTCTATGTCCTAGAGGGATTTCTAGGTCCCTAGAGGGATTTCTATGTCCCTAGAGGGATAGATTTCTATGTCCCTAGAGGGATTTCTATGTCCCTAGAGGGATTTCTATGTCCCTAGAGGGATAGATTTCTATGTCCCTAGAGGGATTTCTATGTCCCAAGAGGGATTTCTATGTCCCAAGAGGGATTTCTAGGTCCCTAGAGGGATAGATTTCTATGTCCCTAGAGGGATTTCTATGTCCCTAGAGGGATTTCTATGTCCCAACAGGGATTTCTATGTCCCTAGAGGGATAGATTTCTATGTCCCTAGAGGGATTTCTATGTCCCTAGAGGGATTTCTATGTCCCAAGAGGGATTTCTATGTCCCTAGAGGGATTTCTATGTCGCTAGAGGGATTTCTAGGTCGCTAGAGGGATTTCTATGTCCCTAGAGGGATTTCTAGGTCCCTAGAGGGATAGATTTCTATGTCCCTAGAGGGATTTCTATGTCCCAAGAGGGATTTCTATGTCCCAAGAGGGATTTCTATGTTCTAGAGGGATTTCTATGTCCCAAGAGGGATTTCTAGGTCCCTAGAGGGATTTCTATGTCCCTAGAGGGATAGATTTCTATGTCCCTAGAGGGATTTCTATGTCCCTAGAGGGATTTCTATGTCCCAAGAGGGATTTCTAGGTCCCTAGAGGGATTTCTATGTCCTAGAGGGATTTCTAGGTCCCTAGAGGGATTTCTATGTCCCTAGAGGGATAGATTTCTATGTCCCTAGAGGGATTTCTATGTCCCTAGAGGGATTTCTATGTCCCTAGAGGGATAGATTTCTATGTCCCTAGAGGGATTTCTATGTCCCAAGAGGGATTTCTATGTCCCAAGAGGGATTTCTAGGTCCCTAGAGGGATAGATTTCTATGTCCCTAGAGGGATTTCTATGTCCCTAGAGGGATTTCTATGTCCCAACAGGGATTTCTATGTCCCTAGAGGGATAGATTTCTATGTCCCTAGAGGGATTTCTATGTCCCTAGAGGGATTTCTATGTCCCAAGAGGGATTTCTATGTCCCTAGAGGGATTTCTATGTCGCTAGAGGGATTTCTAGGTCGCTAGAGGGATTTCTATGTCCCTAGAGGGATTTCTAGGTCCCTAGAGGGATAGATTTCTATGTCCCTAGAGGGATTTCTATGTCCCAAGAGGGATTTCTATGTCCCAAGAGGGATTTCTATGTTCTAGAGGGATTTCTATGTCCCAAGAGGGATTTCTAGGTCCCTAGAGGGATTTCTATGTCCCTAGAGGGATAGATTTCTATGTCCCTAGAGGGATTTCTATGTCCCTAGAGGGATTTCTATGTCCCAAGAGGGATTTCTATGTCCCTAGAGGGATAGATTTCTATGTCCCTAGAGGGATTTCTATGTCCCTAGAGGGATTTCTATGTCCCAAGAGGGATTTCTATGTCCCTAGAGGGATTTCTATGTCCCTAGAGGGATAGATTTCTATGTCCCTAGAGGGATTTCTATGTCCCAAGAGGGATAGATTTCTATGTCCCTAGAGGGATTTCTATGTCCCTAGAGGGATTTCTATGTCCCAAGAGGGATTTCTATGTCCCTAGAGGGATAGATTTCTATGTCCCTAGAGGGATTTCTATGTCGCTAGAGGGATTTCTAGGTCGCTAGAGGGATTTCTATGTCCCTAGAGGGATTTCTAGGTCCCTAGAGGGATAGATTTCTATGTCCCTAGAGGGATTTCTATGTCCCAAGAGGGATTTCTATGTCCCAAGAGGGATTTCTATGTCCCTAGAGGGATTTCTATGTCCCAAGAGGGATTTCTATGTCCCTAGAGGGATTTCTATGTCCCTAGAGGGATAGATTTCTATGTCCCTAGAGGGATTTCTAGGTCCCTAGAGGGATTTCTAGGTCCCTAGAGGGATTTCTATGTCCCTAGAGGGATAGATTTCTATGTCCCTAGAGGGATTTCTATGTCCCTAGAGGGATTTCTATGTCCCAAGAGGGATTTCTATGTCCCTAGAGGGATAGATTTCTATGTCCCTAGAGGGATTTCTATGTCCCTAGAGGGATTTCTAGGTCCCTAGAGAGAGAGATTTCTATGTCCTTAGAGGGATTTCTATGTCGCTAGAGGGATTTCTAGGTCCCTAGAGGGATTTCTATGTCCCAGAGGGATTTCTAGGTCCCTAGAGGGATTTCTATGTCCCTAGAGGGATAGATTTCTATGTCCCTAGAGGGATTTCTATGTCCCTAGAGGGATTTCTATGTCCCTAGAGGGATAGATTTCTATGTCCCTAGAGGGATTTCTATGTCCCTAGAGGGATTTCTATGTCCCAAGAGGGATTTCTATGTCCCTAGAGGGATAGATTTCTATGTCCCTAGAGGGATTTCTATGTCCCTAGAGGGATTTCTATGTCGCTAGAGGGATTTCTAGGTCGCTAGAGGGATTTCTATGTCCCAAGAGGGATTTCTATGTCCCTAGAGGGATAGATTTCTATGTCCCTAGAGGGATTTCAATGTCCCTAGAGGGATTTCTATGTCCCAAGAGGGATTTCTATGTCCCAAGAGGGATTTCTAGGTCCCTAGAGGGATAGATTTCTATGTCCCTAGAGGGATTTCTATGTCCCTAGAGGGATTTCTATGTCCCAAGAGGGATTTCTATGTCCCTAGAGGGATAGATTTCTATGTCCCTAGAGGGATTTCTATGTCCCTAGAGGGATTTCTATGTCCCAAGAGGGATTTCTATGTCCCTAGAGGGATTTCTATGTCGCTAGAGGGATTTCTAGGTCGCTAGAGGGATTTCTATGTCCCAAGAGGGATTTCTATGTCCCTAGAGGGATAGATTTCTATGTCCCTAGAGGGATTTCTATGTCGCTAGAGGGATTTCTAGGTCGCTAGAGGGATTTCTATGTCCCTAGAGGGATTTCTAGGTCCCTAGAGGGATAGATTTCTATGTCCCTAGAGGGATTTCTATGTCCCAAGAGGGATTTCTATGTCCCAAGAGGGATTTCTATGTCCCTAGAGGGATTTCTATGTCCCAAGAGGGATTTCTAGGTCCCTAGAGGGATTTCTATGTCCCTAGAGGGATAGATTTCTATGTCCCTAGAGGGATTTCTATGTCCCTAGAGGGATTTCTATGTCCCAAGAGGGATTTCTATGTCCCTAGAGGGATAGATTTCTATGTCCCTAGAGGGATTTCTATGTCCCTAGAGGGATTTCTATGTCCCAAGAGGGATTTCTATGTCCCTAGAGGGATTTCTATGTCCCTAGAGGGATAGATTTCTATGTCCCTAGAGGGATTTCTATGTCCCAAGAGGGATAGATTTCTATGTCCCTAGAGGGATTTCTATGTCCCTAGAGGGATTTCTATGTCCCAAGAGGGATTTCTATGTCCCTAGAGGGATTTCTATGTCCCTAGAGGGATAGATTTCTATGTCCCTAGAGGGATTTCTATGTCCCAAGAGGGATTTCTATGTCCCAAGAGGGATTTCTATGTCCCTAGAGGGATAGATTTCTATGTCCCTAGAGGGATTTCAATGTCCCTAGAGGGATTTCTATGTCCCTAGAGGGATTTCTAGGTCCCTAGAGGGATTTCTATGTCCCTAGAGGGATAGATTTCTATGTCCCTAGAGGGATTTCTATGTCCCAAGAGGGATTTCTATGTCCCAAGAGGGATTTCTATGTCCCTAGAGGGATTTCTATGTCCCTAGAGGGATAGATTTCTATGTCCCTAGAGGGATTTCTAGGTCCCTAGAGGGATTTCTAGGTCCCTAGAGGGATTTCTATGTCCCTAGAGGGATAGATTTCTATGTCCCTAGAGGGATTTCTATGTCCCTAGAGGGATTTCTATGTCGCTAGAGGGATTTCTAGGTCGCTAGAGGGATTTCTCTGTCCCAAGAGGGATTTCTATGTCCCTAGAGGGATAGATTTCTATGTCCCAAGAGGGATTTCTATGTCCCTAGAGGGATTTCTATGTCGCTAGAGGGATTTCTAGGTCGCTAGAGGGATTTCTATGTCCCAAGAGGGATTTCTATGTCCCTAGAGGGATTTCTATGTCCCTAGAGGGATAGATTTCTATGTCCCTAGAGGGATTTCTATGTCCCAAGAGGGATTTCTATGTCCCAAGAGGGATTTCTATGTCCCTAGAGGGATAGATTTCTATGTCCCTAGAGGGATTTCAATGTCCCTAGAGGGATTTCTAGGTCCCAAGAGGGATTTCTATGTCCCTAGAGGGATAGATTTCTATGTCCCTAGAGGGATTTCTATGTCCCTAGAGGGATAGATTTCTATGTCCCTAGAGGGATTTCAATGTCCCTAGAGGGATTTCTATGTCCCTAGAGGGATTTCTAGGTCCCTAGAGGGATTTCTATGTCCCTAGAGGGATAGATTTCTATGTCCCTAGAGGGATTTCTATGTCCCAAGAGGGATTTCTATGTCCCAAGAGGGATTTCTATGTCCCTAGAGGGATTTCTATGTCCCTAGAGGGATAGATTTCTATGTCCCTAGAGGGATTTCTAGGTCCCTAGAGGGATTTCTAGGTCCCTAGAGGGATTTCTATGTCCCTAGAGGGATAGATTTCTATGTCCCTAGAGGGATTTCTATGTCCCTAGAGGGATTTCTATGTCGCTAGAGGGATTTCTAGGTCGCTAGAGGGATTTCTCTGTCCCAAGAGGGATTTCTATGTCCCTAGAGGGATAGATTTCTATGTCCCAAGAGGGATTTCTATGTCCCTAGAGGGATTTCTATGTCGCTAGAGGGATTTCTAGGTCGCTAGAGGGATTTCTATGTCCCAAGAGGGATTTCTATGTCCCTAGAGGGATTTCTATGTCCCTAGAGGGATAGATTTCTATGTCCCTAGAGGGATTTCTATGTCCCAAGAGGGATTTCTATGTCCCAAGAGGGATTTCTATGTCCCTAGAGGGATAGATTTCTATGTCCCTAGAGGGATTTCTATGTCCCTAGAGGGATTTCTATGTCCCAAGAGGGATTTCTATGTCCCTAGAGGGATAGATTTCTATGTCCCTAGAGGGATTTCTATGTCCCTAGAGGGATTTCTATGTCCCAAGAGGGATTTCTATGTCCCTAGAGGGATTTCTATGTCCCTAGAGGGATAGATTTCTATGTCCCTAGAGGGATTTCTATGTCCCTAGAGGGATTTCTATGTCCCAAGAGGGATTTCTATGTCCCTAGAGGGATAGATTTCTATGTCCCTAGAGGGATTTCTATGTCGCTAGAGGGATTTCTAGGTCGCTAGAGGGATTTCTATGTCCCTAGAGGGATTTCTAGGTCCCTAGAGGGATAGATTTCTATGTCCCTAGAGGGATTTCTATGTCCCAAGAGGGATTTCTATGTCCCAAGAGGGATTTCTATGTCCCTAGAGGGATTTCTATGTCCCAAGAGGGATTTCTATGTCCCTAGAGGGATTTCTATGTCCCTAGAGGGATAGATTTCTATGTCCCTAGAGGGATTTCTAGGTCCCTAGAGGGATTTCTAGGTCCCTAGAGGGATTTCTATGTCCCTAGAGGGATAGATTTCTATGTCCCTAGAGGGATTTCTATGTCCCTAGAGGGATTTCTATGTCCCAAGAGGGATTTCTATGTCCCTAGAGGGATAGATTTCTATGTCCCTAGAGGGATTTCTATGTCCCTAGAGGGATTTCTAGGTCCCTAGAGAGAGAGATTTCTATGTCCTTAGAGGGATTTCTATGTCGCTAGAGGGATTTCTAGGTCCCTAGAGGGATTTCTATGTCCCAGAGGGATTTCTAGGTCCCTAGAGGGATTTCTATGTCCCTAGAGGGATAGATTTCTATGTCCCTAGAGGGATTTCTATGTCCCTAGAGGGATTTCTATGTCCCTAGAGGGATAGATTTCTATGTCCCTAGAGGGATTTCTATGTCCCTAGAGGGATTTCTATGTCCCAAGAGGGATTTCTATGTCCCTAGAGGGATAGATTTCTATGTCCCTAGAGGGATTTCTATGTCCCTAGAGGGATTTCTATGTCGCTAGAGGGATTTCTAGGTCGCTAGAGGGATTTCTATGTCCCAAGAGGGATTTCTATGTCCCTAGAGGGATAGATTTCTATGTCCCTAGAGGGATTTCAATGTCCCTAGAGGGATTTCTATGTCCCAAGAGGGATTTCTATGTCCCAAGAGGGATTTCTAGGTCCCTAGAGGGATAGATTTCTATGTCCCTAGAGGGATTTCTATGTCCCTAGAGGGATTTCTATGTCCCAAGAGGGATTTCTATGTCCCTAGAGGGATAGATTTCTATGTCCCTAGAGGGATTTCTATGTCCCTAGAGGGATTTCTATGTCCCAAGAGGGATTTCTATGTCCCTAGAGGGATTTCTATGTCGCTAGAGGGATTTCTAGGTCGCTAGAGGGATTTCTATGTCCCAAGAGGGATTTCTATGTCCCTAGAGGGATAGATTTCTATGTCCCTAGAGGGATTTCTATGTCGCTAGAGGGATTTCTAGGTCGCTAGAGGGATTTCTATGTCCCTAGAGGGATTTCTAGGTCCCTAGAGGGATAGATTTCTATGTCCCTAGAGGGATTTCTATGTCCCAAGAGGGATTTCTATGTCCCAAGAGGGATTTCTATGTCCCTAGAGGGATTTCTATGTCCCAAGAGGGATTTCTAGGTCCCTAGAGGGATTTCTATGTCCCTAGAGGGATAGATTTCTATGTCCCTAGAGGGATTTCTATGTCCCTAGAGGGATTTCTATGTCCCAAGAGGGATTTCTATGTCCCTAGAGGGATAGATTTCTATGTCCCTAGAGGGATTTCTATGTCCCTAGAGGGATTTCTATGTCCCAAGAGGGATTTCTATGTCCCTAGAGGGATTTCTATGTCCCTAGAGGGATAGATTTCTATGTCCCTAGAGGGATTTCTATGTCCCAAGAGGGATAGATTTCTATGTCCCTAGAGGGATTTCTATGTCCCTAGAGGGATTTCTATGTCCCAAGAGGGATTTCTATGTCCCTAGAGGGATTTCTATGTCCCTAGAGGGATAGATTTCTATGTCCCTAGAGGGATTTCTATGTCCCAAGAGGGATTTCTATGTCCCAAGAGGGATTTCTATGTCCCTAGAGGGATAGATTTCTATGTCCCTAGAGGGATTTCAATGTCCCTAGAGGGATTTCTATGTCCCTAGAGGGATTTCTAGGTCCCTAGAGGGATTTCTATGTCCCTAGAGGGATAGATTTCTATGTCCCTAGAGGGATTTCTATGTCCCAAGAGGGATTTCTATGTCCCAAGAGGGATTTCTATGTCCCTAGAGGGATTTCTATGTCCCTAGAGGGATAGATTTCTATGTCCCTAGAGGGATTTCTAGGTCCCTAGAGGGATTTCTAGGTCCCTAGAGGGATTTCTATGTCCCTAGAGGGATAGATTTCTATGTCCCTAGAGGGATTTCTATGTCCCTAGAGGGATTTCTATGTCGCTAGAGGGATTTCTAGGTCGCTAGAGGGATTTCTCTGTCCCAAGAGGGATTTCTATGTCCCTAGAGGGATAGATTTCTATGTCCCAAGAGGGATTTCTATGTCCCTAGAGGGATTTCTATGTCGCTAGAGGGATTTCTAGGTCGCTAGAGGGATTTCTATGTCCCAAGAGGGATTTCTATGTCCCTAGAGGGATTTCTATGTCCCTAGAGGGATAGATTTCTATGTCCCTAGAGGGATTTCTATGTCCCAAGAGGGATTTCTATGTCCCAAGAGGGATTTCTATGTCCCTAGAGGGATAGATTTCTATGTCCCTAGAGGGATTTCAATGTCCCTAGAGGGATTTCTAGGTCCCAAGAGGGATTTCTATGTCCCTAGAGGGATAGATTTCTATGTCCCTAGAGGGATTTCTATGTCCCTAGAGGGATAGATTTCTATGTCCCTAGAGGGATTTCTATGTCCCTAGAGGGATTTCTAGGTCCCTAGAGAGAGAGATTTCTATGTCCTTAGAGGGATTTCTATGTCGCTAGAGGGATTTCTAGGTCCCTAGAGGGATTTCTATGTCCTAGAGGGATTTCTAGGTCCCTAGAGGGATTTCTATGTCCCTAGAGGGATAGATTTCTATGTCCCTAGAGGGATTTCTATGTCCCTAGAGGGATTTCTATGTCCCTAGAGGGATAGATTTCTATGTCCCTAGAGGGATTTCTATGTCCCAAGAGGGATTTCTATGTCCCAAGAGGGATTTCTAGGTCCCTAGAGGGATAGATTTCTATGTCCCTAGAGGGATTTCTATGTCCCTAGAGGGATTTCTATGTCCCAACAGGGATTTCTATGTCCCTAGAGGGATAGATTTCTATGTCCCTAGAGGGATTTCTATGTCCCTAGAGGGATTTCTATGTCCCAAGAGGGATTTCTATGTCCCTAGAGGGATTTCTATGTCGCTAGAGGGATTTCTAGGTCGCTAGAGGGATTTCTATGTCCCTAGAGGGATTTCTAGGTCCCTAGAGGGATAGATTTCTATGTCCCTAGAGGGATTTCTATGTCCCAAGAGGGATTTCTATGTCCCAAGAGGGATTTCTATGTTCTAGAGGGATTTCTATGTCCCAAGAGGGATTTCTAGGTCCCTAGAGGGATTTCTATGTCCCTAGAGATATAGATTTCTATGTCCCTAGAGGGATTTCTATGTCCCTAGAGGGATTTCTATGTCCCAAGAGGGATTTCTATGTCCCTAGAGGGATAGATTTCTATGTCCCTAGAGGGATTTCTATGTCCCTAGAGGGATTTCTATGTCCCAAGAGGGATTTCTATGTCCCTAGAGGGATTTCTATGTCCCTAGAGGGATAGATTTCTATGTCCCTAGAGGGATTTCTATGTCCCAAGAGGGATAGATTTCTATGTCCCTAGAGGGATTTCTATGTCCCTAGAGGGATTTCTATGTCCCAAGAGGGATTTCTATGTCCCTAGAGGGATAGATTTCTATGTCCCTAGAGGGATTTCTATGTCGCTAGAGGGATTTCTAGGTCGCTAGAGGGATAGATTTCTATGTCCCTAGAGGGATTTCAATGTCCCTAGAGGGATTTCTATGTCCCAAGAGGGATTTCTATGTCCCAAGAGGGATTTCTATGTCCCTAGAGGGATTTCTATGTCCCTAGAGGGATAGATTTCTATGTCCCTAGAGGGATTTCTATGTCCCAAGAGGGATTTCTATGTCCCAAGAGGGATTTCTATGTCCCTAGAGGGATAGATTTCTATGTCCCTAGAGGGATTTCAATGTCCCTAGAGGGATTTCTATGTCCCAAGAGGGATTTCTATGTCCCAAGAGGGATTTCTATGTCCCTAGAGGGATTTCTATGTCCCTAGAGGGATAGATTTCTATGTCCCTAGAGGGATTTCTATGTCCCTAGAGGGATTTCTATGTCCCAAGAGGGATTTCTATGTCCCTAGAGGGTTTTCAATGTCCCTAGAGGGATTTCTATGTCCCAAGAGGGATTTCTATGTCCCAAGAGGGATTTCTATGTCCCTAGAGGGATTTCTATGTCCCTAGAGGGATAGATTTCTATGTCCCTAGAGGGATTTCTAGGTCCCTAGAGGGATTTCTAGGTCCCTAGAGGGATTTCTATGTCCCTAGAGGGATAGATTTCTATGTCCCTAGAGGGATTTCTAGGTCCCTAGAGGGATTTCTAGGTCCCTAGAGGGATTTCTATGTCCCTAGAGGGATTTCTATGTCCCTAGAGGGATTTCTATGTCCCAAGAGGGATTTCTATGTCCCTAGAGGGATAGATTTCTATGTCCCTAGAGGGATTTCTATGTCCCTAGAGGGATTTCTAGGTCCCTAGAGAGAGAGATTTCTATGTCCTTAGAGGGATTTCTATGTCCCTAGAGGGATTTCTAGGTCCCTAGAGAGAGAGATTTCTATGTCCTTAGAGGGATTTCTATGTCGCTAGAGGGATTTCTAGGTCCCTAGAGGGATAGATTTCTATGTCCCTAGAGGGATTTCTATGTCCCTAGAGGGATTTCTATGTCCCTAGAGGGATAGATTTCTATGTCCCTAGAGGGATTTCTATGTACCTAGAGGGATTTCTATGTCCCTAGAGCGATAGATTTCTATGTCCCTAGAGGGATTTCTATGTCCCAAGAGGGATTTCTATGTCCCTAGAGGGATAGATTTCTATGTCCCTAGAGGGATTTCTATGTCCCTAGAGGGATTTCTATGTCGCTAGAGGGATTTCTAGGTCGCTAGAGGGATTTCTATGTCCCAAGAGGGATTTCTATGTCCCTAGAGGGATAGATTTCTATGTCCCTAGAGGGATTTCAATGTCCCTAGAGGGATTTCTATGTCCCAAGAGGGATTTCTATGTCCCAAGAGGGATTTCTAGGTCCCTAGAGGGATAGATTTCTATGTCCCTAGAGGGATTTCTATGTCCCTAGAGGGATTTCTATGTCCCAAGAGGGATTTCTATGTCCCTAGAGGGATAGATTTCTATGTCCCTAGAGGGATTTCTATGTCCCTAGAGGGATTTCTATGTCCCAAGAGGGATTTCTATGTCCCTAGAGGGATTTCTATGTCGCTAGAGGGATTTCTAGGTCGCTAGAGGGATTTCTATGTCCCAAGAGGGATTTCTATGTCCCTAGAGGGATAGATTTCTATGTCCCTAGAGGGATTTCTATGTCGCTAGAGGGATTTCTAGGTCGCTAGAGGGATTTCTATGTCCCTAGAGGGATTTCTAGGTCCCTAGAAGGATAGATTTCTATGTCCCTAGAGGGATTTCTATGTCCCAAGAGGGATTTCTATGTCCCAAGAGGGATTTCTATGTCCCTAGAGGGATTTCTATGTCCCTAGAGGGATTTCTATGTCCCAAGAGGGATTTCTATGTCCCTAGAGGGATAGATTTCTATATCCCTAGAGGGATTTCTATGTCCCTAGTGGGATTTCTATGTCCCAAGAGGGATTTCTATGTCCCTAGAGGGATTTCTATGTCCCTAGAGGGATAGATTTCTATGTCCCTAGAGGGATTTCTATGTCCCAAGAGGGATAGATTTCTATGTCCCTAGAGGGATTTCTATGTCCCTAGAGGGATTGCTATGTCCCAAGAGGGATTTCTATGTCCCTAGAGGGATTTCTATGTCCCTAGAGGGATAGATTTCTATGTCCCTAGAGGGATTTCTATGTCCCAAGAGGGATTTCTATGTCCCAAGAGGGATTTCTATGTCCCTAGAGGGATAGATTTCTATGTCCCTAGAGGGATTTCTATGTCCCTAGAGGGATAGATTTCTATGTCCCTAGAGGGATAGATTTCTATGTCCCTAGAGGGATTTCAATGTCCCTAGAGGGATTTCTATGTCCCAAGAGGGATTTCTATGTCCCAAGAGGGATTTCTATGTCCCTAGAGGGATTTCTATGTCCCTAGAGGGATAGATTTCTATGTCCCTAGAGGGATTTCTATGTCCCTAGAGGGATTTCTATGTCCCAAGAGGGATTTCTATGTCCCAAGAGGGATTTCTATGTCCCTAGAGGGATAGATTTCTATGTCCCTAGAGGGATTTCAATGTCCCTAGAGGGATTTCTATGTCCCAAGAGGGATTTCTATGTCCCAAGAGGGATTTCTATGTCCCTAGAGGGATTTCTATGTCCCAAGAGGGATTTCTATGTCCCTAGAGGGATAGATTTCTATATCCCTAGAGGGATTTCTATGTCCCTAGTGGGATTTCTATGTCCCAAGAGGGATTTCTATGTCCCTAGAGGGATTTCTATGTCCCTAGAGGGATAGATTTCTATGTCCCTAGAGGGATTTCTATGTCCCAAGAGGGATAGATTTCTATGTCCCTAGAGGGATTTCTATGTCCCTAGAGGGATTGCTATGTCCCAAGAGGGATTTCTATGTCCCTAGAGGGATTTCTATGTCCCTAGAGGGATAGATTTCTATGTCCCTAGAGGGATTTCTATGTCCCAAGAGGGATTTCTATGTCCCAAGAGGGATTTCTATGTCCCTAGAGGGATAGATTTCTATGTCCCTAGAGGGATTTCTATGTCCCTAGAGGGATAGATTTCTATGTCCCTAGAGGGATAGATTTCTATGTCCCTAGAGGGATTTCAATGTCCCTAGAGGGATTTCTATGTCCCAAGAGGGATTTCTATGTCCCAAGAGGGATTTCTATGTCCCTAGAGGGATTTCTATGTCCCTAGAGGGATAGATTTCTATGTCCCTAGAGGGATTTCTATGTCCCTAGAGGGATTTCTATGTCCCAAGAGGGATTTCTATGTCCCAAGAGGGATTTCTATGTCCCTAGAGGGATAGATTTCTATGTCCCTAGAGGGATTTCAATGTCCCTAGAGGGATTTCTATGTCCCAAGAGGGATTTCTATGTCCCAAGAGGGATTTCTATGTCCCTAGAGGGATTTCTATGTCCCTAGAGGGATAGATTTCTATGTCCCTAGAGGGATTTCTAGGTCCCTAGAGGGATTTCTAGGTCCCTAGAGGGATTTCTATGTCCCTAGAGGGATAGATTTCTATGTCCCTCGAGGGATTTCTATGTCCCTAGAGGGATTTCTATGTCCCTAGAGGGATTTCTTTGTCGCTAGAGGGATTTCTAGGTCGCTAGAGGGATTTCTCTGTCCCAAGAGGGATTTCTATGTCCCTAGAGGGATAGATTTCTATGTCCCAAGAGGGATTTCTATGTCCCTAGAGGGATTTCTATGTCGCTAGAGGGATTTCTAGGTCGCTAGAGGGATTTCTATGTCCCAAGAGGGATTTCTATGTCCCTAGAGGGATTTCTATGTCCCTAGAGGGATAGATTTCTATGTCCCTAGAGGGATTTCTATGTCCCAAGAGGGATTTCTATGTCCCTAGAGGGATAGATTTCTATGTCCCTAGAGGGATTTCTATGTCCCTAGAGGGATTTCTAGGTCCCTAGAGAGAGAGATTTCTATGTCCTTAGAGGGATTTCTATGTCGCTAGAGGGATTTCTAGGTCCCTAGAGGGATTTCTATGTCCCAGAGGGATTTCTAGGTCCCTAGAGGGATTTCTATGTCCCTAGAGGGATAGATTTCTATGTCCCTAGAGGGATTTCTATGTCCCTAGAGGGATTTCTATGTCCCTAGAGGGATAGATTTCTATGTCCCTAGAGGGATTTCTATGTCCCTAGAGGGATTTCTATGTTCCTAGAGGGATTTCTAGGTCCCAAGAGGGATTTCTATGTCCCTAGAGGGATATATTTCTATGTTTCTAGAGGGATTTCTATGTCCCTAGAGACGGTTACCTTGGATAACCTTTCAAAATAGGAATGTAATAATATTGGAAATAAATAAATCGAAGTAATAACAATATAATTAAATATATAAGATGTTATAAAATAATGTTGTATATAATGTAAATAAATATAATAACGAGATCAATAAATAGAGTAATAATAATGGAAATACATAAATCGAAGTAATAACAATATAATTGAATATATAACATATTATAAAATAATTTGGTATATAATGTAAATAAATAAAATAATGAGATCAATAAATACTCCAATATATAAACGATTTAAAATTAAAATAATTATCTAAAACTAGTATAAAGTATAATAAATAAATAATAAGTATATTTAATCATAAATAATAAGTGTAGGATGTAAAATAATGCAACATATATAAAATATTTAAAATTCAAAAAATTATTTAAAAACTTAACATTCAATCGCATTTCGGTGGAAAATGGGTTGCTATACAGTTCAACATGGATTGAAAAGAGTCTCTATCCCTACATTTCCTATTTTTCTGCAAAATGTTTTTCTCCTGGCAAAAATGAATTGCATCTTCCTCGGTTCTTGCCAAATCCCAAATAAGCATTGTCGTATAACTAAGAAACACCAAACAACAAAATATCGACATTATCTTGTATTATTAACAAAGAACAACTGAGCAACAAACACAACAACGCTCGAACAGACTAGTAAACAAACAATGATGTCTGTCAAAAATGTAAGGTTATCCAAGGTAACTGGTAGAAATGTAACTGTTATCTTGGGTTTTGAGAGGGATATCTGGAGTTTTAGGAGGGATTTCTAGGTCCCTAGAGGGATTTCTATGTCCCTAGAGGGATTTCTATGTCCCTAGAGGGATTTCTATGTCCCAAGAGGGATTTCTATGTCCCAAGAGGGATTTCTATGTCCCTAGAGGGATAGATTTCTATGTCCCTAGAGGGATTTCAATGTGCCTAGAGGGATTTCTATGTCCCAAGAGGGATTTCTATGTCCCAAGAGGGATTTCTATGTCCCTAGAGGGATTTCTATGTCCCTAGAGGGATAGATTTCTATGTCCCTAGAGGGATTTCTAGGTCCCTAGAGGGATTTCTAGGTCCCTAGAGGGATTTCTATGTCCCTAGAGGGATAGATTTCTATGTCCCTCGAGGGATTTCTATGTCCCTAGAGGGATTTCTATGTCCCTAGAGGGATTTCTTTGTCGCTAGAGGGATTTCTAGGTCGCTAGAGGGATTTCTCTGTCCCAAGAGGGATTTCTATGTCCCTAGAGGGATAGATTTCTATGTCCCAAGAGGGATTTCTATGTCCCTAGAGGGATTTCTATGTCGCTAGAGGGATTTCTAGGTCGCTAGAGGGATTTCTATGTCCCAAGAGGGATTTCTATGTCCCTAGAGGGATTTCTATGTCCCTAGAGGGATAGATTTCTATGTCCCTAGAGGGATTTCTATGTCCCAAGAGGGATTTCTATGTCCCTAGAGGGATAGATTTCTATGTCCCTAGAGGGATTTCTATGTCCCTAGAGGGATTTCTAGGTCCCTAGAGAGAGAGATTTCTATGTCCTTAGAGGGATTTCTATGTCGCTAGAGGGATTTCTAGGTCCCTAGAGGGATTTCTATGTCCCAGAGGGATTTCTAGGTCCCTAGAGGGATTTCTATGTCCCTAGAGGGATAGATTTCTATGTCCCTAGAGGGATTTCTATGTCCCTAGAGGGATTTCTATGTCCCTAGAGGGATAGATTTCTATGTCCCTAGAGGGATTTCTATGTCCCTAGAGGGATTTCTATGTTCCTAGAGGGATTTCTAGGTCCCAAGAGGGATTTCTATGTCCCTAGAGGGATATATTTCTATGTTTCTAGAGGGATTTCTATGTCCCTAGAGACGGTTACCTTGGATAACCTTTCAAAATAGGAATGTAATAATATTGGAAATAAATAAATCGAAGTAATAACAATATAATTAAATATATAAGATGTTATAAAATAATGTTGTATATAATGTAAATAAATATAATAACGAGATCAATAAATAGAGTAATAATAATGGAAATACATAAATCGAAGTAATAACAATATAATTGAATATATAACATATTATAAAATAATTTGGTATATAATGTAAATAAATAAAATAATGAGATCAATAAATACTCCAATATATAAACGATTTAAAATTAAAATAATTATCTAAAACTAGTATAAAGTATAATAAATAAATAATAAGTATATTTAATCATAAATAATAAGTGTAGGATGTAAAATAATGCAACATATATAAAATATTTAAAATTCAAAAAATTATTTAAAAACTTAACATTCAATCGCATTTCGGTGGAAAATGGGTTGCTATACAGTTCAACATGGATTGAAAAGAGTCTCTATCCCTACATTTCCTATTTTTCTGCAAAATGTTTTTCTCCTGGCAAAAATGAATTGCATCTTCCTCGGTTCTTGCCAAATCCCAAATAAGCATTGTCGTATAACTAAGAAACACCAAACAACAAAATATCGACATTATCTTGTATTATTAACAAAGAACAACTGAGCAACAAACACAACAACGCTCGAACAGACTAGTAAACAAACAATGATGTCTGTCAAAAATGTAAGGTTATCCAAGGTAACTGGTAGAAATGTAACTGTTATCTTGGGTTTTGAGAGGGATATCTGGAGTTTTAGGAGGGATTTCTAGGTCCCTAGAGGGATTTCTATGTCCCTAGAGGGATTTCTATGTCCCTAGAGGGATTTCTAGGTCCCTAGAGGGATTTCTAGGTCCCTAGAGAGATAGATTTCTATGTCCCTAGAGGGATTGCTATGTCCCTAGAGAGATTTCTAGGTCCCTAGAGGGATTTCTATGTCCCTAGAGGGATTTCTAGGTCCCTAGAGGGATTTCTACGTCCCTAGAGGGATTTCTATGTCCCAAGAGGGATTTCTATGTCCCTAGAGGGATAGATTTCTATGTCCCTAGAGGGATTTCTATGTCCCTAGAGGGATTTCTAGGTCCCTAGAGGGATTTCTATGTCCCTAGAGGGATAGATTTCTATGTCCCTAGAGGGATTTCAATGTCCCTAGAGGGATTTCTATGTCCCAAGAGGGATTTCTATGTCCCAAGAGGGATTTCTATGTCCCTAGAGGGATTTCTATGTCCCTAGAGGGATAGATTTCTATGTCCCTAGAGGGATTTCTATGTCCCTAGAGGGATTTCTATGTCCCAAGAGGGATTTCTATGTCCCAAGAGGGATTTCTATGTCCCTAGAGGGATAGATTTCTATGTCCCTAGAGGGATTTCAATGTCCCTAGAGGGATTTCTATGTCCCAAGAGGGATTTCTATGTCCCAAGAGGGATTTCTATGTCCCTAGAGGGATTTCTATGTCCCTAGAGGGATAGATTTCTATGTCCCTAGAGGGATTTCTATGTCCCTAGAGGGATTTCTATGTCCCAAGAGGGATTTCTATGTCCCAAGAGGGATTTCTATGTCCCTAGAGGGATAGATTTCTATGTCCCTAGAGGGATTTCAATGTCCCTAGAGGGATTTCTATGTCCCAAGAGGGATTTCTATGTCCCAAGAGGGATTTCTATGTCCCTAGAGGGATTTCTATGTCCCTAGAGGGATAGATTTCTATGTCCCTAGAGGGATTTCTAGGTCCCTAGAGGGATTTCTAGGTCCCTAGAGGGATTTCTATGTCCCTAGAGGGATAGATTTCTATGTCCCTAGAGGGATTTCTATGTCCCTAGAGGGATTTCTATGTCCCAAGAGGGATTTCTATGTCCCTAGAGGGATAGATTTCTATGTCCCTAGAGGGATTTCTATGTCCCTAGAGGGATTTCTAGGTCCCTAGAGAGAGAGATTTCTATGTCCTTAGAGGGATTTCTATGTCGCTAGAGGGATTTCTAGGTCCCTAGAGGGATTTCTATGTCCCAGAGGGATTTCTAGGTCCCTAGAGGGATTTCTATGTCCCTAGAGGGATAGATTTCTATGTCCCTAGAGGGATTTCTATGTCCCTAGAGGGATTTCTATGTCCCTAGAGGGATAGATTTCTATGTCCCTAGAGGGATTTCTATGTCCCTAGAGGGATTTCTATGTCCCAAGAGGGATTTCTATGTCCCTAGAGGGATAGATTTCTATGTCCCTAGAGGGATTTCTATGTCCCTAGAGGGATTTCTATGTCGCTAGAGGGATTTCTAGGTCGCTAGAGGGATTTCTATGTCCCAAGAGGGATTTCTATGTCCCTAGAGGGATAGATTTCTATGTCCCTAGAAGATTTCAATGTCCCTAGAGGGATTTCTATGTCCCAAGAGGGATTTCTATGTCCCAAGAGGGATTTCTAGGTCCCTAGAGGGATAGATTTCTATGTCCCTAGAGGGATTTCTATGTCCCTAGAGGGATTTCTATGTCCCAAGAGGGATTTCTATGTCCCTAGAGGGATAGATTTCTATGTCCCTAGAGGGATTTCTATGTCCCTAGAGGGATTTCATTGTCCCAAGAGGGATTTCTATGTCCCTAGAGGGATTTCTATGTCGCTAGAGGGATTTCTAGGTCGCTAGAGGGATTTCTATGTCCCAAGAGGGATTTCTATGTCCCTAGAGGGATAGATTTCTATGTCCCTAGAGGGATTTCTATGTCGCTAGAGGGATTTCTAGGTCGCTAGAGGGATTTCTATGTCCCTAGAGGGATTTCTAGGTCCCTAGAGGGATAGATTTCTATGTCCCTAGAGGGATTTCTATGTCCCAAGAGGGATTTCTATGTCCCAAGAGGGATTTCTATGTCCCTAGAGGGATTTCTATGTCCCAAGAGGGATTTCTAGGTCCCTAGAGGGATTTCTATGTCCCTAGAGGGATAGATTTCTATGTCCCTAGAGGGATTTCTATGTCCCTAGAGGGATTTCTATGTCCCAAGAGGGATTTCTATGTCCCTAGAGGGATAGATTTCTATGTCCCTAGAGGGATTTCTATGTCCCTAGAGGGATTTCTATGTCCCAAGAGGGATTTCTATGTCCCTAGAGGGATTTCTATGTCCCTAGAGGGATAGATTTCTATGTCCCTAGAGGGATTTCTATGTCCCAAGAGGGATAGATTTCTATGTCCCTAGAGGGATTTCTATGTCCCTAGAGGGATTTCTATGTCCCAAGAGGGATTTCTATGTCCCTAGAGGGATTTCTATGTCCCTAGAGGGATAGATTTCTATGTCCCTAGAGGGATTTCTATGTCCCAAGAGGGATTTCTATGTCCCAAGAGGGATTTCTATGTCCCTAGAGGGATAGATTTCTATGTCCCTAGAGGGATTTCAATGTCCCTAGAGGGATTTCTATGTCCCTAGAGGGATTTCTAGGTCCCTAGAGGGATTTCTATGTCCCTAGAGGGATAGATTTCTATGTCCCTAGAGGGATTTCTATGTCCCAAGAGGGATTTCTATGTCCCAAGAGGGATTTCTATGTCCCTAGAGGGATTTCTATGTCCCTAGAGGGATAGATTTCTATGTCCCTAGAGGGATTTCTAGGTCCCTAGAGGGATTTCTAGGTCCCTAGAGGGATTTCTATGTCCCTAGAGGGATAGATTTCTATGTCCCTAGAGGGATTTCTATGTCCCTAGAGGGATTTCTATGTCCCTAGAGGGATTTCTATGTCGCTAGAGGGATTTCTAGGTCGCTAGAGGGATTTCTCTGTCCCAAGAGGGATTTCTATGTCCCTAGAGGGATAGATTTCTATGTCCCAAGAGGGATTTCTATGTCCCTAGAGGGATTTCTATGTCGCTAGAGGGATTTCTAGGTCGCTAGAGGGATTTCTATGTCCCAAGAGGGATTTCTATGTCCCTAGAGGGATTTCTATGTCCCTAGAGGGATAGATTTCTATGTCCCTAGAGGGATTTCTATGTCCCAAGAGGGATTTCTATGTCCCAAGAGGGATTTCTATGTCCCTAGAGGGATAGATTTCTATGTCCCTAGAGGGATTTCAATGTCCCTAGAGGGATTTCTATGTCCCAAGAGGGATTTCTATGTCCCAAGAGGGATTTCCATGTCCCAAGAGGGATTTCTATGTCCCTAGAGGGATAGATTTCTATGTCCCTAGAGGGATTTCTATGTCCCTAGAGGGATTTCTATGTCCCAAGAGGGATTTCTATGTCCCTAGAGGGATTTCTATGTCGCTAGAGGGATTTCTAGGTCGCTAGAGGGATTTCTATGTCCCAAGAGGGATTTCTATGTCCCTAGAGGGATAGATTTCTATGTCCCTAGAGGGATTTCTATGTCGCTAGAGGGATTTCTAGGTCGCTAGAGGGATTTCTATGTCCCTAGAGGGATTTCTAGGTCCCTAGAGGGATAGATTTCTATGTCCCTAGAGGGATTTCTATGTCCCAAGAGGGATTTCTATGTCCCAAGAGGGATTTCTATGTCCCTAGAGGGATTTCTATGTCCCAAGAGGGATTTCTATGTCCCTAGAGGGATTTCTATGTCCCTAGAGGGATAGATTTCTATGTCCCTAGAGGGATTTCTAGGTCCCTAGAGGAATTTCTAGGTCCCTAGAGGGATTTCTATGTCCCTAGAGGGATAGATTTCTATGTCCCTAGAGGGATTTCTATGTCCCTAGAGGGATTTCTATGTCCCAAGAGGGATTTCTATGTCCCTAGAGGGATAGATTTCTATGTCCCTAGAGGGATTTCTATGTCCCTAGAGGGATTTCTAGGTCCCTAGAGAGAGAGATTTCTATGTCCTTAGAGGGATTTCTATGTCGCTAGAGGGATTTCTAGGTCCCTAGAGGGATTTCTATGTCCCAGAGGGATTTCTAGGTCCCTAGAGGGATTTCTATGTCCCTAGAGGGATAGATTTCTATGTCCCTAGAGGGATTTCTATGTCCCTAGAGGGATTTCTATGTCCCTAGAGGGATAGATTTCTATGTCCCTAGAGGGGTTTCTATGTCCCTAGAGGGATTTCTATGTCCCAAGAGAAATTTCTATGTCCCTAGAGGGATAGATTTCTATGTCCCTAGAGGGATTTCTATGTCCCTAGAGGGATTTCTATGTCGCTAGAGGGATTTCTAGGTCGCTAGAGGGATTTCTATGTCCCAAGAGGGATTTCTATGTCCCTAGAGGGATAGATTTCTATGTCCCTAGAGGGATTTCAATGTCCCTAGAGGGATTTCTATGTCCCAAGAGGGATTTCTATGTCCCAAGAGGGATTTCTAGGTCCCTAGAGGGATAGATTTCTATGTCCCTAGAGGGATTTCTATGTCCCTAGAGGGATTTCTATGTCCCAAGAGGGATTTCTATGTCCCTAGAGGGATAGATTTCTATGTCCCTAGAGGGATTTCTATGTCCCTAGAGGGATTTCTATGTCCCTAGAGGGATTTCTATGTCCCAAGAGGGATTTCTATGTCCCTAGAGGGATTTCAATGTCCCTAGAGGGATTTCTATGTCCCTAGAGGGATTTCTAGGTCCCTAGAGGGATTTCTATGTCCCTAGAGGGATAGATTTCTATGTCCCTAGAGGGATTTCTATGTCCCAAGAGGGATTTCTATGTCCCAAGAGGGATTTCTATGTCCCTAGAGGGATTTCTATGTCCCTAGAGGGATAGATTTCTATGTCCCTAGAGGGATTTCTAGGTCCCTAGAGGGATTTCTAGGTCCCTAGAGGGATTTCTATGTCCCTAGAGGGATAGATTTCTATGTCCCTAGAGGGATTTCTATGTCCCTAGAGGGATTTCTATGTCCCTAGAGGGATTTCTATGTCGCTAGAGGGATTTCTAGGTCGCTAGAGGGATTTCTCTGTCCCAAGAGGGATTTCTATGTCCCTAGAGGGATAGATTTCTATGTCCCAAGAGGGATTTCTATGTCCCTAGAGGGATTTCTATGTCGCGCGTGGGATTTCTAGGTCGCTAGAGGGATTTCTATGTCCCAAGAGGGATTTCTATGTCCCTAGAGGGATTTCTATGTCCCTAGAGGGATAGATTTCTATGTCCCTAGAGGGATTTCTATGTCCCAAGAGGGATTTCTATGTCCCAAGAGGGATTTCTATGTCCCTAGAGGGATAGATTTCTATGTCCCTAGAGGGATTTCAATGTCCCTAGAGGGATTTCTATGTCCCAAGAGGGATTTCTATGTCCCAAGAGGGATTTCTATGTCCCTAGAGGGATTTCTATGTCCCTAGAGGGATAGATTTCTATGTCCCTAGAGGGATTTCTATGTCCCTAGAGGGATTTCTATGTCCCATGAGGGATTTCTATGTCCCAAGAGGGATTTCTATGTCCCTAGAGGGATAGATTTCTATGTCCCTAGAGGGATTTCAATGTCCCTAGAGGGATTTCTATGTCCCAAGAGGGATTTCTATGTCCCAAGAGGGATTTCTATGTCCCTAGAGGGATTTCTATGTCCCTAGAGGGATAGATTTCTATGTCCCTAGAGGGATAGATTTCTATGTCCCTAGAGGGATTTCTAGGTCCCTAGAGGGATTTCTAGGTCCCTAGAGGGATTTCTATGTCCCTAGAGGGATAGATTTCTATGTCCCTAGAGGGATTTCTATGTCCCTAGAGGGATTTCTATGTCCCAAGAGGGATTTCTATGTCCCTAGAGGGATAGATTTCTATGTCCCTAGAGGGATTTCTATGTCCCTAGAGGGATTTCTAGGTCCCTAGAGAGAGAGATTTCTATGTCCTTAGAGGGATTTCTATGTCGCTAGAGGGATTTCTAGGTCCCTAGAGGGATTTCTATGTCCCAGAGGGATTTCTAGGTCCCTAGAGGGATTTCTATGTCCCTAGAGGGATAGATTTCTATGTCCCTAGAGGGATTTCTATGTCCCTAGAGGGATTTCTATGTCCCTAGAGGGATAGATTTCTATGTCCCTAGAGGGATTTCTATGTCCCTAGAGGGATTTCTATGTCCCTAGAGGGATTTCTAGGTCCCAAGAGGGATTTCTATGTCCCTAGAGGGATATATTTCTATGTTTCTAGAGGGATTTCTATGTCCCTAGAGACGGTTACCTTGGATAACCTTTCAAAATAGGAATGTAATAATATTGGAAATAAATAAATCGAAGTAATAACAATATAATTAAATATATAACATGTTATAAAATAATGTTGTATATAATGTAAATAAATATAATAACGAGATCAATAAATAGAGTAATAATAATGGAAATACATAAATCGAAGTAATAACAATATAATTGAATATATAACATATTATAAAATAATTTGGTATATAATGTAAATAAATAAAATAACGAGATCAATAAATACTCCAATATATAAACGATTTAAAATTAAAATAATTATCTAAAACTAGTATAAAGTATAATAAATAAATAATAAGTATATTTAATCATAAATAATAAGTGTAGGATGTAAAATAATGCAACATATATAAAATATTTAAAATTCAAAAAATTATTTAAAAACTTAACATTCAATCGCATTTCGGTGGAAAATGGGTTGCTATACAGTTCAACATGGATTGAAAAGAGTCTCTATCCCTACATTTCCTATTTTTCTGCAAAATGTTTTTCTCCTGGCAAAAATGAATTGCATCTTCCTCGGTTCTTGCCAAATCCCAAATAAGCATTGTCGTATAACTAAGAAACACCAAACAACAAAATATCGACATTATCTTGTATTATTAACAAAGAACAACTGAGCAACAAACACAACAACGCTCGAACAGACTAGTAAACAAACAATGATGTCTGTCAAAAATGTAAGGTTATCCAAGGTAACTGGTAGAAATGTAACTGTTATCTTGGGTTTTGAGAGGGATATCTGGAGTTTTAGGAGGGATTTCTAGGTCCCTAGAGGGATTTCTATGTCCCTAGAGGGATTTCTATGTCCCTAGAGGGATTTCTAGGTCCCTAGAGGGATTTCTAGGTCCCTAGAGAGATAGATTTCAATGTCCCTAGAGGGATTTCTATGTCCCTAGAGAGATTTCTAGGTCCCTAGAGGGATTTCTATGTCCCTAGAGGGATTTCTAGGTCCCTAGAGGGATTTCTACGTCCCTAGAGGGATTTCTATGTCCCAAGAGGGATTTCTATGTCCCTAGAGGGATAGATTTCTATGTCCCTAGAGGGATTTCTATGTCCCTAGAGGGATTTCTAGGTCCCTAGAGGGATTTCTATGTCCCTAGAGGGATAGATTTCTATGTCCCTAGAGGGATTTCAATGTCCCTAGAGGGATTTCTATGTCCCAAGAGGGATTTATATGTCCCAAGAGGGATTTCTATGTCCCTAGAGGGATTTCTATGTCCCTAGAGGGATAGATTTCTATGTCCCTAGAGGGATTTCTATGTCCCTAGAGGGATTTCTATGTCCCAAGAGGGATTTCTATGTCCCTAGAGGGATAGATTTCTATGTCCCTAGAGGGATTTCAATGTCCCTAGAGGGATTTCTATGTCCCAAGAGGGATTTCTATGTCCCAAGAGGGATTTCTATGTCCCTAGAGGGATTTCTATGTCCCTAGAGGGATTTCTATGTCCCTAGAGGGATAGATTTCTATGTCCCTAGAGGGATTTCTAGGTCCCTAGAGGGATTTCTAGGTCCCTAGAGGGATTTATATGTCCCTAGAGGGATAGATTTCTATGTCCCTAGAGGGATTTCTATGTCCCTAGAGGGATTTCTATGTCCCTAGAGGGATTTCTATGTCGCTAGAGGGATTTCTAGGTCGCTAGAGGGATTTCTATGTCCCAAGAGGGATTTCTATGTCCCTAGAGGGATAGATTTCTATGTCCCTAGAGGGATTTCTATGTCCCTAGAGGGATTTCTATGTCGCTAGAGGGATTTCTAGGTCGCTAGAGGGATTTCTATGTCCCAAGAGGGATTTCTATGTCCCTAGAGGGATAGATTTCTATGTCCCTAGAGGGATTTCTTTGTCGCTAGAGGGATTTCTAGGTCGCTAGAGGGATTTCTAGGTCCCTAGAGGGATAGATTTCTATGTCCCTAGAGGGATTTCTATGTCCCAAGAGGGATTTCTATGTCCCAAGAGGGATTTCTATGTCCCTAGAGGGATAGATTTCTATGTCCCTAGAGGGATTTCAATGTCCCTAGAGGGATTTCTATGTCCCAAGAGGGATTTCTATGTCCCAAGAGGGATTTCTAGGTCCCTAGAGGGATTTCTATGTCCCTAGAGGGATAGATTTCTATGTCCCTAGAGGGATTTCTATGTCCCTAGAGGGATTTCTATGTCCCAAGAGGGATTTCTATGTCCCTAGAGGGATTTCAATGTCCCTAGAGGGATTTCTATGTCCCAAGAGGGATTTCTATGTCCCAAGAGGGATTTCTATGTCCCTAGAGGGATTTCTATGTCCCTAGAGGGATAGATTTCTATGTCCCTAGAGGGATTTCTAGGTCCCTAGAGGGATTTCTAGGTCCCTAGAGGGATTTCTATGTCCCTAGAGGGATTTCTAGGTCGCTAGAGGGATTTCTATGTCCCAAGAGGGATTTCTATGTCCCTAGAGGGATAGATTTCTATGTCCCTAGAAGATTTCAATGTCCCTAGAGGGATTTCTATGTCCCAAGAGGGATTTCTATGTCCCAAGAGGGATTTCTAGGTCCCTAGAGGGATAGATTTCTATGTCCCTAGAGGGATTTCTATGTCCCTAGAGGGATTTCTATGTCCCAAGAGGGATTTCTATGTCCCTAGAGGGATAGATTTCTATGTCCCTAGAGGGATTTCTATGTCCCTAGAGGGATTTCTATGTCCCAAGAGGGATTTCTATGTCCCTAGAGGGATTTCTATGTCGCTAGAGGGATTTCTAGGTCGCTAGAGGGATTTCTATGTCCCAAGAGGGATTTCTATGTCCCTAGAGGGATAGATTTCTATGTCCCTAGAGGGATTTCTATGTCGCTAGAGGGATTTCTAGGTCGCTAGAGGGATTTCTATGTCCCTAGAGGGATTTCTAGGTCCCTAGAGGGATAGATTTCTATGTCCCTAGAGGGATTTCTATGTCCCTAGAGGGATAGATTTCTATGTCCCTAGAGGGATTTCTATGTCCCAAGAGGGATTTCTATGTCCCAAGAGGGATTTCTATGTCCCTAGAGGGATAGATTTCTATGTCCCTAGAGGGATTTCAATGTCCCTAGAGGGATTTCTATGTCCCTAGAGGGATTTCTAGGTCCCTAGAGGGATTTCTATGTCCCTAGAGGGATAGATTTCTATGTCCCTAGAGGGATTTCTATGTCCCAAGAGGGATTTCTATGTCCCAAGAGGGATTTCTATGTCCCTAGAGGGATTTCTATGTCCCTAGAGGGATAGATTTCTATGTCCCTAGAGGGATTTCTAGGTCCCAAGAGGGATTTCTATGTCCCTAGAGGGATTTCTATGTCGCTAGAGGGATTTCTAGGTCGCTAGAGGGATTTCTATGTCCCAAGAGGGATTTCTATGTCCCTAGAGGGATTTCTATGTCCCTAGAGGGATAGATTTCTATGTCCCTAGAGGGATTTCTATGTCCCAAGAGGGATTTCTATGTCCCAAGAGGGATTTCTATGTCCCTAGAGGGATAGATTTCTATGTCCCTAGAGGGATTTCAATGTCCCTAGAGGGATTTCTATGTCCCAAGAGGGATTTCTATGTCCCAAGAGGGATTTCTATGTCCCAAGAGGGATTTCTATGTCCCTAGAGGGATAGATTTCTATGTCCCAAGAGGGATTTCTATGTCCCAAGAGGGATTTCTATGTCCCTAGAGGGATTTCTATGTCCCTAGAGGGATTTCTATGTCCCTAGAGGGATAGATTTCTATGTCCCTAGAGGGATTTCTAGGTCCCTAGAGGGATTTCTAGGTCCCTAGAGGGATTTCTATGTCCCTAGAGGGATAGATTTCTATGTCCCTAGAGGGATTTCTATGTCCCTAGAGGGATTTCTATGTCCCTAGAGGGATTTCTATGTCGCTAGAGGGATTTCTAGGTCGCTAGAGGGATTTCTATGTCCCAAGAGGGATTTCTATGTCCCTAGAGGGATAGATTTCTATGTCCCTAGAGGGATTTCTATGTCCCTAGAGGGATTTCTATGTCGCTAGAGGGATTTCTAGGTCGCTAGAGGGATTTCTATGTCCCAAGAGGGATTTCTATGTCCCTAGAGGGATAGATTTCTATGTCCCTAGAGGGATTTCTTTGTCGCTAGAGGGATTTCTAGGTCGCTAGAGGGATTTCTAGGTCCCTAGAGGGATAGATTTCTATGTCCCTAGAGGGATTTCTATGTCCCAAGAGGGATTTCTATGTCCCAAGAGGGATTTCTATGTCCCTAGAGGGATAGATTTCTATGTCCCTAGAGGGATTTCAATGTCCCTAGAGGGATTTCTATGTCCCAAGAGGGATTTCTATGTCCCAAGAGGGATTTCTAGGTCCCTAGAGGGATTTCTATGTCCCTAGAGGGATAGATTTCTATGTCCCTAGAGGGATTTCTATGTCCCTAGAGGGATTTCTATGTCCCAAGAGGGATTTCTATGTCCCTAGAGGGATTTCAATGTCCCTAGAGGGATTTCTATGTCCCAAGAGGGATTTCTATGTCCCAAGAGGGATTTCTATGTCCCTAGAGGGATTTCTATGTCCCTAGAGGGATAGATTTCTATGTCCCTAGAGGGATTTCTAGGTCCCTAGAGGGATTTCTAGGTCCCTAGAGGGATTTCTATGTCCCTAGAGGGATAGATTTCTATGTCCCTAGAGGGATTTCTATGTCCCTAGAGGGATTTCTATGTCCCTAGAGGGATTTCTATGTCGCTAGAGGGATTTCTAGGTCGCTAGAGGGATTTCTAGGTCGCTAGAGGGATTTCTATGTCCCAAGAGGGATTTCTATGTCCCTAGAGGGATAGATTTCTATGTCCCTAGAGGGATTTCTATGTCCCTAGAGGGATTTCTATGTCGCTAGAGGGATTTCTAGGTCGCTAGAGGGATTTCTATGTCCCAAGAGGAATTTCTATGTCCCTAGAGGGATAGATTTCTATGTCCCTAGAGGGATTTCTATGTCGCTAGAGGGATTTCTAGGTCGCTAGAGGGATTTCTATGTCCCTAGAGGGATTTCTAGCTCCCTAGAGGGATAGATTTCTATGTCCCTAGAGGGATTTCTATGTCCCAAGAGGGATTTCTATGTCCCAAGAGGGATTTCTATGTCCCTAGAGGGATAGATTTCTATGTCCCTAGAGGGATTTCAATGTCCCTAGAGGGATTTCTATGTCCCAAGAGGGATTTCTATGTCCCAAGAGGGATTTCTATGTCCCAAGAGGGATTTCTAGGTCCCTAGAGGGATAGATTTCTATGTCCCTAGAGGGATTTCTATGTCCCTAGAGAGATTTCTATGTCCCAAGAGGGATTTCTATGTCCCTAGAGGGATAGATTTCTATGTCCCTAGAGGGATAGATTTCTATGTCCCTAGAGGGATTTCTATGTCCCTAGAGGGATTTCTATGTCCCTAGAGGGATAGATTTCTATGTCCCTAGAGGGATTTCTATGTCCCAAGAGGGATAGATTTCTATGTCCCTAGAGGGATTTCTATGTCCCTAGAGGGATTTCTATGTCCCAAGAGGGATTTCTATGTCCCTAGAGGGATTTCTATGTCCCTAGAGGGATAGATTTCTATGTCCCTAGAGGGATTTCTATGTCCCAAGAGGGATTTCTATGTCCCAAGAGGGATTTCTATGTCCCTAGAGGGATAGATTTCTATGTCCCTAGAGGGATTTCAATGTCCCTAGAGGGATTTCTATGTCCCAAGAGGGATTTCTATGTCCCAAGAGGGATTTCTATGTCCCTAGAGGGATTTCTATGTCCCAAGAGGGATTTCTAGGTCCCTAGAGGGATTTCTAGGTCCCTAGAGGGATTTCTATGTCCCTAGAGGGATTTCTAGGTCGCTAGAGGGATTTCTATGTCCCAAGAGGGATTTCTATGTCCCTAGAGGGATAGATTTCTATGTCCCTAGAAGATTTCAATGTCCCTAGAGGGATTTCTATGTCCCAAGAGGGATTTCTATGTCCCAAGAGGGATTTCTAGGTCCCTAGAGGGATAGATTTCTATGTCCCTAGAGGGATTTCTATGTCCCTAGAGGGATTTCTATGTCCCAAGAGGGATTTCTATGTCCCTAGAGGGATAGATTTCTATGTCCCTAGAGGGATTTCTATGTCCCTAGAGGGATTTCTATGTCGCTAGAGGGATTTCTAGGTCGCTAGAGGGATTTCTATGTCCCAAGAGGGATTTCTATGTCCCTAGAGGGATAGATTTCTATGTCCCTAGAGGGATTTCTATGTCGCTAGAGGGATTTCTAGGTCGCTAGAGGGATTTCTATGTCCCTAGAGGGATTTCTAGGTCCCTAGAGGGATAGATTTCTATGTCCCTAGAGGGATTTCTATGTCCCTAGAGGGATAGATTTCTATGTCCCTAGAGGGATTTCTATGTCCCAAGAGGGATTTCTATGTCCCAAGAGGGATTTCTATGTCCCTAGAGGGATAGATTTCTATGTCCCTAGAGGGATTTCAATGTCCCTAGAGGGATTTCTATGTCCCTAGAGGGATTTCTAGGTCCCTAGAGGGATTTCTATGTCCCTAGAGGGATAGATTTCTATGTCCCTAGAGGGATTTCTATGTCCCAAGAGGGATTTCTATGTCCCAAGAGGGATTTCTATGTCCCTAGAGGGATTTCTATGTCCCTAGAGGGATAGATTTCTATGTCCCTAGAGGGATTTCTAGGTCCCAAGAGGGATTTCTATGTCCCTAGAGGGATTTCTATGTCGCTAGAGGGATTTCTAGGTCGCTAGAGGGATTTCTATGTCCCAAGAGGGATTTCTATGTCCCTAGAGGGATTTCTATGTCCCTAGAGGGATAGATTTCTATGTCCCTAGAGGGATTTCTATGTCCCAAGAGGGATTTCTATGTCCCAAGAGGGATTTCTATGTCCCTAGAGGGATAGATTTCTATGTCCCTAGAGGGATTTCAATGTCCCTAGAGGGATTTCTATGTCCCAAGAGGGATTTCTATGTCCCAAGAGGGATTTCTATGTCCCAAGAGGGATTTCTATGTCCCTAGAGGGATAGATTTCTATGTCCCAAGAGGGATTTCTATGTCCCAAGAGGGATTTCTATGTCCCTAGAGGGATTTCTATGTCCCTAGAGGGATAGATTTCTATGTCCCTAGAGGGATTTCTATGTCCCTAGAGGGATTTCTATGTCCCAAGAGGGATTTCTATGTCCCAAGAGGGATTTCTATGTCCCTAGAGGGATAGATTTCTATGTCCCTAGAGGGATTTCAATGTCCCTAGAGGGATTTCTATGTCCCAAGAGGGATTTCTATGTCCCAAGAGGGATTTCTATGTCCCTAGAGGGATTTCTATGTCCCTAGAGGGATTTCTATGTCCCTAGAGGGATAGATTTCTATGTCCCTAGAGGGATTTCTAGGTCCCTAGAGGGATTTCTAGGTCCCTAGAGGGATTTCTATGTCCCTAGAGGGATAGATTTCTATGTCCCTAGAGGGATTTCTATGTCCCTAGAGGGATTTCTATGTCCCTAGAGGGATTTCTATGTCGCTAGAGGGATTTCTAGGTCGCTAGAGGGATTTCTATGTCCCAAGAGGGATTTCTATGTCCCTAGAGGGATAGATTTCTATGTCCCTAGAGGGATTTCTATGTCCCTAGAGGGATTTCTATGTCGCTAGAGGGATTTCTAGGTCGCTAGAGGGATTTCTATGTCCCAAGAGGGATTTCTATGTCCCTAGAGGGATAGATTTCTATGTCCCTAGAGGGATTTCTTTGTCGCTAGAGGGATTTCTAGGTCGCTAGAGGGATTTCTAGGTCCCTAGAGGGATAGATTTCTATGTCCCTAGAGGGATTTCTATGTCCCAAGAGGGATTTCTATGTCCCAAGAGGGATTTCTATGTCCCTAGAGGGATAGATTTCTATGTCCCTAGAGGGATTTCAATGTCCCTAGAGGGATTTCTATGTCCCAAGAGGGATTTCTATGTCCCAAGAGGGATTTCTAGGTCCCTAGAGGGATTTCTATGTCCCTAGAGGGATAGATTTCTATGTCCCTAGAGGGATTTCTATGTCCCTAGAGGGATTTCTATGTCCCAAGAGGGATTTCTATGTCCCTAGAGGGATTTCAATGTCCCTAGAGGGATTTCTATGTCCCAAGAGGGATTTCTATGTCCCAAGAGGGATTTCTATGTCCCTAGAGGGATTTCTATGTCCCTAGAGGGATAGATTTCTATGTCCCTAGAGGGATTTCTAGGTCCCTAGAGGGATTTCTAGGTCCCTAGAGGGATTTCTATGTCCCTAGAGGGATAGATTTCTATGTCCCTAGAGGGATTTCTATGTCCCTAGAGGGATTTCTATGTCCCTAGAGGGATTTCTATGTCGCTAGAGGGATTTCTAGGTCGCTAGAGGGATTTCTAGGTCGCTAGAGGGATTTCTATGTCCCAAGAGGGATTTCTATGTCCCTAGAGGGATAGATTTCTATGTCCCTAGAGGGATTTCTATGTCCCTAGAGGGATTTCTATGTCGCTAGAGGGATTTCTAGGTCGCTAGAGGGATTTCTATGTCCCAAGAGGAATTTCTATGTCCCTAGAGGGATAGATTTCTATGTCCCTAGAGGGATTTCTATGTCGCTAGAGGGATTTCTAGGTCGCTAGAGGGATTTCTATGTCCCTAGAGGGATTTCTAGCTCCCTAGAGGGATAGATTTCTATGTCCCTAGAGGGATTTCTATGTCCCAAGAGGGATTTCTATGTCCCAAGAGGGATTTCTATGTCCCTAGAGGGATAGATTTCTATGTCCCTAGAGGGATTTCAATGTCCCTAGAGGGATTTCTATGTCCCAAGAGGGATTTCTATGTCCCAAGAGGGATTTCTATGTCCCAAGAGGGATTTCTAGGTCCCTAGAGGGATAGATTTCTATGTCCCTAGAGGGATTTCTATGTCCCTAGAGAGATTTCTATGTCCCAAGAGGGATTTCTATGTCCCTAGAGGGATAGATTTCTATGTCCCTAGAGGGATAGATTTCTATGTCCCTAGAGGGATTTCTATGTCCCTAGAGGGATTTCTATGTCCCTAGAGGGATAGATTTCTATGTCCCTAGAGGGATTTCTATGTCCCAAGAGGGATAGATTTCTATGTCCCTAGAGGGATTTCTATGTCCCTAGAGGGATTTCTATGTCCCAAGAGGGATTTCTATGTCCCTAGAGGGATTTCTATGTCCCTAGAGGGATAGATTTCTATGTCCCTAGAGGGATTTCTATGTCCCAAGAGGGATTTCTATGTCCCAAGAGGGATTTCTATGTCCCTAGAGGGATAGATTTCTATGTCCCTAGAGGGATTTCAATGTCCCTAGAGGGATTTCTATGTCCCAAGAGGGATTTCTATGTCCCAAGAGGGATTTCTATGTCCCTAGAGGGATTTCTATGTCCCTAGAGGGATAGATTTCTATGTCCCTAGAGGGATTTCTATGTCCCTAGAGGGATTTCTATGTCCCAAGAGGGATTTCTATGTCCCAAGAGGGATTTCTATGTCCCTAGAGGGATAGATTTCTATGTCCCTAGAGGGATTTCAATGTCCCTAGAGGGATTTCTATGTCCCAAGACATAGGGACCTAGAAATCCCTCTAGGGACATAGAAATCCTTCTTGGGACATAGAAATCCCTCTTGGGACATAGAAATCCCTCTAGGGACATAGAAATCTATCCCTCTAGGGACCTAGAAATCCCTCTAGGGACATAGAAATCCCTCTAGCGACCTAGAAATCCCTCTAGCGACATAGAAATCCCTCTAGGGACATAGAAATCTATCCCTCTAGGGACATAGAAATCCCTCTTGGGACATAGAAATCCCTCTAGCGACCTAGAAATCCCTCTAGCGACATAGAAATCCCTCTAGGGACATAGAAATCCCTCTAGGGACATAGAAATCTATCCCTCTAGGGACATAGAAATCCCTCTTGGGACATAGAAATCCCTCTAGCGACCTAGAAATCCCTCTAGCGACCTAGAAATCCCTCTAGCGACATAGAAATCCCTCTAGGGACATAGAAATCTATCCCTCTAGGGACATAGAAATCCCTCTTGGGACATAGAAATCCCTCTAGCGACCTAGAAATCCCTCTAGCGACATAGAAATCCCTCTAGGGACATAGAAATCCCTCTAGGGACATAGAAATCTATCCCTCTAGGGACATAGAAATCCCTCTTGGGACATAGAAATCCCTCTAGGGACATAGAAATCCCTCTAGGGACATAGAAATCTATCCCTCTAGGGACATAGAAATCCCTCTAGGGACCTAGAAATCCCTCTAGGGACATTGAAATCCCTCTAGGGACATAGAAATCTATCCCTCTAGGGACATAGAAATCCCTCTAGGGACATAGAAATCCCTCTTGGGACATAGAAATCCCTCTTGGGACATAGAAATCCCTCTTGGGACATAGAAATCCCTCTAGGGACATTGAAATCCCTCTAGGGACATAGAAATCTATCCCTCTAGGGACATAGAAATCCCTCTAGGGACACAGAAATCCCTCTTGGGACATAGAAATCCCTCTTGGGACATAGAAATCCCTCTAGGGACATTGAAATCCCTCTAGCGACCTAGAAATCCCTCTAGCGACATAGAAATCCCTCTAGGGACATAGAAATCTATCCCTCTAGGGACATAGAAATCCCTCTAGGGACCTAGAAATCCCTCTAGGGACATAGAAATCCCTCTAGGGACCTAGAAATCTCTCTAGGGACATAGAAATCCCTCTAGGGACATAGAAATCTATCTCTCTAGGGACCTAGAAATCCCTCTAGGGACCTAGAAATCCCTCTAGGGACATAGAAATCCCTCTAGGGACATAGAAATCCCTCTATGTCCCTAGAGGGATAGATTTCTATGTCCCTAGAGGGATTTCTATGTCGCTAGAGGGATTTCAATGTCCCTAGAGGGATTTCTAGGTCCCTAGAGGGATAGATTTCTATGTCCCTAGAGGGATTTCTATGTCCCAAGAGGGATTTCTATGTCCCAAGAGGGATTTCTATGTCCCTAGAGGGATAGATTTCTATGTCCCTAGAGGGATTTCAATGTCCCTAGAGGGATTTCTATGTCCCAAGAGGGATTTCTATGTCCCAAGAGGGATTTCTAGGTCCCTAGAGGGATAGATTTCTATGTCCCTAGAGGGATTTCTATGTCGCTAGAGGGATTTCTAGGTCGCTAGAGGGATTTCTATGTCCCAAGAGGGATTTCTATGTCCCTAGAGGGATAGATTTCTATGTCCCTAGAGGGATTTCTATGTCGCTAGAGGGATTTCTAGGTCGCTAGAGGGATTTCTATGTCCCTAGAGGGATTTCTAGGTCCCTATGTCTTGGGACATAGAAATCCCTCTAGGGACATTGAAATTCCTCTAGGGACATAGAAATCTATCCCTCTAGGGACATAGAAATCCCTCTTGGGACATAGAAATCCCTCTTGGGACATAGAAATCCCTCTAGGGACATAGAAATCCCTCTAGGGACATAGAAATCTATCCCTCTAGGGACATAGAAATCCCTCTAGGGACATAGAAATCCCTCTTGGGACATAGAAATCCCTCTTGGGACATAGAAATCCCTCTAGGGACATTGAAATCCCTCTAGGGACATAGAAATCTATCCCTCTAGGGACATAGAAATCCCTCTTGGGACATAGAAATCCCTCTTGGGACATAGAAATCCCTCTAGGGACATAGAAATCTATCCCTCTAGGGACATAGAAATCCCTCTAGGGACATAGAAATCCCTCTTGGGACATAGAAATCCCTCTTGGGACATAGAAATCCCTCTAGGGACATAGAAATCTATCCCTCTTGGGACATAGAAATCCCTCTAGGGACATAGAAATCTATCCCTCTAGGGACATAGATATCCCTCTAGGGACATAGAAATCCCTCTAGGGACATAGAAATCTATCCCTCTAGGGACATAGAAATCTATCCCTCTAGGGACATAGAAATCCCTCTTGGGACATAGAAATCCCTCTAGGGACATAGAAATCCCTCTAGGGACATAGAAATCTATCCCTCTAGGGACCTAGAAATCCCTCTTGGGACATAGAAATCCCTCTTGGGACATAGAAATCCCTCTTGGGACATAGAAATCCCTCTAGGGACATTGAAATCCCTCTAGGGACATAGAAATCTATCCCTCTAGGGACATAGAAATCCCTCTTGGGACATAGAAATCCCTCTTGGGACATAGAAATCCCTCTAGGGACATAGAAATCTATCCCTCTAGGGAGCTAGAAATCCCTCTAGGGACATAGAAATCCCTCTAGCGACCTAGAAATCCCTCTAGCGACATAGAAATCCCTCTAGGGACATAGAAATCTATCCCTCTAGGGACATAGAAATTCCTCTTGGGACATAGAAATCCCTCTAGCGACCTAGAAATCCCTCTAGCGACATAGAAATCCCTCTAGGGACATAGAAATCCCTCTAGGGACATAGAAATCTATCCCTCTAGGGACATAGAAATCCCTCTTGGGACATAGAAATCCCTCTAGCGACCTAGAAATCCCTCTAGCGACCTAGAAATCCCTCTAGCGACATAGAAATCCCTCTAGGGACATAGAAATCCCTCTAGGGACATAGAAATCCCTCTAGGGACATAGAAATCTATCCCTCTAGGGACATAGAAATCCCTCTAGGGACCTAGAAATCCCTCTAGGGACATAGAAATCTATCCCTCTAGGGACATAGAAATCCCTCTAGGGACATAGAAATCCCTCTTGGGACATAGAAATCCCTCTTGGGACATTGAAATCCCTCTTGGGACATAGAAATCCCTCTAGGGACATAGAAATCCCTCTAGGGACATAGAAATCTATCCCTCTAGGGACATAGAAATCCCTCTAGGGACCTAGAAATCCCTCTTGGGACATAGAAATCCCTCTTGGGACATAGAAATCCCTCTAGGGACATTGAAATCCCTCTAGGGACATAGAAATCTATCCCTCTAGGGACATAGAAATCCCTCTTGGGACATAGAAATCCCTCTTGGGACATAGAAATCCCTCTAGGGACATAGAAATCTATCCCTCTAGGGACCTAGAAATCCCTCTAGCGACCTAGAAATCCCTCTAGCGACAAAGAAATCCCTCTAGGGACATAGAAATCTATCCCTCTAGGGACATAGAAATCCCTCTTGGGACATAGAAATCCCTCTAGCGACCTAGAAATCCCTCTAGCGACATAGAAATCCCTCTAGGGACATAGAAATCCCTCTAGGGACATAGAAATCTATCCCTCTAGGGACATAGAAATCCCTCTTGGGACATAGAAATCCCTCTAGCGACCTAGAAATCCCTCTAGCGACATAGAAATCCCTCTAGGGACATAGAAATCCCTCTAGGGACATAGAAATCCCTCTAGGGACATAGAAATCTATCCCTCTAGGGACATAGAAATCCCTCTAGGGACCTAGAAATCCCTCTAGGGACCTAGAAATCCCTCTAGGGACATAGAAATCTATCCCTCTAGGGACATAGAAATCCTTCTAGGGACATAGAAATCCCTCTAGGGACATAGAAATCCCTCTTGGGACATAGAAATCCCTCTTGGGACATAGAAATCCCTCTAGGGACATTGAAATCCCTCTAGGGACATAGAAATCTATCCCTCTAGGGACATAGAAATCCCTCTTGGGACATAGAAATCCCTCTTGGGACATAGAAATCCCTCTAGGGACATAGAAATCCCTCTAGGGACATAGAAATCTATCCCTCTAGGGACATAGAAATCCCTCTAGGGACATAGAAATCCCTCTTGGGACATAGAAATCCCTCTTGGGACATAGAAATCCCTCTAGGGACATTGAAATCCCTCTAGGGACATAGAAATCTATCCCTCTAGGGACATAGAAATCCCTCTAGGGACCTAGAAATCCCTCTAGGGACATAGAAATCCCTCTAGGGACATAGAAATCTATCCCTCTAGGGACATAGAAATCCCTCTTGGGACATAGAAATCCCTCTAGGGACGTAGAAATCCCTCTAGGGACCTAGAAATCCCTCTAGGGACATAGAAATCCCTCTAGGGACCTAGAAATCTCTCTAGGGACATAGAAATCCCTCTAGGGACATTGAAATCTATCTCTCTAGGGACCTAGAAATCCCTCTAGGGACCTAGAAATCCCTCTAGGGACATAGAAATCCCTCTAGGGACATAGAAATCCCTCTAGGGACCTAGAAATCCCTCCTAAAACTCCAGATATCCCTCTCAAAACCCAAGATAACAGTTACATTTCTACCAGTTACCTTGGATAACCTTACATTTTTGACAGACATCATTGTTTGTTTACTAGTCTGTTCGAGCGTTGTTGTGTTTGTTGCTCAGTTGTTCTTTGTTAATAATACAAGATAATGTCGATATTTTGTTGTTTGGTGTTTCTTAGTTATACGACAATGCTTATTTGGGATTTGGCAAGAACCGAGGAAGATGCAATTCATTTTTGCCAGGAGAAAAACATTTTGCAGAAAAATAGGAAATGTAGGGATAGAGACTCTTTTCAATCCATGTTGAACTGTATAGCAACCGATTTTCCACCGAAATGCGATTGAATGTTAAGTTTTTAAATAATTTTTTGAATTTTAAATATTTTATATATGTTGCATTATTTTACATCCTACACTTATTATTTATGATTAAATATACTTATTATTTATTTATTATACTTTATACTAGTTTTAGATAATTATTTTAATTTTAAATCGTTTATATATTGGAGTATTTATTGATCTCATTATTTTATTTATTTACATTATATACCAAATTATTTTATAATATGTTATATATTCAATTATATTGTTATTACTTCGATTTATGTATTTCCATTATTATTACTCTATTTATTGATCTCGTTATTATATTTATTTACATTATATACAACATTATTTTATAACATGTTATATATTTAATTATATTGTTATTACTTCGATTTATTTATTTCCAATATTATTACATTCCTATTTTGAAAGGTTATCCAAGGTAACCGTCTCTAGGGACATAGAAATCCCTCTAGAAACATAGAAATATATCCCTCTAGGGACATAGAAATCCCTCTTGGGACCTAGAAATCCCTCTAGGAACATAGAAATCCCTCTAGGGACATAGAAATCCCTCTAGGGACATAGAAATCTCTCTAGGGACATAGAAATCCCTCTAGGGACATTGAAATCTATCTCTCTAGGGACCTAGAAATCCCTCTAGGGACCTAGAAATCCCTCTAGGGACATAGAAATCCCTCTAGGGACATAGAAATCCCTCTAGGGACCTAGAAATCCCTCCTAAAACTCCAGATATCCCTCTCAAAACCCAAGATAACAGTTACATTTCTACCAGTTACCTTGGATAACCTTACATTTTTGACAGACATCATTGTTTGTTTACTAGTCTGTTCGAGCGTTGTTGTGTTTGTTGCTCAGTTGTTCTTTGTTAATAATACAAGATAATGTCGATATTTTGTTGTTTGGTGTTTCTTAGTTATACGACAATGCTTATTTGGGATTTGGCAAGAACCGAGGAAGATGCAATTCATTTTTGCCAGGAGAAAAACATTTTGCAGAAAAATAGGAAATGTAGGGATAGAGACTCTTTTCAATCCATGTTGAACTGTATAGCAACCCATTTTCCACCGAAATGCATTTGAATGTTAAGTTTTTAAATAATTTTTTGAATTTTAAATATTTTATATATGTTGCATTATTTTACATCCTACACTTATTATTTATGATTAAATATACTTATTATTTATTTATTATACTTTATACTAGTTTTAGATAATTATTTTAATTTTAAATCGTTTATATATTGGAGTATTTATTGATCTCATTATTTTATTTATTTACATTATATACCAAATTATTTTATAATATGTTATATATTCAATTATATTGTTATTACTTCGATTTATGTATTTCCATTATTATTACTCTATTTATTGATCTCGTTATTATATTTATTTACATTATATACAACATTATTTTATAACATGTTATATATTTAATTATATTGTTATTACTTCGATTTATTTATTTCCAATATTATTACATTCCTATTTTGAAAGGTTATCCAAGGTAACCGTCTCTAGGGACATAGAAATCCCTCTAGAAACATAGAAATATATCCCTCTAGGGACATAGAAATCCCTCTTGGGACCTAGAAATCCCTCTAGGGACATAGAAATCCCTCTAGGGACATAGAAATCCCTCTAGGGACATAGAAATCTATCCCTCTAGGGACATAGAAATCCCTCTAGGGACATAGAAATCCCTCTAGGGACATAGAAATCTATCCCTCTAGGGACATAGAAATCCCTCTAGGGACCTAGAAATCCCTCTGGGACATAGAAATCCCTCTAGGGACCTAGAAATCCCTCTAGCGACATAGAAATCCCTCTAAGGACATAGAAATCTCTCTCTCTAGGGACCTAGAAATCCCTCTAGGGACATAGAAATCCCTCTAGGGACATAGAAATCTATCCCTCTAGGGACATAGAAATCCCTCTTGGGACATAGAAATCCCTCTAGGGACATAGAAATCCCTCTAGGGACATAGAAATCTATCCCTCTAGGGACATAGAAATCCCTCTAGGGACCTAGAAATCCCTCTAGGGACCTAGAAATCCCTCTAGGGACATAGAAATCTATCCCTCTAGGGACATAGAAATCTATCCCTCTAGGGACATAGAAATCCCTCTAGGGACATAGAAATCCCTCTTGGGACATAGAAATCCCTCTTGGGACATAGAAATCCCTCTAGGGACATTGAAACCCCTCTAGGGACATAGAAATCTATCCCTCTAGGGACATAGAAATCCCTCTTGGGACATAGAAATCCCTCTTGGGACATAGAAATCCCTCTAGGGACATAGAAATCCCTCTAGGGACATAGAAATCTATCCCTCTAGGGACATAGAAATCCCTCTAGGGACATAGAAATCCCTCTTGGGACATAGAAATCCCTCTTGGGACATAGAAATCCCTCTAGGGACATTGAAATCCCTCTAGGGACATAGAAATCTATCCCTCTAGGGACATAGAAATCCCTCTTGGGACATAGAAATCCCTCTTGGGACATAGAAATCCCTCTAGGGACATTGAAATCCCTCTAGGGACATAGAAATCTATCCCTCTAGGGACATAGAAATCCCTCTTGGGACATAGAAATCCCTCTTGGGACATAGAAATCCCTCTAGGGACACAGAAATCTATCCCTCTAGGGACATAGAAATCCCTCTAGGGACATAGAAATCCCTCTTGGGACATAGAAATCCCTCTAGCGACCTAGAAATCCCTCTAGCGACATAGAAATCCCTCTAGGGACATAGAAATCCCTCTTGGGACATAGAAATCTATCCCTCTAGGGACATAGAAATCCCTCTTGGGACAGAGAAATCCCTCTAGCGACCTAGAAATCCCTCTAGCGACATAGAAATCCCTCTAGGGACATAGAAATCCCTCTAGGGACATAGAAATCCCTCTAGGGACATAGAAATCTATCCCTCTAGGGACATAGAAATCCCTCTAGGGACATAGAAATCCCTCTAGGGACCTACAAATCCCTCTAGGGACCTAGAAATCCCTCTAGGGACATAGAAATCTATCCCTCTAGGGACATAGAAATCCCTCTAGGGACATAGAAATCCCTCTTGGGACATAGAAATCCCTCTTGGGACATAGAAATCCCTCTAGGGACATAGAAATCTATCCCTCTAGGGACATAGAAATCCCTCTAGGGACCTAGAAATCCCTCTAGGGACATAGAAATCCCTCTAGGGACATTGAAATCCCTCTAGGGACATAGAAATCTATCCCTCTAGGGACATAGAAATCCCTCTTGGGACATAGAAATCCCTCTTGGGACATAGAAATCCCTCTAGGGACATAGAAATCTATCCCTCTAGGGACATAGAAATCCCTCTAGGGACATAGAAATCCCTCTTGGGACATAGAAATCCCTCTAGGGACATAGAAATCCCTCTAGGGACATAGAAATCTATCCCTCTTGGGACATAGAAATCCCCCTAGGGACATAGAAATCTATCCCTCTAGGGACATAGAAATCCCTCTAGGGACATAGAAATCCCTCTTGGGACATAGAAATCCCTCTAGGGACATAGAAATCCCTCTAGGGACATAGAAATCTATCCCTCTAGGGACATAGAAATCCCTCTTGGGACATAGAAATCCCTCTAGGGACATAGAAATCCCTCTAGGGACATAGAAATCTATCCCTCTAGGGACATAGAAATCCCTCTAGGGACCTAGAAATCCCTCTTGGGACATAGAAATCCCTCTTGGGACATAGAAATCCCTCTTGGGACATAGAAATCCCTCTAGGGACATAGAAATCTATCCCTCTAGGGACCTAGAAATCCCTCTAGGGACATAGAAATCCCTCTAGCGACCTAGAAATCCCTCTAGCGACATAGAAATCCCTCTAGGGACATAGAAATCTATCCCTCTAGGGACATAGAAATCCCTCTTGGGACATAGAAATCCCTCTAGCGACCTAGAAATCCCTCTAGCGACATAGAAATCCCTCTAGGGACATAGAAATCCCTCTTGGGACATAGAAATCCCTCTAGGGACATAGAAATCCCTCTAGGGACATAGAAATCTATCCCTCTAGGGACATAGAAATCCCTCTTGGGACATAGAAATCCCTCTAGGGACATAGAAATCCCTCTAGGGACATAGAAATCTATCCCTCTAGGGACCTAGAAATCCCTCTTGGGACATAGAAATCCCTCTTGGGACATAGAAATCCCTCTAGGGACATTGAAATCCCTCTAGGGACATAGAAATCTATCCCTCTAGGGACATAGAAATCCCTCTTGGGACATAGAAATCCCTCTAGCGACCTAGAAATCCCTCTAGCGACATAGAAATCCCTCTAGGGACATAGAAATCCCTCTAGGGACATAGAAATCTATCCCTCTAGGGACATAGAAATCCCTCTTGGGACATAGAAATCCCTCTAGGGACATAGAAATCCCTCTAGGGACATAGAAATCTATCCCTCTAGGGACATAGAAATCCCTCTAGGGACATAGAAATCCCTCTAGGGACATAGAAATCTATCCCTCTAGGGACATAGAAATCCCTCTAGGGACCTAGAAATCCCTCTGGGACATAGAAATCCCTCTAGGGACCTAGAAATCCCTCTAGCGACATAGAAATCCCTCTAAGGACATAGAAATCCCTCTAGGGACATAGAAATCCCTCTTGGGACATAGAAATCCCTCTTGGGACATAGAAATCCCTCTAGGGACATAGAAATCCCTCTAGGGACATAGAAATCTATCCCTCTAGGGACATAGAAATCCCTCTAGGGACATAGAAATCCCTCTTGGGACATAGAAATCCCTCTTGGGACATAGAAATCCCTCTAGGGACATTGAAATCCCTCTAGGGACATAGAAATCTATCCCTCTAGGGACATAGAAATCCCTCTTGGGACATAGAAATCCCTCTTGGGACATAGAAATCCCTCTAGGGACATAGAAATCTATCCCTCTAGGGACATAGAAATCCCTCTAGGGACATAGAAATCCCTCTAGGGACATAGAAATCTATCCCTCTTGGGACATAGAAATCCCTCTAGGGACATAGAAATCTATCCCTCTAGGGACATAGAAATCCCTCTTGGGACATAGAAATCTATCCCTCTAGGGACATAGAAATCCCTCTTGGGACAGAGAAATCCCTCTAGCGACCTAGAAATCCCTCTAGCGACATAGAAATCCCTCTAGGGACATAGAAATCCCTCTAGGGACATAGAAATCCCTCTAGGGACATAGAAATCTATCCCTCTAGGGACATAGAAATCCCTCTAGGGACCTAGAAATCCCTCTAGGGACCTAGAAATCCCTCTAGGGACCTAGAAATCCCTCTAGGGACATAGAAATCTATCCCTCTAGGGACATAGAAATCCCTCTAGGGACATAGAAATCCCTCTTGGGACATAGAAATCCCTCTTGGGACATAGAAATCCCTCTAGGGACATAGAAATCTATCCCTCTAGGGACATAGAAATCCCTCTAGGGACCTAGAAATCCCTCTAGGGACATAGAAATCCCTCTAGGGACATTGAAATCCCTCTAGGGACATAGAAATCTATCCCTCTAGGGACATAGAAATCCCTCTTGGGACATAGAAATCCCTCTTGGGACATAGAAATCCCTCTAGGGACATAGAAATCTATCCCTCTAGGGACATAGAAATCCCTCTAGGGACATAGAAATCCCTCTTGGGACATAGAAATCCCTCTAGGGACATAGAAATCCCTCTAGGGACATAGAAATCTATCCCTCTTGGGACATAGAAATCCCTCTAGGGACATAGAAATCTATCCCTCTAGGGACATAGAAATCCCTCTAGGGACATAGAAATCCCTCTTGGGACATAGAAATCCCTCTAGGGACATAGAAATCCCTCTAGGGACATAGAAATCTATCCCTCTAGGGACATAGAAATCCCTCTTGGGACATAGAAATCCCTCTAGGGACATAGAAATCCCTCTAGGGACATAGAAATCTATCCCTCTAGGGACATAGAAATCCCTCTAGGGACCTAGAAATCCCTCTTGGGACATAGAAATCCCTCTAGGGACATAGAAATCCCTCTTGGGACATAGAAATCCCTCTTGGGACATAGAAATCCCTCTAGGGACATAGAAATCTATCCCTCTAGGGACCTAGAAATCCCTCTAGGGACATAGAAATCCCTCTAGCGACCTAGAAATCCCTCTAGCGACATAGAAATCCCTCTAGGGACATAGAAATCTATCCCTCTAGGGACATAGAAATCCCTCTTGGGACATAGAAATCCCTCTAGCGACCTAGAAATCCCTCTAGCGACATAGAAATCCCTCTAGGGACATAGAAATCCCTCTTGGGACATAGAAATCCCTCTAGGGACATAGAAATCCCTCTAGGGACATAGAAATCTATCCCTCTAGGGACATAGAAATCCCTCTTGGGACATAGAAATCCCTCTAGGGACATAGAAATCCCTCTAGGGACATAGAAATCTATCCCTCTAGGGACCTAGAAATCCCTCTTGGGACATAGAAATCCCTCTTGGGACATAGAAATCCCTCTAGGGACATTGAAATCCCTCTAGGGACATAGAAATCTATCCCTCTAGGGACATAGAAATCCCTCTTGGGACATAGAAATCCCTCTAGCGACCTAAAAATCCCTCTAGCGACATAGAAATCCCTCTAGGGACATAGAAATCCCTCTAGGGACATAGAAATCTATCCCTCTAGGGACATAGAAATCCCTCTTGGGACATAGAAATCCCTCTAGGGACATAGAAATCCCTCTAGGGACATAGAAATCTATCCCTCTAGGGACATAGAAATCCCTCTAGGGACATAGAAATCCCTCTAGGGACATAGAAATCTATCCCTCTAGGGACATAGAAATCCCTCTAGGGACCTAGAAATCCCTCTGGGACATAGAAATCCCTCTAGGGACCTAGAAATCCCTCTAGCGACATAGAAATCCCTCTAAGGACATAGAAATCTCTCTCTCTAGGGACCTAGAAATCCCTCTAGGGACATAGAAATCCCTCTAGGGACATAGAAATCTATCCCTCTAGGGACATAGAAATCCCTCTTGGGACATAGAAATCCCTCTAGGGACATAGAAATCCCTCTAGGGACATAGAAATCTATCCCTCTAGGGACATAGAAATCCCTCTAGGGACCTAGAAATCCCTCTAGGGACATAGAAATCTATCCCTCTAGGGACATAGAAATCCCTCTAGGGACATAGAAATCCCTCTAGGGACATAGAAATCCCTCTTGGGACATAGAAATCCCTCTAGGGACATAGAAATCCCTCTTGGGACATAGAAATCCCTCTTGGGACATAGAAATCCCTCTAGGGACATAGAAATCTATCCCTCTAGGGACCTAGAAATCCCTCTAGGGACATAGAAATCCCTCTAGCGACCTAGAAATCCCTCTAGCGACATAGAAATCCCTCTAGGGACATAGAAATCTATCCCTCTAGGGACATAGAAATCCCTCTTGGGACATAGAAATCCCTCTAGCTACCTAGAAATCCCTCTAGCGACATAGAAATCCCTCTAGGGACATAGAAATCCCTCTTGGGACATAGAAATCCCTCTAGGGACATAGAAATCCCTCTAGGGACATAGAAATCTATCCCTCTAGGGACATAGAAATCCCTCTTGGGACATAGAAATCCCTCTTGGGACATAGAAATCCCTCTTGGGACATAGAAATCCCTCTAGGGACATTGAAATCCCTCTAGGGACATAGAAATCTATCCCTCTAGGGACATAGAAATCCCTCTTGGGACATAGAAATCCCTCTTGGGACATAGAAATCCCTCTAGGGACATAGAAATCTATCCCTCTAGGGACATAGAAATCCCTCTAGGGACATAGAAATCCCTCTTGGGACATAGAAATCCCTCTAGCGACCTAGAAATCCCTCTAGCGACATAGAAATCCCTCTAGGGACATAGAAATCCCTCTTGGGACATAGAAATCTATCCCTCTAGGGACATAGAAATCCCTCTTGGGACAGAGAAATCCCTCTAGCGACCTAGAAATCCCTCTAGCGACATAGAAATCCCTCTAGGGACATAGAAATCCCTCTAGGGACATAGAAATCCCTCTAGGGACATAGAAATCTATCCCTCTAGGGACATAGAAATCCCTCTAGGGACCTAGAAATCCCTCTAGGGACCTAGAAATCCCTCTAGGGACATAGAAATCTATCCCTCTAGGGACATAGAAATCCCTCTAGGGACATAGAAATCCCTCTTGGGACATAGAAATCCCTCTTGGGACATAGAAATCCCTCTAGGGACCTAGAAATCCCTCTAGGGACATAGAAATCCCTCTAGGGACATTGAAATCCCTCTAGGGACATAGAAATCTATCCCTCTAGGGACATAGAAATCCCTCTTGGGACATAGAAATCCCTCTTGGGACATAGAAATCCCTCTAGGGACATAGAAATCTATCCCTCTAGGGACATAGAAATCCCTCTAGGGACATAGAAATCCCTCTTGGGACATAGAAATCCCTCTAGGGACATAGAAATCCCTCTAGGGACATAGAAATCTATCCCTCTTGGGACATAGAAATCCCTCTAGGGACATAGAAATCTATCCCTCTAGGGACATAGAAATCCCTCTAGGGACATAGAAATCCCTCTTGGGACATAGAAATCCCTCTAGGGACATAGAAATCCCTCTAGGGACATAGAAATCTATCCCTCTAGGGACATAGAAATCCCTCTTGGGACATAGAAATCCCTCTAGGGACATAGAAATCCCTCTAGGGACATAGAAATCTATCCCTCTAGGGACATAGAAATCCCTCTAGGGACCTAGAAATCCCTCTTGGGACATAGAAATCCCTCTAGGGACATAGAAATCCCTCTTGGGACATAGAAATCCCTCTTGGGACATAGAAATCCCTCTAGGGACATAGAAATCTATCCCTCTAGGGACCTAGAAATCCCTCTAGGGACATAGAAATCCCTCTAGCGACCTAGAAATCCCTCTAGCGACATAGAAATCCCTCTAGGGACATAGAAATCTATCCCTCTAGGGACATAGAAATCCCTCTTGGGACATAGAAATCCCTCTAGCGACCTAGAAATCCCTCTAGCGACATAGAAATCCCTCTAGGGACATAGAAATCCCTCTTGGGACATAGAAATCCCTCTAGGGACATAGAAATCCCTCTAGGGACATAGAAATCTATCCCTCTAGGGACATAGAAATCCCTCTTGGGACATAGAAATCCCTCTAGGGACATAGAAATCCCTCTAGGGACATAGAAATCTATCCCTCTAGGGACCTAGAAATCCCTCTTGGGACATAGAAATCCCTCTTGGGACATAGAAATCTATCCCTCTAGGGACATAGAAATCCCTCTCTCTAGGGACCTAGAAATCCCTCTAGGGACATAGAAATCCCTCTAGGGACATAGAAATCTATCCCTCTAGGGACATAGAAATCCCTCTTGGGACATAGAAATCCCTCTAGGGACATAGAAATCCCTCTAGGGACATAGAAATCTATCCCTCTAGGGACATAGAAATCCCTCTAGGGACCTAGAAATCCCTCTAGGGACCTAGAAATCCCTCTAGGGACATAGAAATCTATCCCTCTAGGGACATAGAAATCCCTCTAGGGACATAGAAATCCCTCTTGGGACATAGAAATCCCTCTTGGGACATAGAAATCCCTCTAGGGACATTGAAATCCCTCTAGGGACATAGAAATCTATCCCTCTAGGGACATAGAAATCCCTCTTGGGACATAGAAATCCCTCTTGGGACATAGAAATCCCTCTAGGGACATAGAAATCCCTCTAGGGACATAGAAATCTATCCCTCTAGGGACATAGAAATCCCTCTAGGGACATAGAAATCCCTCTTGGGACATAGAAATCCCTCTTGGGACATAGAAATCCCTCTAGGGACATTGAAATCCCTCTAGGGACATAGAAATCTATCCCTCTAGGGACATAGAAATCCCTCTAGGGACATAGAAATCTATCCCTCTAGGGACATAGAAATCCCTCTAGGGACATAGAAATCCCTCTAGGGACATAGAAATCTATCCCTCTAGGGACATAGAAATCCCTCTAGGGACCTAGAAATCCCTCTGGGACATAGAAATCCCTCTAGGGACCTAGAAATCCCTCTAGCGACATAGAAATCCCTCTAAGGACATAGAAATCCCTCTAGGGACATAGAAATCCCTCTTGGGACATAGAAATCCCTCTTGGGACATAGAAATCCCTCTAGGGACATAGAAATCCCTCTAGGGACATAGAAATCTATCCCTCTAGGGACATAGAAATCCCTCTAGGGACATAGAAATCCCTCTTGGGACATAGAAATCCCTCTTGGGACATAGAAATCCCTCTAGGGACATTGAAATCCCTCTAGGGACATAGAAATCTATCCCTCTAGGGACATAGAAATCCCTCTTGGGACATAGAAATCCCTCTTGGGACATAGAAATCCCTCTAGGGACATAGAAATCTATCCCTCTAGGGACATAGAAATCCCTCTAGGGACATAGAAATCCCTCTAGGGACATAGAAATCTATCCCTCTTGGGACATAGAAATCCCTCTAGGGACATAGAAATCTATCCCTCTAGGGACATAGAAATCCCTCTTGGGACATAGAAATCTATCCCTCTAGGGACATAGAAATCCCTCTTGGGACAGAGAAATCCCTCTAGCGACCTAGAAATCCCTCTAGCGACATAGAAATCCCTCTAGGGACATAGAAATCCCTCTAGGGACATAGAAATCCCTCTAGGGACATAGAAATCTATCCCTCTAGGGACATAGAAATCCCTCTAGGGACCTAGAAATCCCTCTAGGGACCTAGAAATCCCTCTAGGGACATAGAAATCTATCCCTCTAGGGACATAGAAATCCCTCTAGGGACATAGAAATCCCTCTTGGGACATAGAAATCCCTCTTGGGACATAGAAATCCCTCTAGGGACATAGAAATCTATCCCTCTAGGGACATAGAAATCCCTCTAGGGACCTAGAAATCCCTCTAGGGACATAGAAATCCCTCTAGGGACATTGAAATCCCTCTAGGGACATAGAAATCTATCCCTCTAGGGACATAGAAATCCCTCTTGGGACATAGAAATCCCTCTTGGGACATAGAAATCCCTCTAGGGACATAGAAATCTATCCCTCTAGGGACATAGAAATCCCTCTAGGGACATAGAAATCCCTCTTGGGACATAGAAATCCCTCTAGGGACATAGAAATCCCTCTAGGGACATAGAAATCTATCCCTCTTGGGACATAGAAATCCCTCTAGGGACATAGAAATCTATCCCTCTAGGGACATAGAAATCCCTCTAGGGACATAGAAATCCCTCTTGGGACATAGAAATCCCTCTAGGGACATAGAAATCCCTCTAGGGACATAGAAATCTATCCCTCTAGGGACATAGAAATCCCTCTTGGGACATAGAAATCCCTCTAGGGACATAGAAATCCCTCTAGGGACATAGAAATCTATCCCTCTAGGGACATAGAAATCCCTCTAGGGACCTAGAAATCCCTCTTGGGACATAGAAATCCCTCTAGGGACATAGAAATCCCTCTTGGGACATAGAAATCCCTCTTGGGACATAGAAATCCCTCTAGGGACATAGAAATCTATCCCTCTAGGGACCTAGAAATCCCTCTAGGGACATAGAAATCCCTCTAGCGACCTAGAAATCCCTCTAGCGACATAGAAATCCCTCTAGGGACATAGAAATCTATCCCTCTAGGGACATAGAAATCCCTCTTGGGACAGAGAAATCCCTCTAGCGACCTAGAAATCCCTCTAGCGACATAGAAATCCCTCTAGGGACATAGAAATCCCTCTAGGGACATAGAAATCCCTCTAGGGACATAGAAATCTATCCCTCTAGGGACATAGAAATCCCTCTAGGGACCTAGAAATCCCTCTAGGGACCTAGAAATCCCTCTAGGGACATAGAAATCTATCCCTCTAGGGACATAGAAATCCCTCTAGGGACATAGAAATCCCTCTTGGGACATAGAAATCCCTCTTGGGACATAGAAATCCCTCTAGGGACATAGAAATCTATCCCTCTAGGGACATAGAAATCCCTCTAGGGACCTAGAAATCCCTCTAGGGACATAGAAATCCCTCTAGGGACATTGAAATCCCTCTAGGGACATAGAAATCTATCCCTCTAGGGACATAGAAATCCCTCTTGGGACATAGAAATCCCTCTTGGGACATAGAAATCCCTCTAGGGACATAGAAATCTATCCCTCTAGGGACATAGAAATCCCTCTAGGGACATAGAAATCCCTCTTGGGACATAGAAATCCCTCTAGGGACATAGAAATCCCTCTAGGGACATAGAAATCTATCCCTCTTGGGACATAGAAATCCCTCTAGGGACATAGAAATCTATCCCTCTAGGGACATAGAAATCCCTCTAGGGACATAGAAATCCCTCTTGGGACATAGAAATCCCTCTAGGGACATAGAAATCCCTCTAGGGACATAGAAATCTATCCCTCTAGGGACATAGAAATCCCTCTTGGGACATAGAAATCCCTCTAGGGACATAGAAATCCCTCTAGGGACATAGAAATCTATCCCTCTAGGGACATAGAAATCCCTCTAGGGACCTAGAAATCCCTCTTGGGACATAGAAATCCCTCTAGGGACATAGAAATCCCTCTTGGGACATAGAAATCCCTCTTGGGACATAGAAATCCCTCTAGGGACATAGAAATCTATCCCTCTAGGGACCTAGAAATCCCTCTAGGGACATAGAAATCCCTCTAGCGACCTAGAAATCCCTCTAGCGACATAGAAATCCCTCTAGGGACATAGAAATCTATCCCTCTAGGGACATAGAAATCCCTCTTGGGACATAGAAATCCCTCTAGCGACCTAGAAATCCCTCTAGCGACATAGAAATCCCTCTAGGGACATAGAAATCCCTCTTGGGACATAGAAATCCCTCTAGGGACATAGAAATCCCTCTAGGGACATAGAAATCTATCCCTCTAGGGACATAGAAATCCCTCTTGGGACATAGAAATCCCTCTAGGGACATAGAAATCCCTCTAGGGACATAGAAATCTATCCCTCTAGGGACCTAGAAATCCCTCTTGGGACATAGAAATCCCTCTTGGGACATAGAAATCCCTCTAGGGACATTGAAATCCCTCTAGGGACATAGAAATCTATCCCTCTAGGGACATAGAAATCCCTCTTGGGACATAGAAATCCCTCTAGCGACCTAGAAATCCCTCTAGCGACATAGAAATCCCTCTAGGGACATAGAAATCCCTCTAGGGACATAGAAATCTATCCCTCTAGGGACATAGAAATCCCTCTTGGGACATAGAAATCCCTCTAGGGACATAGAAATCCCTCTAGGGACATAGAAATCTATCCCTCTAGGGACATAGAAATCCCTCTAGGGACATAGAAATCCCTCTAGGGACATAGAAATCTATCCCTCTAGGGACATAGAAATCCCTCTAGGGACCTAGAAATCCCTCTGGGACATAGAAATCCCTCTAGGGACCTAGAAATCCCTCTAGCGACATAGAAATCCCTCTAAGGACATAGAAATCTCTCTCTCTAGGGACCTAGAAATCCCTCTAGGGACATAGAAATCCCTCTAGGGACATAGAAATCTATCCCTCTAGGGACATAGAAATCCCTCTTGGGACATAGAAATCCCTCTAGGGACATAGAAATCCCTCTAGGGACATAGAAATCTATCCCTCTAGGGACATAGAAATCCCTCTAGGGACCTAGAAATCCCTCTAGGGACCTAGAAATCCCTCTAGGGACATAGAAATCTATCCCTCTAGGGACATAGAAATCCCTCTAGGGACATAGAAATCCCTCTTGGGACATAGAAATCCCTCTAGGGACATAGAAATCCCTCTTGGGACATAGAAATCCCTCTTGGGACATAGAAATCCCTCTAGGGACATAGAAATCTATCCCTCTAGGGACCTAGAAATCCCTCTAGGGACATAGAAATCCCTCTAGCGACCTAGAAATCCCTCTAGCGACATAGAAATCCCTCTAGGGACATAGAAATCTATCCCTCTAGGGACATAGAAATCCCTCTTGGGACATAGAAATCCCTCTAGCTACCTAGAAATCCCTCTAGCGACATAGAAATCCCTCTTGGGACATAGAAATCCCTCTAGGGACATAGAAATCCCTCTAGGGACATAGAAATCTATCCCTCTAGGGACATAGAAATCCCTCTTGGGACATAGAAATCCCTCTTGGGACATAGAAATCCCTCTTGGGACATGGAAATCCCTCTAGGGACATTGAAATCCCTCTAGGGACATAGAAATCTATCCCTCTAGGGACATAGAAATCCCTCTTGGGACATAGAAATCCCTCTTGGGACATAGAAATCCCTCTAGGGACATAGAAATCTATCCCTCTAGGGACATAGAAATCCCTCTAGGGACATAGAAATCCCTCTTGGGACATAGAAATCCCTCTAGCGACCTAGAAATCCCTCTAGCGACATAGAAATCCCTCTAGGGACATAGAAATCCCTCTTGGGACATAGAAATCTATCCCTCTAGGGACATAGAAATCCCTCTTGGGACAGAGAAATCCCTCTAGCGACCTAGAAATCCCTCTAGCGACATAGAAATCCCTCTAGGGACATAGAAATCCCTCTAGGGACATAGAAATCCCTCTAGGGACATAGAAATCTATCCCTCTAGGGACATAGAAATCCCTCTAGGGACCTAGAAATCCCTCTAGGGACCTAGAAATCCCTCTAGGGACATAGAAATCTATCCCTCTAGGGACATAGAAATCCCTCTAGGGACATAGAAATCCCTCTTGGGACATAGAAATCCCTCTTGGGACATAGAAATCCCTCTAGGGACCTAGAAATCCCTCTAGGGACATAGAAATCCCTCTAGGGACATTGAAATCCCTCTAGGGACATAGAAATCTATCCCTCTAGGGACATAGAAATCCCTCTTGGGACATAGAAATCCCTCTTGGGACATAGAAATCCCTCTAGGGACATAGAAATCTATCCCTCTAGGGACATAGAAATCCCTCTAGGGACATAGAAATCCCTCTTGGGACATAGAAATCCCTCTAGGGACATAGAAATCCCTCTAGGGACATAGAAATCTATCCCTCTTGGGACATAGAAATCCCTCTAGGGACATAGAAATCTATCCCTCTAGGGACATAGAAATCCCTCTAGGGACATAGAAATCCCTCTTGGGACATAGAAATCCCTCTAGGGACATAGAAATCCCTCTAGGGACATAGAAATCTATCCCTCTAGGGACATAGAAATCCCTCTTGGGACATAGAAATCCCTCTAGGGACATAGAAATCCCTCTAGGGACATAGAAATCTATCCCTCTAGGGACATAGAAATCCCTCTAGGGACCTAGAAATCCCTCTTGGGACATAGAAATCCCTCTAGGGACATAGAAATCCCTCTTGGGACATAGAAATCCCTCTTGGGACATAGAAATCCCTCTAGGGACATAGAAATCTATCCCTCTAGGGACCTAGAAATCCCTCTAGGGACATAGAAATCCCTCTAGCGACCTAGAAATCCCTCTAGCGACATAGAAATCCCTCTAGGGACATAGAAATCTATCCCTCTAGGGACATAGAAATCCCTCTTGGGACATAGAAATCCCTCTAGGGACATAGAAATCCCTCTAGGGACATAGAAATCTATCCCTCTAGGGACATAGAAATCCCTCTAGGGACCTAGAAATCCCTCTAGGGACCTAGAAATCCCTCTAGGGACATAGAAATCTATCCCTCTAGGGACATAGAAATCTATCCCTCTAGGGACATAGAAATCCCTCTAGGGACATAGAAATCCCTCTTGGGACATAGAAATCCCTCTTGGGACATAGAAATCCCTCTAGGGACATTGAAATCCCTCTAGGGACATAGAAATCCCTCTTGGGACATAGTAATCCCTCTAGGGACATAGAAATCTATCCCTCTAGGGACATAGAAATCCCTCTAGGGACATAGAAATCCCTCTTGGGACATAGAAATCCCTCTAGCGACCTAGAAATCCCTCTAGCGACATAGAAATCCCTCTAGGGACATAGAAATCTATCCCTCTAGGGACATAGAAATCCCTCTAGGGACATAGAAATCCCTCTTGGGACAGAGAAATCCCTCTAGCGACCTAGAAATCCCTCTAGCGACATAGAAATCCCTCTAGGGACATAGAAATCCCTCTAGGGACATAGAAATCCCTCTAGGGACATAGAAATCTATCCCTCTAGGGACATAGAAATCCCTCTAGGGACATAGAAATCTATCCCTCTAGGGACATAGAAATCCCTCTAGGGACCTAGAAATCCCTCTAGCGACATAGAAATCCCTCTAGGGACATAGAAATCCCTCTAGGGACATAGAAATCCCTCTTGGGACATAGAAATCCCTCTTGGGACATAGAAATCCCTCTAGGGACATAGAAATCTATCCCTCTAGGGACCTAGAATTCCCTCTAGGGACATAGAAATCCCTCTAGCGACCTAGAAATCCCTCTAGCGACATAGAAATCCCTCTAGGGACATAGAAATCTATCCCTCTAGGGACATAGAAATCCCTCTAGGGACATAGAAATCCCTCTTGGGACATAGAAATCCCTCTTGGGACATAGAAATCCCTCTAGGGACATTGAAATCCCTCTAGGGACATAGAAATCTATCCCTCTAGGGACATAGAAATCCCTCTAGGGACATAGAAATCTATCCCTCTAGGGACATAGAAATCCCTCTAGGGACATAGAAATCCCTCTTGGGACATAGAAATCCCTCTTGGGACATAGAAATCCCTCTAGGGACATTGAAATCCCTCTAGGGACATAGAAATCTATCCCTCTAGGGACATAGAAATCCCTCTTGGGACATAGAAATCTATCCCTCTAGGGACATAGAAATCCCTCTAGGGACATAGAAATCCCTCTTGGGACATAGAAATCCCTCTAGGGACATAGAAATCCCTCTAGGGACATAGAAATCTATCCCTCTAGGGACATAGAAATCCCTCTAGGGACATAGAAATCCCTCTTGGGACATAGAAATCCCTCTTGGGACATAGAAATCCCTCTAGGGACATTGAAATCCCTCTAGGGACATAGAAATCTATCCCTCTAGGGACATAGAAATCCCTCTTGGGACATAGAAATCCCTCTTGGGACATAGAAATCCCTCTAGGGACATAGAAATCCCTCTAGGGACATAGAAATCTATTCCTCTAGGGACATAGAAATCCCTCTAGGGACATAGAAATCCCTCTTGGGACATAGAAATCCCTCTTGGGACATAGAAATCTATCCCTCTAGGGACATAGAAATCCCTCTAGGGACCTATAAATCCCTCTAGGGACATTGAAATCCCTCTAGGGACATAGAAATCTATCCCTCTAGGGACATAGAAATCCCTCTTGGGACATAGAAATCCCTCTTGGGACATAGAAATCCCTCTAGGGACATAGAAATCTATCCCTCTAGGGACATAGAAATCCCTCTAGGGACATAGAAATCCCTCTTGGGACATAGAAATCCCTCTAGGGACATAGAAATCCCTCTAGGGACATAGAAATCTATCCCTCTTGGGACATAGAAATCCCTCTAGGGACATAGAAATCCCTCTTGGGACATAGAAATCCCTCTTGGGACATAGAAATCCCTCTAGGGACATAGAAATCCCTCTTGGGACATAGAAATCCCTCTAGGGACATAGAAATCCCTCTAGGGACATAGAAATCTATCCCTCTTGGGACATAGAAATCCCTCTAGGGACATAGAAATCCCTCTTGGGACATAGAAATCCCTCTTGGGACATAGAAATCCCTCTAGGGACATAGAAATCTATCCCTCTAGGGACCTAGAAATCCCTCTAGGGACATAGAAATCCCTCTAGCGACCTAGAAATCCCTCTAGCGACATAGAAATCCCTCTAGGGACATAGAAATCTATCCCTCTAGGGACATAGAAATCCCTCTTGGGACATAGAAATCCCTCTAGCGACCTAGAAATCCCTCTAGCGACATAGAAATCCCTCTAGGGACATAGAAATCCCTCTTGGGACATAGAAATCCCTCTAGGGACATAGAAATCCCTCTAGGGACATAGAAATCTATCCCTCTAGGGACATAGAAATCCCTCTTGGGACATAGAAATCCCTCTAGGGACATAGAAATCCCTCTAGGGACATAGAAATCTATCCCTCTAGGGACCTAGAAATCCCTCTTGGGACATAGAAATCCCTCTTGGGACATAGAAATCCCTCTAGGGACATTGAAATCCCTCTAGGGACATAGAAATCTATCCCTCTAGGGACATAGAAATCCCTCTTGGGACATAGAAATCCCTCTAGCGACCTAGAAATCCCTCTAGCGACATAGAAATCCCTCTAGGGACATAGAAATCCCTCTAGGGACATAGAAATCTATCCCTCTAGGGACATAGAAATCCCTCTTGGGACATAGAAATCCCTCTAGGGACATAGAAATCCCTCTAGGGACATAGAAATCTATCCCTCTAGGGACATAGAAATCCCTCTAGGGACATAGAAATCCCTCTAGGGACATAGAAATCTATCCCTCTAGGGACCTAGAAATCCCTTTAGCGACATAGAAATCCCTCTAAGGACATAGAAATCTCTCTCTCTAGGGACCTAGAAATCCCTCTAGGGACATAGAAATCCCTCTAAGGACATAGAAATCTCTCTCTCTAGGGACCTAGAAATCCCTCTAGGGACATAGAAATCCCTCTAGGGACATAGAAATCTATCCCTCTAGGGACATAGAAATCCCTCTTGGGACATAGAAATCCCTCTAGGGACATAGAAATCCCTCTAGGGACATAGAAATCTATCCCTCTAGGGACATAGAAATCCCTCTAGGGACCTAGAAATCCCTCTAGGGACCTAGAAATCCCTCTAGGGACATAGAAATCTATCCCTCTAGGGACATAGAAATCCCTCTAGGGACCTAGAAATCCCTCTAGGGACCTAGAAATCCCTCTAGGGACATAGAAATCTATCCCTCTAGGGACATAGAAATCCCTCTAGGGACATAGAAATCCCTCTTGGGACATAGAAATCCCTCTTGGGACATAGAAATCCCTCTAGGGACATTGAAATCCCTCTAGGGACATAGAAATCCCTCTTGGGACATAGAAATCCCTCTAGGGACATAGAAATCCCTCTAGGGACATAGAAATCTATCCCTCTAGGGACATAGAAATCCCTCTAGGGACATAGAAATCCCTCTTGGGACATAGAAATCCCTCTTAGGACATAGAAATCCCTCTAGGGACATTGAAATCCCTCTAGGGACATAGAAATCTATCCCTCTAGGGACATAGAAATCCCTCTTGGGACATAGAAATCCCTCTTGGGACATAGAAATCCCTCTAGGGACATAGAAATCTATCCCTCTAGGGACATAGAAATCCCTCTAGGGACATAGAAATCCCTCTTGGGACATAGAAATCCCTCTTGGGACATAGAAATCCCTCTAGGGACATTGAAATCCCTCTAGGGACATAGAAATCTATCCCTCTAGGGACATAGAAATCCCTCTTGGGACATAGAAATCCCTCTTGGGACATAGAAATCCCTCTAGGGACATAGAAATCTATCCCTCTAGGGACATAGAAATCCCTCTAGGGACATAGAAATCCCTCTTGGGACATAGAAATCCCTCTAGGGACATAGAAATCCCTCTAGGGACATAGAAATCTATCCCTCTTGGGACATAGAAATCCCTCTAGGGACATAGAAATCTATCCCTCTAGGGACATAGAAATCCCTCTAGGGACATAGAAATCCCTCTTGGGACATAGAAATCCCTCTAGGGACATAGAAATCCCTCTAGGGACATAGAAATCTATCCCTCTAGGGACATAGAAATCCCTCTTGGGACATAGAAATCCCTCTAGGGACATAGAAATCCCTCTAGGGACATAGAAATCTATCCCTCTAGGGACATAGAAATCCCTCTAGGGACCTAGAAATCCCTCTTGGGACATAGAAATCCCTCTTGGGACATAGAAATCCCTCTAGGGACATTGAAATCCCTCTAGGGACATAGAAATCTATCCCTCTAGGGACATAGAAATCCCTCTTGGGACATAGAAATCCCTCTTGGGACATAGAAATCCCTCTAGGGACATAGAAATCTATCCCTCTAGGGACCTAGAAATCCCTCTAGGGACATAGAAATCCCTCTAGCGACCTAGAAATCTATCCCTCTAGGGACATAGAAATCCCTCTAGGGACATAGAAATCCCTCTTGGGACATAGAAATCCCTCTTGGGACATAGAAATCCCTCTAGGGACATTGAAATCCCTCTAGGGACATAGAAATCTATCCCTCTAGGGACATTGAAATCCCTCTAGGGACATAGAAATCTATCCCTCTAGGGACATAGAAATCCCTCTTGGGACATAGAAATCCCTCTTGGGACATAGAAATCCCTCTTGGGACATAGAAATCCCTCTAGGGACATTGAAATCCCTCTAGGGACATAGAAATCTATCCCTCTAGGGACATAGAAATCCCTCTTGGGACATAGAAATCCCTCTTGGGACATAGAAATCCCTCTAGGGACATAGAAATCCCTCTTGGGACATAGAAATCCCTCTTGGGACATAGAAATCCCTCTAGGGACATTGAAATCCCTCTAGGGACATAGAAATCTATCCCTCTAGGGACATTGAAATCCCTCTAGGGACATAGAAATCTATCCCTCTAGGGACATAGAAATCCCTCTTGGGACATAGAAATCCCTCTTGGGACATAGAAATCCCTCTTGGGACATAGAAATCCCTCTAGGGACATTGAAATCCCTCTAGGGACATAGAAATCTATCCCTCTAGGGACATAGAAATCCCTCTTGGGACATAGAAATCCCTCTTGGGACATAGAAATCCCTCTAGGGACCTAGAAATCCCTCTAGCGACATAGAAATCCCGCTAAGGACATAGAAATCTCTCTCTCTAGGGACCTAGAAATCCCTCTAGGGACATAGAAATCCCTCTAAGGACATAGAAATCTCTCTCTCTAGGGACCTAGAAATCCCTCTAGGGACATAGAAATCCCTCTAGGGACATAGAAATCTATCCCTCTAGGGACATAGAAATCCCTCTAGCGACATAGAAATCCCTCTAGGGACATAGAAATCCCTCTAGGGACATAGAAATCCCTCTAGGGACATAGAAATCTATCCCTCTAGGGACATAGAAATCCCTCTAGGGACCTAGAAATCCCTCTAGGGACCTAGAAATCCCTCTAGGGACATAGAAATCTATCCCTCTAGGGACATAGAAATCCTTCTAGGGACATAGAAATCCCTCTTGGGACATAGAAATCCCTCTTGGGACATAGAAATCCCTCTAGGGACATTGAAATCCCTCTAGGGACATAGAAATCTATCCCTCTAGGGACATAGAAATCCCTCTTGGGACATAGAAATCCCTCTTGGGACATAGAAATCCCTCTAGGGACATAGAAATCCCTCTAGGGACATAGAAATCTATCCCTCTAGGGACATAGAAATCCCTCTAGGGACATAGAAATCCCTCTTGGGACATAGAAATCCCTCTTGGGACATAGAAATCCCTCTAGGGACATTGAAATCCCTCTAGGGACATAGAAATCTATCCCTCTAGGGACATAGAAATCCCTCTTGGGACATAGAAATCCCTCTTGGGACATAGAAATCCCTCTAGGGACATAGAAATCTATCCCTCTAGGGACATAGAAATCCCTCTAGGGACATAGAAATCCCTCTTGGGACATTGAAATCCCTCTTGGGACATAGAAATCCCTCTTGGGACATAGAAATCCCTCTAGGGACATTGAAATCCCTCTAGGGACATAGAAATCTATCCCTCTAGGGACATAGAAATCCCTCTTGGGACATAGAAATCCCTCTAGGGACATAGAAATCCCTCTAGGGACATAGAAATCTATCCCTCTAGGGACATAGAAATCCCTCTTGGGACATAGAAATCCCTCTTGGGACATAGAAATCCCTCTAGGGACATTGAAATCCCTCTAGGGACATAGAAATCTATCCCTCTAGGGACATAGAAATCCCTCTTGGGACATAGAAATCCCTCTTGGGACATAGAAATCCCTCTAGGGACATAGAAATCCCTCTAGGGACATAGAAATCTATCCCTCTAGGGACATAGAAATCCCTCTAGGGACATAGAAATCCCTCTTGGGACATAGAAATCCCTCTTGGGACATAGAAATCCCTCTAGGGACATTGAAATCCCTCTAGGGACATAGAAATCTATCCCTCTAGGGACATAGAAATCCCTCTAGGGACCTAGAAATCCCTCTAGGGACATAGAAATCCCTCTAGGGACATAGAAATCTATCCCTCTAGGGACATAGAAATCCCTCTTGGGACATAGAAATCCCTCTAGGGACGTAGAAATCCCTCTAGGGACCTAGAAATCCCTCTAGGGACATAGAAATCCCTCTAGGGACCTAGAAATCTCTCTAGGGACATAGAAATCCCTCTAGGGACATAGAAATCTATCTCTCTAGGGACCTAGAAATCCCTCTAGGGACCTAGAAATCCCTCTAGGGACATAGAAATCCCTCTAGGGACATAGAAATCCCTCTAGGGACCTAGAAATCCCTCCTAAAACTCCAGATATCCCTCTCAAAACCCAAGATAACAGTTACATTTCTACCAGTTACCTTGGATAACCTTACATTTTTGACAGACATCATTGTTTGTTTACTAGTCTGTTCGAGCGTTGTTGTGTTTGTTGCTCAGTTGTTCTTTGTTAATAATACAAGATAATGTCGATATTTTGTTGTTTGGTGTTTCTTAGTTATACGACAATGCTTATTTGGGATTTGGCAAGAACCGAGGAAGATGCAATTCATTTTTGCCAGGAGAAAAACATTTTGCAGAAAAATAGGAAATGTAGGGATAGAGACTCTTTTCAATCCATGTTGAACTGTATAGCAACCGATTTTCCACCGAAATGCGATTGAATGTTAAGTTTTTAAATAATTTTTTGAATTTTAAATATTTTATATATGTTGCATTATTTTACATCCTACACTTATTATTTATGATTAAATATACTTATTATTTATTTATTATACTTTATACTAGTTTTAGATAATTATTTTAATTTTAAATCGTTTATATATTGGAGTATTTATTGATCTCATTATTTTATTTATTTACATTATATACCAAATTATTTTATAATATGTTATATATTCAATTATATTGTTATTACTTCGATTTATGTATTTCCATTATTATTACTCTATTTATTGATCTCGTTATTATATTTATTTACATTATATACAACATTATTTTATAACATGTTATATATTTAATTATATTGTTATTACTTCGATTTATTTATTTCCAATATTATTACATTCCTATTTTGAAAGGTTATCCAAGGTAACCGTCTCTAGGGACATAGAAATCCCTCTAGAAACATAGAAATATATCCCTCTAGGGACATAGAAATCCCTCTTGGGACCTAGAAATCCCTCTAGGAACATAGAAATCCCTCTAGGGACATAGAAATCCCTCTAGGGACATAGAAATCTATCCCTCTAGGGACATAGAAATCCCTCTAGGGACATAGAAATCTATCCCTCTAGGGACATAGAAATCCCTCTAGGGACCTAGAAATCCCTCTGGGACATAGAAATCCCTCTAGGGACCTAGAAATCCCTCTAGCGACATAGAAATCCCTCTAAGGACATAGAAATCTCTCTCTCTAGGGACCTAGAAATCCCTCTAGGGACATAGAAATCCCTCTAGGGACATAGAAATCTATCCCTCTAGGGACATAGAAATCCCTCTTGGGACATAGAAATCCCTCTAGGGACATAGAAATCCCTCTAGGGACATAGCAATCTATCCCTCTAGGGACATAGAAATCCCTCTAGGGACCTAGAAATCCCTCTAGGGACCTAGAAATCCCTCTAGGGACATAGAAATCTATCCCTCTAGGGACATAGAAATCTATCCCTCTAGGGACATAGAAATCCCTCTAGGGACATAGAAATCCCTCTTGGGACATAGAAATCCCTCTTGGGACATAGAAATCCCTCTAGGGACATTGAAATCCCTCTAGGGACATAGAAATCTATCCCTCTAGGGACATAGAAATCCCTCTAGGGACATAGAAATCCCTCTTGGGACATAGAAATCCCTCTAGGGACATAGAAATCCCTCTAGGGACATAGAAATCTATCCCTCTAGGGACATAGAAATCCCTCTAGGGACATAGAAATCCCTCTTGGGACATAGAAATCCCTCTTGGGACATAGAAATCCCTCTAGGGACATTGAAATCCCTCTAGGGACATAGAAATCTATCCCTCTAGGGACATAGAAATCCCTCTTGGGACATAGAAATCCCTCTTGGGACATAGAAATCCCTCTAGGGACATAGAAATCTATCCCTCTAGGGACATAGAAATCCCTCTAGGGACATAGAAATCCCTCTTGGGACATAGAAATCCCTCTAGCGACCTAGAAGGATTTCTATGTCCCTAGAGGGATAGATTTCTATGTCCCTAGAGGGATTTCTAGGTCCCTAGAGGGATTTCTAGGTCCCTAGAGGGATTTCTATGTCCCTAGAGGGATAGATTTCTATGTCCCTAGAGGGATTTCAATGTCCCTAGAGGGATTTCTATGTCCCAAGAGGGATTTCTATGTCCCAAGAGGGATTTCTATGTCCCTAGAGGGATTTCTATGTCCCAAGAGGGATTTCTATGTCCCAAGAGGGATTTCTATGTCCCTAGAGGGATAGATTTCTATGTCCCTAGAGGGATTTCAATGTCCCTAGAGGGATTTCTATGTCCCAAGAGGGATTTCTATGTCCCAAGAGGGATTTCTATGTCCCTAGAGGGATTTCTATGTCCCTAGAGGGATTTCTATGTCCCTAGAGGGATAGATTTCTATGTCCCTAGAGGGATTTCAATGTCCCTAGAGGGATTTCTATGTCCCAAGAGGGATTTCTATGTCCCTAGAGGGATTTCTATGTCCCTAGAGGGATAGATTTCTATGTCCCTAGAGGGATTTCTAGGTCCCAAGAGGGATTTCTATGTCCCTAGAGGGATAGATTTCTATGTCCCTAGAGGGATTTCTATGTCCCTAGAGAGAGAGATTTCTATGTCCTTAGAGGGATTTCTATGTCCCTAGAGGGATTTCTATGTCCCTAGAGGGATTTCTATGTCCCAAGAGGGATTTCTATGTCCCTAGAGGGATTTCTATGTCCCAAGAGGGATTTCTATGTCCCTAGAGGGATTTCTATGTCCCTAGAGGGATAGATTTCTATGTCCCTAGAGGGATTTCTATGTCCCAAGAGGGATTTCTATGTCCCAAGAGGGATTTCTATGTCCCTAGAGGGATAGATTTCTATGTCCCTAGAGGGATTTCGATGTCCCTAGAGGGATTTCTATGTCCCAAGAGGGATTTCTATGTCCCAAGAGGGATTTCTATGTCCCTAGAGGGATTTCTATGTCCCTAGAGGGATAGATTTCTATGTCCCTAGAGGGATTTCTATGTCCCTAGAGGGATTTCTATGTCCCAAGAGGGATTTCTATGTCCCAAGAGGGATTTCTATGTCCCTAGAGGGATAGATTTCTATGTCCCTAGAGGGATTTCAATGTCCCTAGAGGGATTTCTATGTCCCAAGAGGGATTTCTATGTCCCAAGAGGGATTTCTATGTCCCTAGAGGGATTTCTATGTCCCTAGAGGGATAGATTTCTATGTCCCTAGAGGGATTTCTAGGTCCCTAGAGGGATTTCTAGGTCCCTAGAGGGATTTCTATGTCCCTAGAGGGATAGATTTCTATGTCCCTAGAGGGATTTCTATGTCCCTAGAGGGATTTCTATGTCCCAAGAGGGATTTCTATGTCCCTAGAGGGATAGATTTCTATGTCCCTAGAGGGATTTCTATGTCCCTAGAGAGAGAGATTTCTATGTCCTTAGAGGGATTTCTATGTCCCTAGAGGGATTTCTATGTCCCTAGAGGGATTTCTATGTCCCAAGAGGGATTTCTATGTCCCTAGAGGGATTTCTATGTCCCAAGAGGGATTTCTATGTCCCTAGAGGGATTTCTATGTCCCTAGAGGGATAGATTTCTATGTCCCTAGAGGGATTTCTATGTCCCTAGAGAGAGAGATTTCTATGTCCTTAGAGGGATTTCTATGTCGCTAGAGGGATTTCTAGGTCCCTAGAGGGATTTCTATGTCCCAGAGGGATTTCTAGGTCCCTAGAGGGATTTCTATGTCCCTAGAGGGATAGATTTCTATGTCCCTAGAGGGATTTCTATGTCCCAAGAGGGATTTCTATGTCCCAAGAGGGATTTCTATGTCCCTAGAGGGATTTCTATGTCCCTAGAGGGATAGATTTCTATGTCCCTAGAGGGATTTCTAGGTCCCTAGAGGGATTTCTAGGTCCCTAGAGGGATTTCTATGTCCCTAGAGGGATAGATTTCTATGTCCCTAGAGGGATTTCAATGTCCCTAGAGGGATTTCTATGTCCCAAGAGGGATTTCTATGTCCCAAGAGGGATTTCTATGTCCCTAGAGGGATTTCTATGTCCCAAGAGGGATTTCTATGTCCCAAGAGGGATTTCTATGTCCCTAGAGGGATAGATTTCTATGTCCCTAGAGGGATTTCAATGTCCCTAGAGGGATTTCTATGTCCCAAGAGGGATTTCTATGTCCCAAGAGGGATTTCTATGTCCCTAGAGGGATTTCTATGTCCCTAGAGGGATTTCTATGTCCCTAGAGGGATAGATTTCTATGTCCCTAGAGGGATTTCAATGTCCCTAGAGGGATTTCTATGTCCCAAGAGGGATTTCTATGTCCCTAGAGGGATTTCTATGTCCCTAGAGGGATAGATTTCTATGTCCCTAGAGGGATTTCTAGGTCCCTAGAGGGATTTCTATGTCCCTAGAGGGATAGATTTCTATGTCCCTAGAGGGATTTCTAGGTCCCTAGAGGGATTTCTAGGTCCCTAGAGGGATTTCTATGTCCCTAGAGGGATTTCTATGTCCCTAGAGGGATAGATTTCTATGTCCCTAGAGGGATTTCTATGTCCCTAGAGGGATTTCTATGTCCCAAGAGGGATTTCTATGTCCCAAGAGGGATTTCTATGTCCCTAGAGGGATAGATTTCTATGTCCCTAGAGGGATTTCAATGTCCCTAGAGGGATTTCTATGTCCCAAGAGGGATTTCTATGTCCCAAGAGGGATTTCTATGTCCCTAGAGGGATTTCTATGTCCCTAGAGGGATAGATTTCTATGTCCCAAGAGGGATTTCTATGTCCCAAGAGGGATTTCTATGTCCCTAGAGGGATTTCTATGTCCCTAGAGGGATAGATTTCTATGTCCCTAGAGGGATTTCTATGTCCCAAGAGGGATTTCTATGTCCCAAGAGGGATTTCTATGTCCCTAGAGGGATAGATTTCTATGTCCCTAGAGGGATTTCAATGTCCCTAGAGGGATTTCTATGTCCCAAGAGGGATTTCTATGTCCCTAGAGGGATTTCTATGTCCCTAGAGGGATTTCTATGTCCCAAGAGGGATTTCTATGTCCCAAGAGGGATTTCTATGTCCCTAGAGGGATAGATTTCTATGTCCCTAGAGGGATTTCAATGTCCCTAGAGGGATTTCTATGTCCCAAGAGGGATTTCTATGTCCCAAGAGGGATTTCTATGTCCCTAGAGGGATTTCTATGTCCCTAGAGGGATAGATTTCTATGTCCCAAGAGGGATTTCTATGTCCCAAGAGGGATTTCTATGTCCCTAGAGGGATTTCTATGTCCCTAGAGGGATAGATTTCTATGTCCCTAGAGGGATTTCTATGTCCCAAGAGGGATTTCTATGTCCCAAGAGGGATTTCTATGTCCCTAGAGGGATAGATTTCTATGTCCCTAGAGGGATTTCAATGTCCCTAGAGGGATTTCTATGTCCCAAGAGGGATTTCTATGTCCCAAGAGGGATTTCTATGTCCCTAGAGGGATTTCTATGTCCCTAGAGGGATAGATTTCTATGTCCCTAGAGGGATTTCTATGTCCCTAGAGGGATTTCTATGTCCCAAGAGGGATTTCTATGTCCCAAGAGGGATTTCTATGTCCCTAGAGGGATAGATTTCGATGTCCCTAGAGGGATTTCAATGTCCCAAGAGGGATTTCTATGTCCCAAGAGGGATTTCTATGTCCCAAGAGGGATTTCTATGTCCCTAGAGGGATTTCTATGTCCCTAGAGGGATAGATTTCTATGTCCCAAGAGGGATTTCTATGTCCCAAGAGGGATTTCTATGTCCCTAGAGGGATTTCTATGTCCCTAGAGGGATAGATTTCTATGTCCCTAGAGGGATTTCTATGTCCCTAGAGGGATTTCTATGTCCCAAGAGGGATTTCTATGTCCCTAGAGGGATTTCTATGTCCCAAGAGGGATTTCTATGTCCCTAGAGGGATAGATTTCTATGTCCCTAGAGGGATTTCTATGTCCCTAGAGGGATTTCTATGTCCCAAGAGGGATTTCTATGTCCATAGAGGGATTTCTATGTCCCAAGAGGGATTTCTATGTCCCTAGAGGGATTTCTATGTCCCTAGAGGGATAGATTTCTATGTCCCTAGAGGGATTTCTATGTCCCAAGAGGGATTTCTATGTCCCAAGAGGGATTTCTATGTCCCTAGAGGGATAGATTTCTATGTCCCTAGAGGGATTTCAATGTCCCTAGAGGGATTTCTATGTCCCAAGAGGGATTTCTATGTCCCAAGAGGGATTTCTATGTCCCTAGAGGGATTTCTATGTCCCTAGAGGGATAGATTTCTATGTCCCTAGAGGGATTTCTAGGTCCCTAGAGGGATTTCTAGGTCCCTAGAGGGATTTCTATGTCCCTAGAGGGATAGATTTCTATGTCCCTAGAGGGATTTCAATGTCCCTAGAGGGATTTCTATGTCCCAAGAGGGATTTCTATGTCCCAAGAGGGATTTCTATGTCCCTAGAGGGATTTCTATGTCCCTAGAGGGATAGATTTCTATGTCCCTAGAGGGATTTCTAGGTCCCTAGAGGGATTTCTAGGTCCCTAGAGGGATTTCTATGTCCCTAGAGGGATAGATTTCTATGTCCCTAGAGGGATTTCTATGTCCCTAGAGGGATTTCTATGTCCCAAGAGGGATTTCTATGTCCCTAGAGGGATTTCTATGTCCCAAGAGGGATTTCTATGTCCCTAGAGGGATTTCTATGTCCCTAGAGGGATAGATTTCTATGTCCCTAGAGGGATTTCTATGTCCCAAGAGGGATTTCTATGTCCCAAGAGGGATTTCTATGTCCCTAGAGGGATAGATTTCAATGTCCCTAGAGGGATTTCTATGTCCCAAGAGGGATTTCTATGTCCCAAGAGGGATTTCTATGTCCCTAGAGGGATTTCTATGTCCCTAGAGGGATAGATTTCTATGTCCCTAGAGGGATTTCTATGTCCCTAGAGGGATAGATTTCTATGTCCCTAGAGGGATTTCAATGTCCCTAGAGGGATTTCTATGTCCCAAGAGGGATTTCTATGTCCCAAGAGGGATTTCTATGTCCCTAGAGGGATTTCTATGTCCCTAGAGGGATAGATTTCTATGTCCCAAGAGGGATTTCTATGTCCCAAGAGGGATTTCTATGTCCCAAGAGGGATTTCTATGTCCCTAGAGGGATTTCTATGTCCCTAGAGGGATAGATTTCTATGTCCCTAGAGGGATTTCTATGTCCCTAGAGGGATTTCTATGTCCCAAGAGGGATTTCTATGTCCCAAGAGGGATTTCTATGTCCCTAGAGGGATAGATTTCTATGTCCCTAGAGGGATAGATTTCTATGTCCCTAGAGGGATTTCAATGTCCCTAGAGGGATTTCTATGTCCCAAGAGGGATTTCTATGTCCCTAGAGGGATTTCTATGTCCCTAGAGGGATAGATTTCTATGTCCCTAGAGGGATTTCTAGGTCCCTAGAGGGATTTCTAGGTCCCTAGAGGGATTTCTAGGTCCCTAGAGGGATTTCTATGTCCCTAGAGGGATAGATTTCTATGTCCCTAGACGGATTTCTATGTCCCTAGAGGGATTTCTATGTCCCAAGAGGGATTTCTATGTCCCTAGAGGGATAGATTTCTATGTCCCTAGAGGGATTTCTATGTCCCTAGAGAGAGAGATTTCTATGTCCTTAGAGGGATTTCTATGTCCCTAGAGGGATTTCTATGTCCCTAGAGGGATTTCTATGTCCCAAGAGGGATTTCTATGTCCCTAGAGGGATTTCTATGTCCCAAGAGGGATTTCTATGTCCCTAGAGGGATTTCTATGTCCCTAGAGGGATAGATTTCTATGTCCCTAGAGGGATTTCTATGTCCCAAGAGGGATTTCTATGTCCCAAGAGGGATTTCTATGTCCCTAGAGGGATAGATTTCTATGTCCCTAGAGGGATTTCGATGTCCCTAGAGGGATTTCTATGTCCCAAGAGGGATTTCTATGTCCCAAGAGGGATTTCTATGTCCCTAGAGGGATTTCTATGTCCCTAGAGGGATAGATTTCTATGTCCCTAGAGGGATTTCTATGTCCCTAGAGGGATTTCTATGTCCCAAGAGGGATTTCTATGTCCCAAGAGGGATTTCTATGTCCCTAGAGGGATAGATTTCTATGTCCCTAGAGGGATTTCAATGTCCCTAGAGGGATTTCTATGTCCCAAGAGGGATTTCTATGTCCCAAGAGGGATTTCTATGTCCCTAGAGGGATTTCTATGTCCCTAGAGGGATAGATTTCTATGTCCCTAGAGGGATTTCTAGGTCCCTAGAGGGATTTCTAGGTCCCTAGAGGGATTTCTATGTCCCTAGAGGGATAGATTTCTATGTCCCTAGAGGGATTTCTATGTCCCTAGAGGGATTTCTATGTCCCAAGAGGGATTTCTATGTCCCTAGAGGGATAGATTTCTATGTCCCTAGAGGGATTTCTATGTCCCTAGAGAGAGAGATTTCTATGTCCTTAGAGGGATTTCTATGTCCCTAGAGGGATTTCTATGTCCCTAGAGGGATTTCTATGTCCCAAGAGGGATTTCTATGTCCCTAGAGGGATTTCTATGTCCCAAGAGGGATTTCTATGTCCCTAGAGGGATTTCTATGTCCCTAGAGGGATAGATTTCTATGTCCCTAGAGGGATTTCTATGTCCCTAGAGAGAGAGATTTCTATGTCCTTAGAGGGATTTCTATGTCGCTAGAGGGATTTCTAGGTCCCTAGAGGGATTTCTATGTCCCAGAGGGATTTCTAGGTCCCTAGAGGGATTTCTATGTCCCTAGAGGGATAGATTTCTATGTCCCTAGAGGGATTTCTATGTCCCAAGAGGGATTTCTATGTCCCAAGAGGGATTTCTATGTCCCTAGAGGGATTTCTATGTCCCTAGAGGGATAGATTTCTATGTCCCTAGAGGGATTTCTAGGTCCCTAGAGGGATTTCTAGGTCCCTAGAGGGATTTCTATGTCCCTAGAGGGATAGATTTCTATGTCCCTAGAGGGATTTCTATGTCCCTAGAGGGATTTCTATGTCCCAAGAGGGATTTCTATGTCCCAAGAGGGATTTCTATGTCCCTAGAGGGATAGATTTCTATGTCCCTAGAGGGATTTCAATGTCCCTAGAGGGATTTCTATGTCCCAAGAGGGATTTCTATGTCCCAAGAGGGATTTCTATGTCCCTAGAGGGATTTCTATGTCCCTAGAGGGATAGATTTCTATGTCCCAAGAGGGATTTCTATGTCCCAAGAGGGATTTCTATGTCCCTAGAGGGATTTCTATGTCCCTAGAGGGATAGATTTCTATGTCCCTAGAGGGATTTCTATGTCCCAAGAGGGATTTCTATGTCCCAAGAGGGATTTCTATGTCCCTAGAGGGATAGATTTCTATGTCCCTAGAGGGATTTCAATGTCCCTAGAGGGATTTCTATGTCCCAAGAGGGATTTCTATGTCCCTAGAGGGATTTCTATGTCCCTAGAGGGATTTCTATGTCCCAAGAGGGATTTCTATGTCCCAAGAGGGATTTCTATGTCCCTAGAGGGATAGATTTCTATGTCCCTAGAGGGATTTCAATGTCCCTAGAGGGATTTCTATGTCCCAAGAGGGATTTCTATGTCCCAAGAGGGATTTCTATGTCCCTAGAGGGATTTCTATGTCCCTAGAGGGATAGATTTCTATGTCCCAAGAGGGATTTCTATGTCCCAAGAGGGATTTCTATGTCCCTAGAGGGATTTCTATGTCCCTAGAGGGATAGATTTCTATGTCCCTAGAGGGATTTCTATGTCCCAAGAGGGATTTCTATGTCCCAAGAGGGATTTCTATGTCCCTAGAGGGATAGATTTCTATGTCCCTAGAGGGATTTCAATGTCCCTAGAGGGATTTCTATGTCCCAAGAGGGATTTCTATGTCCCAAGAGGGATTTCTATGTCCCTAGAGGGATTTCTATGTCCCTAGAGGGATAGATTTCTATGTCCCTAGAGGGATTTCTATGTCCCTAGAGGGATTTCTATGTCCCAAGAGGGATTTCTATGTCCCAAGAGGGATTTCTATGTCCCTAGAGGGATAGATTTCGATGTCCCTAGAGGGATTTCAATGTCCCAAGAGGGATTTCTATGTCCCAAGAGGGATTTCTATGTCCCAAGAGGGATTTCTATGTCCCTAGAGGGATTTCTATGTCCCTAGAGGGATAGATTTCTATGTCCCAAGAGGGATTTCTATGTCCCAAGAGGGATTTCTATGTCCCTAGAGGGATTTCTATGTCCCTAGAGGGATAGATTTCTATGTCCCTAGAGGGATTTCTATGTCCCTAGAGGGATTTCTATGTCCCAAGAGGGATTTCTATGTCCCTAGAGGGATTTCTATGTCCCAAGAGGGATTTCTATGTCCCTAGAGGGATAGATTTCTATGTCCCTAGAGGGATTTCTATGTCCCTAGAGGGATTTCTATGTCCCAAGAGGGATTTCTATGTCCATAGAGGGATTTCTATGTCCCAAGAGGGATTTCTATGTCCCTAGAGGGATTTCTATGTCCCTAGAGGGATAGATTTCTATGTCCCTAGAGGGATTTCTATGTCCCAAGAGGGATTTCTATGTCCCAAGAGGGATTTCTATGTCCCTAGAGGGATAGATTTCTATGTCCCTAGAGGGATTTCAATGTCCCTAGAGGGATTTCTATGTCCCAAGAGGGATTTCTATGTCCCAAGAGGGATTTCTATGTCCCTAGAGGGATTTCTATGTCCCTAGAGGGATAGATTTCTATGTCCCTAGAGGGATTTCTAGGTCCCTAGAGGGATTTCTAGGTCCCTAGAGGGATTTCTATGTCCCTAGAGGGATAGATTTCTATGTCCCTAGAGGGATTTCAATGTCCCTAGAGGGATTTCTATGTCCCAAGAGGGATTTCTATGTCCCAAGAGGGATTTCTATGTCCCTAGAGGGATTTCTATGTCCCTAGAGGGATAGATTTCTATGTCCCTAGAGGGATTTCTAGGTCCCTAGAGGGATTTCTAGGTCCCTAGAGGGATTTCTATGTCCCTAGAGGGATAGATTTCTATGTCCCTAGAGGGATTTCTATGTCCCTAGAGGGATTTCTATGTCCCAAGAGGGATTTCTATGTCCCTAGAGGGATTTCTATGTCCCAAGAGGGATTTCTATGTCCCTAGAGGGATTTCTATGTCCCTAGAGGGATAGATTTCTATGTCCCTAGAGGGATTTCTATGTCCCAAGAGGGATTTCTATGTCCCAAGAGGGATTTCTATGTCCCTAGAGGGATAGATTTCAATGTCCCTAGAGGGATTTCTATGTCCCAAGAGGGATTTCTATGTCCCAAGAGGGATTTCTATGTCCCTAGAGGGATTTCTATGTCCCTAGAGGGATAGATTTCTATGTCCCTAGAGGGATTTCTATGTCCCTAGAGGGATAGATTTCTATGTCCCTAGAGGGATTTCAATGTCCCTAGAGGGATTTCTATGTCCCAAGAGGGATTTCTATGTCCCAAGAGGGATTTCTATGTCCCTAGAGGGATTTCTATGTCCCTAGAGGGATAGATTTCTATGTCCCAAGAGGGATTTCTATGTCCCAAGAGGGATTTCTATGTCCCAAGAGGGATTTCTATGTCCCTAGAGGGATTTCTATGTCCCTAGAGGGATAGATTTCTATGTCCCTAGAGGGATTTCTATGTCCCTAGAGGGATTTCTATGTCCCAAGAGGGATTTCTATGTCCCAAGAGGGATTTCTATGTCCCTAGAGGGATAGATTTCTATGTCCCTAGAGGGATAGATTTCTATGTCCCTAGAGGGATTTCAATGTCCCTAGAGGGATTTCTATGTCCCAAGAGGGATTTCTATGTCCCTAGAGGGATTTCTATGTCCCTAGAGGGATAGATTTCTATGTCCCTAGAGGGATTTCTAGGTCCCTAGAGGGATTTCTAGGTCCCTAGAGGGATTTCTAGGTCCCTAGAGGGATTTCTATGTCCCTAGAGGGATAGATTTCTATGTCCCTAGACGGATTTCTATGTCCCTAGAGGGATTTCTATGTCCCAAGAGGGATTTCTATGTCCCTAGAGGGATAGATTTCTATGTCCCTAGAGGGATTTCTATGTCCCTAGAGAGAGAGATTTCTATGTCCTTAGAGGGATTTCTATGTCCCTAGAGGGATTTCTATGTCCCTAGAGGGATTTCTATGTCCCAAGAGGGATTTCTATGTCCCTAGAGGGATTTCTATGTCCCAAGAGGGATTTCTATGTCCCTAGAGGGATTTCTATGTCCCTAGAGGGATAGATTTCTATGTCCCTAGAGGGATTTCTATGTCCCAAGAGGGATTTCTATGTCCCAAGAGGGATTTCTATGTCCCTAGAGGGATAGATTTCTATGTCCCTAGAGGGATTTCGATGTCCCTAGAGGGATTTCTATGTCCCAAGAGGGATTTCTATGTCCCAAGAGGGATTTCTATGTCCCTAGAGGGATTTCTATGTCCCTAGAGGGATAGATTTCTATGTCCCTAGAGGGATTTCTATGTCCCTAGAGGGATTTCTATGTCCCAAGAGGGATTTCTATGTCCCAAGAGGGATTTCTATGTCCCTAGAGGGATAGATTTCTATGTCCCTAGAGGGATTTCAATGTCCCTAGAGGGATTTCTATGTCCCAAGAGGGATTTCTATGTCCCAAGAGGGATTTCTATGTCCCTAGAGGGATTTCTATGTCCCTAGAGGGATAGATTTCTATGTCCCTAGAGGGATTTCTAGGTCCCTAGAGGGATTTCTAGGTCCCTAGAGGGATTTCTATGTCCCTAGAGGGATAGATTTCTATGTCCCTAGAGGGATTTCTATGTCCCTAGAGGGATTTCTATGTCCCAAGAGGGATTTCTATGTCCCTAGAGGGATAGATTTCTATGTCCCTAGAGGGATTTCTATGTCCCTAGAGAGAGAGATTTCTATGTCCTTAGAGGGATTTCTATGTCCCTAGAGGGATTTCTATGTCCCTAGAGGGATTTCTATGTCCCAAGAGGGATTTCTATGTCCCTAGAGGGATTTCTATGTCCCAAGAGGGATTTCTATGTCCCTAGAGGGATTTCTATGTCCCTAGAGGGATAGATTTCTATGTCCCTAGAGGGATTTCTATGTCCCTAGAGAGAGAGATTTCTATGTCCTTAGAGGGATTTCTATGTCGCTAGAGGGATTTCTAGGTCCCTAGAGGGATTTCTATGTCCCAGAGGGATTTCTAGGTCCCTAGAGGGATTTCTATGTCCCTAGAGGGATAGATTTCTATGTCCCTAGAGGGATTTCTATGTCCCAAGAGGGATTTCTATGTCCCAAGAGGGATTTCTATGTCCCTAGAGGGATTTCTATGTCCCTAGAGGGATAGATTTCTATGTCCCTAGAGGGATTTCTAGGTCCCTAGAGGGATTTCTAGGTCCCTAGAGGGATTTCTATGTCCCTAGAGGGATAGATTTCTATGTCCCTAGAGGGATTTCAATGTCCCTAGAGGGATTTCTATGTCCCAAGAGGGATTTCTATGTCCCAAGAGGGATTTCTATGTCCCTAGAGGGATTTCTATGTCCCAAGAGGGATTTCTATGTCCCAAGAGGGATTTCTATGTCCCTAGAGGGATAGATTTCTATGTCCCTAGAGGGATTTCAATGTCCCTAGAGGGATTTCTATGTCCCAAGAGGGATTTCTATGTCCCAAGAGGGATTTCTATGTCCCTAGAGGGATTTCTATGTCCCTAGAGGGATTTCTATGTCCCTAGAGGGATAGATTTCTATGTCCCTAGAGGGATTTCAATGTCCCTAGAGGGATTTCTATGTCCCAAGAGGGATTTCTATGTCCCTAGAGGGATTTCTATGTCCCTAGAGGGATAGATTTCTATGTCCCTAGAGGGATTTCTAGGTCCCAAGAGGGATTTCTATGTCCCTAGAGGGATAGATTTCTATGTCCCTAGAGGGATTTCTATGTCCCTAGAGAGAGAGATTTCTATGTCCTTAGAGGGATTTCTATGTCCCTAGAGGGATTTCTATGTCCCTAGAGGGATTTCTATGTCCCAAGAGGGATTTCTATGTCCCTAGAGGGATTTCTATGTCCCAAGAGGGATTTCTATGTCCCTAGAGGGATTTCTATGTCCCTAGAGGGATAGATTTCTATGTCCCTAGAGGGATTTCTATGTCCCAAGAGGGATTTCTATGTCCCAAGAGGGATTTCTATGTCCCTAGAGGGATAGATTTCTATGTCCCTAGAGGGATTTCGATGTCCCTAGAGGGATTTCTATGTCCCAAGAGGGATTTCTATGTCCCAAGAGGGATTTCTATGTCCCTAGAGGGATTTCTATGTCCCTAGAGGGATAGATTTCTATGTCCCTAGAGGGATTTCTATGTCCCTAGAGGGATTTCTATGTCCCAAGAGGGATTTCTATGTCCCAAGAGGGATTTCTATGTCCCTAGAGGGATAGATTTCTATGTCCCTAGAGGGATTTCAATGTCCCTAGAGGGATTTCTATGTCCCAAGAGGGATTTCTATGTCCCAAGAGGGATTTCTATGTCCCTAGAGGGATTTCTATGTCCCTAGAGGGATAGATTTCTATGTCCCTAGAGGGATTTCTAGGTCCCTAGAGGGATTTCTAGGTCCCTAGAGGGATTTCTATGTCCCTAGAGGGATAGATTTCTATGTCCCTAGAGGGATTTCTATGTCCCTAGAGGGATTTCTATGTCCCAAGAGGGATTTCTATGTCCCTAGAGGGATAGATTTCTATGTCCCTAGAGGGATTTCTATGTCCCTAGAGAGAGAGATTTCTATGTCCTTAGAGGGATTTCTATGTCCCTAGAGGGATTTCTATGTCCCTAGAGGGATTTCTATGTCCCAAGAGGGATTTCTATGTCCCTAGAGGGATTTCTATGTCCCAAGAGGGATTTCTATGTCCCTAGAGGGATTTCTATGTCCCTAGAGGGATAGATTTCTATGTCCCTAGAGGGATTTCTATGTCCCTAGAGAGAGAGATTTCTATGTCCTTAGAGGGATTTCTATGTCGCTAGAGGGATTTCTAGGTCCCTAGAGGGATTTCTATGTCCCAGAGGGATTTCTAGGTCCCTAGAGGGATTTCTATGTCCCTAGAGGGATAGATTTCTATGTCCCTAGAGGGATTTCTATGTCCCAAGAGGGATTTCTATGTCCCAAGAGGGATTTCTATGTCCCTAGAGGGATTTCTATGTCCCTAGAGGGATAGATTTCTATGTCCCTAGAGGGATTTCTAGGTCCCTAGAGGGATTTCTAGGTCCCTAGAGGGATTTCTATGTCCCTAGAGGGATAGATTTCTATGTCCCTAGAGGGATTTCAATGTCCCTAGAGGGATTTCTATGTCCCAAGAGGGATTTCTATGTCCCAAGAGGGATTTCTATGTCCCTAGAGGGATTTCTATGTCCCAAGAGGGATTTCTATGTCCCAAGAGGGATTTCTATGTCCCTAGAGGGATAGATTTCTATGTCCCTAGAGGGATTTCAATGTCCCTAGAGGGATTTCTATGTCCCAAGAGGGATTTCTATGTCCCAAGAGGGATTTCTATGTCCCTAGAGGGATTTCTATGTCCCTAGAGGGATTTCTATGTCCCTAGAGGGATAGATTTCTATGTCCCTAGAGGGATTTCAATGTCCCTAGAGGGATTTCTATGTCCCAAGAGGGATTTCTATGTCCCTAGAGGGATTTCTATGTCCCTAGAGGGATAGATTTCTATGTCCCTAGAGGGATTTCTAGGTCCCTAGAGGGATTTCTATGTCCCTAGAGGGATAGATTTCTATGTCCCTAGAGGGATTTCTAGGTCCCTAGAGGGATTTCTAGGTCCCTAGAGGGATTTCTATGTCCCTAGAGGGATTTCTATGTCCCTAGAGGGATAGATTTCTATGTCCCTAGAGGGATTTCTATGTCCCTAGAGGGATTTCTATGTCCCAAGAGGGATTTCTATGTCCCAAGAGGGATTTCTATGTCCCTAGAGGGATAGATTTCTATGTCCCTAGAGGGATTTCAATGTCCCTAGAGGGATTTCTATGTCCCAAGAGGGATTTCTATGTCCCAAGAGGGATTTCTATGTCCCTAGAGGGATTTCTATGTCCCTAGAGGGATAGATTTCTATGTCCCAAGAGGGATTTCTATGTCCCAAGAGGGATTTCTATGTCCCTAGAGGGATTTCTATGTCCCTAGAGGGATAGATTTCTATGTCCCTAGAGGGATTTCTATGTCCCAAGAGGGATTTCTATGTCCCAGAGGGATTTCTAGGTCCCTAGAGGGATTTCTATGTCCCTAGAGGGATAGATTTCTATGTCCCTAGAGGGATTTCTATGTCCCAAGAGGGATTTCTATGTCCCTAGAGGGATTTCTATGTCCCTAGAGGGATAGATTTCTATGTCCCTAGAGGGATAGATTTCTATGTCCCTAGAGGGATTTCAATGTCCCTAGAGGGATTTCTATGTCCCAAGAGGGATTTCTATGTCGCTAGAGGGATTTCTAGGTCCCTAGAGGGATTTCAATGTCCCTAGAGGGATTTCTATGTCCCAAGAGGGATTTCTATGTCCCAAGAGGGATTTCTAGGTCCCTAGAGGGATTTCTATGTCCCTAGAGGGATAGATTTCTATGTCCCTAGAGGGATTTCTATGTCCCTAGAGGGATTTCTATGTCCCAAGAGGGATTTCTATGTCCCTAGAGGGATAGATTTCTATGTCCCTAGAGGGATTTCTATGTCCCTAGAGGGATTTCTATGTCCCAAGAGGGATTTCTATGTCCCTAGAGGGATTTCTATGTCCCAAGAGGGATTTCTATGTCCCTAGAGGGATTTCTATGTCCCTAGAGGGATAGATTTCTATGTCCCTAGAGGGATTTCTATGTCCCAAGAGGGATTTCTATGTCCCAAGAGGGATTTCTATGTCCCTAGAGGGATAGATTTCTATGTCCCTAGAGGGATTTCAATGTCCCTAGAGGGATTTCTATGTCCCAAGAGGGATTTCTATGTCCCTAGAGGGATTTCAATGTCCCTAGAGGGATTTCTATGTCCCTAGAGGGATAGATTTCTATGTCCTTAGAGGGATTTCTAGGTCCCTAGAGGGATTTCTAGGTCCCTAGAGGGATTTCTATGTCCCTAGAGGGATAGATTTCTATGTCCCTAGAGGGATTTCTATGTCCCTAGAGGGATTTCTATGTCCCAAGAGGGATTTCTATGTCCCTAGAGGGATAGATTTCTATGTCCCTAGAGGGATTTCTATGTCCCTAGAGAGAGAGATTTCTATGTCCTTAGAGGGATTTCTATGTCCCTAGAGGGATTTCTATGTCCCTAGAGGGATTTCTATGTCCCAAGAGGGATTTCTATGTCCCTAGAGGGATTTCTATGTCCCAAGAGGGATTTCTATGTCCCTAGAGGGATTTCTATGTCCCTAGAGGGATAGATTTCTATGTCCCTAGAGGGATTTCTATGTCCCAAGAGGGATTTCTATGTCCCAAGAGGGATTTCTATGTCCCTAGAGGGATAGATTTCTATGTCCCTAGAGGGATTTCAATGTCCCTAGAGGGATTTCTATGTCCCAAGAGGGATTTCTATGTCCCAAGAGGGATTTCTATGTCCCTAGAGGGATTTCTATGTCCCTAGAGGGATAGATTTCTATGTCCCTAGAGGGATTTCTATGTCCCTAGAGGGATTTCTATGTCCCAAGAGGGATTTCTATGTCCCAAGAGGGATTTCTATGTCCCTAGAGGGATAGATTTCTATGTCCCTAGAGGGATTTCAATGTCCCTAGAGGGATTTCTATGTCCCAAGAGGGATTTCTATGTCCCAAGAGGGATTTCTATGTCCCTAGAGGGATTTCTATGTCCCTAGAGGGATAGATTTCTATGTCCCTAGAGGGATTTCTAGGTCCCTAGAGGGATTTATAGGTCCCTAGAGGGATTTCTATGTCCCTAGAGGGATAGATTTCTATGTCCCTAGAGGGATTTCAATGTCCCTAGAGGGATTTCTATGTCCCAAGAGGGATTTCTATGTCCCAAGAGGGATTTCTATGTCCCTAGAGGGATTTCTATGTCCCTAGAGGGATAGATTTCTATGTCCCTAGAGGGATTTCTAGGTCCCTAGAGGGATTTCTAGGTCCCTAGAGGGATTTCTATGTCCCTAGAGGGATAGATTTCTATGTCCCTAGAGGGATTTCTATGTCCCTAGAGGGATTTCTATGTCCCAAGAGGGATTTCTATGTCCCTAGAGAGATAGATTTCTATGTCCCTAGAGGGATTTCTATGTCCCTAGAGAGAGAGATTTCTATGTCCCTAGAGGGATAGATTTCTATGTCCCTAGAGGGATTTCTATGTCCCTAGAGGGATTTCTATGTCCCAAGAGGGATTTCTATGTCCCTAGAGGGATTTCTATGTCCCAAGAGGGATTTCTATGTCCCTAGAGGGATTTCTATGTCCCAAGAGGGATTTCTATGTCCCAAGAGGGATTTCTATGTCCCAAGAGGGATTTCTATGTCCCTAGAGGGATAGATTTCTATGTCCCTAGAGGGATTTCGATGTCCCTAGAGGGATTTCTATGTCCCAAGAGGGATTTCTATGTCCCAAGAGGGATTTCTATGTCCCTAGAGGGATTTCTATGTCCCTAGAGGGATAGATTTCTATGTCCCTAGAGGGATTTCTATGTCCCTAGAGGGATTTCTATGTCCCAAGAGGGATTTCTATGTCCCAAGAGGGATTTCTATGTCCCTAGAGGGATAGATTTCTATGTCCCTAGAGGGATTTCAATGTCCCTAGAGGGATTTCTATGTCCCAAGAGGGATTTCTATGTCCCAAGAGGGATTTCTATGTCCCTAGAGGGATTTCTATGTCCCTAGAGGGATAGATTTCTATGTCCCTAGAGGGATTTCTAGGTCCCTAGAGGGATTTCTAGGTCCCTAGAGGGATTTCTATGTCCCTAGAGGGATAGATTTCTATGTCCCTAGAGGGATTTCTATGTCCCTAGAGGGATTTCTATGTCCCAAGAGGGATTTCTATGTCCCTAGAGGGATAGATTTCTATGTCCCTAGAGGGATTTCTATGTCCCTAGAGAGAGAGATTTCTATGTCCTTAGAGGGATTTCTATGTCCCTAGAGGGATTTCTATGTCCCTAGAGGGATTTCTATGTCCCAAGAGGGATTTCTATGTCCCTAGAGGGATTTCTATGTCCCAAGAGGGATTTCTATGTCCCTAGAGGGATTTCTATGTCCCCAGAGAGAGAGATTTCTATGTCCTTAGAGGGATTTCTATGTCGCTAGAGGGATTTCTAGGTCCCTAGAGGGATTTCTATGTCCCAGAGGGATTTCTAGGTCCCTAGAGGGATTTCTATGTCCCTAGAGGGATAGATTTCTATGTCCCTAGAGGGATTTCTATGTCCCAAGAGGGATTTCTATGTCCCAAGAGGGATTTCTATGTCCCAAGAGGGATTTCTATGTCCCTAGAGGGATTTCTATGTCCCTAGAGGGATAGATTTCTATGTCCCTAGAGGGATTTCTAGGTCCCTAGAGGGATTTCTAGGTCCCTAGAGGGATTTCTATGTCCCTAGAGGGATAGATTTCTATGTCCCTAGAGGGATTTCAATGTCCCTAGAGGGATTTCTATGTCCCAAGAGGGATTTCTATGTCCCAAGAGGGATTTCTATGTCCCTAGAGGGATTTCTATGTCCCTAGAGGGATAGATTTCTATGTCCCTAGAGGGATTTCTAGGTCCCTAGAGGGATTTCTAGGTCCCTAGAGGGATTTCTATGTCCCTAGAGGGATAGATTTCTATGTCCCTAGAGGGATTTCTATGTCCCTAGAGGGATTTCTATGTCCCAAGAGGGATTTCTATGTCCCTAGAGGGATAGATTTCTATGTCCCTAGAGGGATTTCTATGTCCCTAGAGAGAGAGATTTCTATGTCCTTAGAGGGATTTCTATGTCCCTAGAGGGATTTCTATGTCCCTAGAGGGATTTCTATGTCCCAAGAGGGATTTCTATGTCCCTAGAGGGATTTCTATGTCCCAAGAGGGATTTCTATGTCCCTAGAGGGATTTCTATGTCCCTAGAGGGATAGATTTCTATGTCCCTAGAGGGATTTCTATGTCCCAAGAGGGATTTCTATGTCCCAAGAGGGATTTCTATGTCCCTAGAGGGATAGATTTCTATGTCCCTAGAGGGATTTCAATGTCCCTAGAGGGATTTCTATGTCCCAAGAGGGATTTCTATGTCCCAAGAGGGATTTCTATGTCCCTAGAGGGATTTCTATGTCCCTAGAGGGATAGATTTCTATGTCCCTAGAGGGATTTCTATGTCCCTAGAGGGATTTCTATGTCCCAAGAGGGATTTCTATGTCCCAAGAGGGATTTCTATGTCCCTAGAGGGATAGATTTCTATGTCCCTAGAGGGATTTCAATGTCCCTAGAGGGATTTCTATGTCCCAAGAGGGATTTCTATGTCCCAAGAGGGATTTCTATGTCCCTAGAGGGATTTCTATGTCCCTAGAGGGATAGATTTCTATGTCCCAAGAGGGATTTCTATGTCCCAAGAGGGATTTCTATGTCCCTAGAGGGATTTCTATGTCCCTAGAGGGATAGATTTCTATGTCCCTAGAGGGATTTCTATGTCCCTAGAGGGATTTCTATGTCCCAAGAGGGATTTCTATGTCCCAAGAGGGATTTCTATGTCCCTAGAGGGATAGATTTCTATGTCCCTAGAGGGATTTCAATGTCCCTAGAGGGATTTCTATGTCCCAAGAGGGATTTCTATGTCCCAAGAGGGATTTCTATGTCCCTAGAGGGATTTCTATGTCCCTAGAGGGATAGATTTCTATGTCCCTAGAGGGATTTCTAGGTCCCTAGAGGGATTTCTAGGTCCCTAGAGGGATTTCTATGTCCCTAGAGGGATAGATTTCTATGTCCCTAGAGGGATTTCTATGTCCCTAGAGGGATTTCTATGTCCCAAGAGGGATTTCTATGTCCCTAGAGGGATAGATTTCTATGTCCCTAGAGGGATTTCTATGTCCCTAGAGAGAGAGATTTCTATGTCCTTAGAGGGATTTCTATGTCGCTAGAGGGATTTCTAGGTCCCTAGAGGGATTTCTATGTCCCAGAGGGATTTCTAGGTCCCTAGAGGGATTTCTATGTCCCTAGAGGGATAGATTTCTATGTCCCTAGAGGGATTTCTATGTCCCAAGAGGGATTTCTATGTCCCTAGAGGGATTTCTATGTCCCTAGAGGGATAGATTTCTATGTCCCTAGAGGGATAGATTTCTATGTCCCTAGAGGGATTTCAATGTCCCTAGAGGGATTTCTATGTCCCAAGAGGGATTTCTATGTCGCTAGAGGGATTTCTAGGTCCCTAGAGGGATTTCAATGTCCCTAGAGGGATTTCTATGTCCCAAGAGGGATTTCTATGTCCCAAGAGGGATTTCTAGGTCCCTAGAGGGATTTCTATGTCCCTAGAGGGATAGATTTCTATGTCCCTAGAGGGATTTCTATGTCCCTAGAGGGATTTCTATGTCCCAAGAGGGATTTCTATGTCCCTAGAGGGATAGATTTCTATGTCCCTAGAGGGATTTCTATGTCCCTAGAGGGATTTCTATGTCCCTAGAGGGATAGATTTCTATGTCCCTAGAGGGATTTCAATGTCCCTAGAGGGATTTCTATGTCCCAAGAGGGATTTCTATGTCGCTAGAGGGATTTCTAGGTCCCTAGAGGGATTTCAATGTCCCTAGAGGGATTTCTATGTCCCAAGAGGGATTTCTATGTCCCAAGAGGGATTTCTAGGTCCCTAGAGGGATTTCTATGTCCCTAGAGGGATAGATTTCTATGTCCCTAGAGGGATTTCTATGTCCCTAGAGGGATTTCTATGTCCCAAGAGGGATTTCTATGTCCCTAGAGGGATAGATTTCTATGTCCCTAGAGGGATTTCTATGTCCCTAGAGGGATTTCTATGTCCCAAGAGGGATTTCTATGTCCCTAGAGGGATTTCTATGTCCCAAGAGGGATTTCTATGTCCCTAGAGGGATTTCTATGTCCCTAGAGGGATAGATTTCTATGTCCCTAGAGGGATTTCAATGTCCTAGAGGGATTTCTATGTCCCAAGAGGGATTTCTATGTCCCAAGAGGGATTTCTATGTCCCTAGAGGGATTTCTATGTCCCTAGAGAGATAGATTTCTATGTCCCTAGAGGGATTTCTATGTCCCTAGAGGGATTTCTATGTCCCAAGAGGGATTTCTATGTCCCAAGAGGGATTTCTATGTCCCTAGAGGGATAGATTTCTATGTCCCTAGAGGGATTTCAATGTCCCTAGAGGGATTTCTATGTCCCAAGAGGGATTTCTATGTCCCAAGAGGGATTTCTATGTCCCTAGAGGGATTTCTATGTCCCTAGAGGGATAGATTTCTATGTCCCAAGAGGGATTTCTATGTCCCAAGAGGGATTTCTATGTCCCTAGAGGGATTTCTATGTCCGTAGAGGGATAGATTTCTATGTCCCTAGAGGGATTTCTATGTCCCTAGAGGGATTTCTATGTCCCAAGAGGGATTTCTATGTCCCAAGAGGGATTTCTATGTCCCTAGAGGGATAGATTTCTATGTCCCTAGAGGGATTTCAATGTCCCTAGAGGGATTTCTATGTCCCAAGAGGGATTTCTATGTCCCAAGAGGGATTTCTATGTCCCTAGAGGGATTTCTATGTCCCTAGAGGGATAGATTTCTATGTCCCTAGAGGGATTTCTAGGTCCCTAGAGGGATTTCTAGGTCCCTAGAGGGATTTCTAGGTCCCTAGAGGGATTTCTATGTCCCTAGAGGGATAGATTTCTATGTCCCTAGAGGGATTTCTATGTCCCTAGAGGGATTTCTATGTCCCAAGAGGGATTTCTATGTCCCTAGAGGGATAGATTTCTATGTCCCAAGAGGGATTTCTATGTCCCAAGAGGGATTTCTATGTCCCTAGAGGGATAGATTTCTATGTCCCTAGAGGGATTTCAATGTCCCTAGAGGGATTTCTATGTCCCAAGAGGGATTTCTATGTCCCAAGAGGGATTTCTATGTCCCTAGAGGGATTTCTATGTCCCTAGAGGGATAGATTTCTATGTCCCTAGAGGGATTTCTATGTCCCTAGAGGGATTTCTATGTCCCAAGAGGGATTTCTATGTCCCAAGAGGGATTTCTATGTCCCTAGAGGGATTTCTATGTACCAAGAGGGATTTCTATGTCCCTAGAGGGATTTCTATGTCCCTAGAGGGATAGATTTCTATGTCCCTAGAGGGATTTCTATGTCCCAAGAGGGATTTCTATGTCCCAAGAGGGATTTCTATGTCCCTAGAGGGATAGATTTCTATGTCCCTAGAGGGATTTCAATGTCCCTAGAGGGATTTCTATGTCCCAAGAGGGATTTCTATGTCCCAAGAGGGATTTCTATGTCCCTAGAGGGATTTCTATGTCCCTAGAGGGATAGATTTCTATGTCCCTAGAGGGATTTCTATGTCCCTAGAGGGATTTCTATGTCCCAAGAGGGATTTCTATGTCCCAAGAGGGATTTCTATGTCCCTAGAGGGATAGATTTCTATGTCCCTAGAGGGATTTCAATGTCCCTAGAGGGATTTCTATGTCCCAAGAGGGATTTCTATGTCCCAAGAGGGATTTCTATGTCCCTAGAGGGATTTCTATGTCCCTAGAGGGATAGATTTCTATGTCCCAAGAGGGATTTCTATGTCCCAAGAGGGATTTCTATGTCCCTAGAGGGATTTCTATGTCCCTAGAGGGATAGATTTCTATGTCCCTAGAGGGATTTCTATGTCCCTAGAGGGATTTCTATGTCCCAAGAGGGATTTCTATGTCCCAAGAGGGATTTCTATGTCCCTAGAGGGATAGATTTCTATGTCCCTAGAGGGATTTCAATGTCCCTAGAGGGATTTCTATGTCCCAAGAGGGATTTCTATGTCCCTAGAGGGATTTCTATGTCCCTAGAGGGATAGATTTCTATGTCCCTAGAGGGATTTCTAGGTCCCTAGAGGGATTTCTAGGTCCCTAGAGGGATTTCTATGTCCCTAGAGGGATAGATTTCTATGTCCCTAGAGGGATTTCTATGTCCCTAGAGGGATTTCTATGTCCCAAGAGGGATTTCTATGTCCCTAGAGGGATAGATTTCTATGTCCCTAGAGGGATTTCTATGTCCCTAGAGAGAGAGATTTCTATGTCCTTAGAGGGATTTCTATGTCGCTAGAGGGATTTCTAGGTCCCTAGAGGGATTTCTATGTCCCAGAGGGATTTCTAGGTCCCTAGAGGGATTTCTATGTCCCTAGAGGGATAGATTTCTATGTCCCTAGAGGGATTTCTATGTCCCAAGAGGGATTTCTATGTCCCTAGAGGGATTTCTATGTCCCTAGAGGGATAGATTTCTATGTCCCTAGAGGGATAGATTTCTATGTCCCTAGAGGGATTTCAATGTCCCTAGAGGGATTTCTATGTCCCAAGAGGGATTTCTATGTCGCTAGAGGGATTTCTAGTTCCCTAGAGGGATTTCAATGTCCCTAGAGGGATTTCTATGTCCCAAGAGGGATTTCTATGTCCCAAGAGGGATTTCTAGGTCCCTAGAGGGATTTCTATGTCCCTAGAGGGATAGATTTCTATGTCCCTAGAGGGATTTCTATGTCCCTAGAGGGATTTCTATGTCCCAAGAGGGATTTCTATGTCCCTAGAGGGATAGATTTCTATGTCCCTAGAAGGATTTCTATGTCCCTAGAGGGATTTCTATGTCCCAAGAGGGATTTCTATGTCCCTAGAGGGATTTCTATGTCCCAAGAGGGATTTCTATGTCCCTAGAGGGATTTCTATGTCCCAAGAGGGATTTCTATGTCCCTAGAGGGATTTCTATGTCCCTAGAGGGATAGATTTCTATGTCCCTAGAGGGATTTCTATGTCCCAAGAGGGATTTCTATGTCCCAAGAGGGATTTCTATGTCCTTAGAGGGATAGATTTCTATGTCCCTAGAGGGATTTCAATGTCCCTAGAGGGATTTCTATGTCCCAAGAGGGATTTCTATGTCCCAAGAGGGATTTCTATGTCCCTAGAGGGATTTCTATGTCCCTAGAGGGATAGATTTCTATGTCCCTAGAGGGATTTCTAGGTCCCTAGAGGGATTTCTAGGTCCCTAGAGGGATTTCTATGTCCCTAGAGGGATAGATTTCTATGTCCCTAGAGGGATTTCAATGTCCCTAGAGGGATTTCTATGTCCCAAGAGGGATTTCTATGTCCCAAGAGGAATTTCTATGTCCCAAGAGGGATTTCTATGTCCCTAGAGGGATTTCTATGCCCCTAGAGGGATAGATTTCTATGTCCCTAGAGGGATTTCTATGTCCCTAGAGGGATTTCTATGTCCCAAGAGGGATTTCTATGTCCCAAGAGGGATTTCTATGTCCCTAGAGGGATTTCTATGTCCCAAGAGGGATTTCTATGTCCCTAGAGGGATTTCTATGTCCCTAGAGGGATAGATTTCTATGTCCCTAAAGGGATTTCTATGTCCCAAGAGGGATTTCTATGTCCCAAGAGGGATTTCTATGTCCCTAGAGGGATAGATTTCTATGTCCCTAGAGGGATTTCAATGTCCCTAGAGGGATTTCTATGTCCCAAGAGGGATTTCTATGTCCCAAGAGGGATTTCTATGTCCCTAGAGGGATTTCTATGTCCCTAGAGGGATAGATTTCTATGTCCCTAGAGGGATTTCTATGTCCCTAGAGGGATTTCTATGTCCCAAGAGGGATTTCTATGTCCCAAGAGGGATTTCTATGTCCCTAGAGGGATAGATTTCTATGTCCCTAGAGGGATTTCAATGTCCCTAGAGGGATTTCTATGTCCCAAGAGGGATTTCTATGTCCCAAGAGGGATTTCTATGTCCCTAGAGGGATTTCTATGTCCCTAGAGGGATAGATTTCTATGTCCCAAGAGGGATTTCTATGTCCCAAGAGGGATTTCTATGTCCCTAGAGGGATTTCTATGTCCCTAGAGGGATAGATTTCTATGTCCCTAGAGGGATTTCTATGTCCCTAGAGGGATTTCTATGTCCCAAGAGGGATTTCTATGTCCCAAGAGGGATTTCTATGTCCCTAGAGGGATAGATTTCTATGTCCCTAGAGGGATTTCAATGTCCCTAGAGGGATTTCTATGTCCCAAGAGGGATTTCTATGTCCCTAGAGGGATTTCTATGTCCCTAGAGGGATAGATTTCTATGTCCCTAGAGGGATTTCTAGGTCCCTAGAGGGATTTCTAGGTCCCTAGAGGGATTTCTATGTCCCTAGAGGGATAGATTTCTATGTCCCTAGAGGGATTTCTATGTCCCTAGAGGGATTTCTATGTCCCAAGAGGGATTTCTATGTCCCTAGAGGGATAGATTTCTATGTCCCTAGAGGGATTTCTATGTCCCAAGAGGGATTTCTATGTCCCTAGAGGGATTTCTATGTCCCTAGAGGGATAGATTTCTATGTCGCTAGAGGGATTTCTAGGTCCCTAGAGGGATTTCTATGTCCCAGAGGGATTTCTAGGTCCCTAGAGGGATTTCTATGTCCCTAGAGGGATAGATTTCTATGTCCCTAGAGGGATTTCTATGTCCCAAGAGGGATTTCTATGTCCCTAGAGGGATTTCTATGTCCCTAGAGGGATAGATTTCTATGTCCCTAGAGGGATAGATTTCTATGTCCCTAGAGGGATTTCAATGTCCCTAGAGGGATTTCTATGTCCCAAGAGGGATTTCTATGTCGCTAGAGGGATTTCTAGTTCCCTAGAGGGATTTCAATGTCCCTAGAGGGATTTCTATGTCCCAAGAGGGATTTCTATGTCCCAAGAGGGATTTCTAGGTCCCTAGAGGGATTTCTATGTCCCTAGAGGGATAGATTTCTATGTCCCTAGAGGGATTTCTATGTCCCTAGAGGGATTTCTATGTCCCAAGAGGGATTTCTATGTCCCTAGAGGGATAGATTTCTATGTCCCTAGAGGGATTTCTATGTCCCTAGAGGGATTTCTATGTCCCAAGAGGGATTTCTATGTCCCTAGAGGGATTTCTATGTCCCAAGAGGGATTTCTATGTCCCTAGAGGGATTTCTATGTCCCAAGAGGGATTTCTATGTCCCTAGAGGGATTTCTATGTCCCTAGAGGGATAGATTTCTATGTCCCTAGAGGGATTTCTATGTCCCAAGAGGGATTTCTATGTCCCAAGAGGGATTTCTATGTCCCTAGAGGGATAGATTTCTATGTCCCTAGAGGGATTTCAATGTCCCTAGAGGGATTTCTATGTCCCAAGAGGGATTTCTATGTCCCAAGAGGGATTTGTATGTCCCTAGAGGGATTTCTATGTCCCTAGAGGGATAGATTTCTATGTCCCTAGAGGGATTTCTAGGTCCCTAGAGGGATTTCTAGGTCCCTAGAGGGATTTCTATGTCCCTAGAGGGATAGATTTCTATGTCCCTAGAGGGATTTCAATGTCCCTAGAGGGATTTCTATGTCCCAAGAGGGATTTCTATGTCCCAAGAGGGATTTCTATGTCCCTAGAGGGATTTCTATGTCCCTAGAGGGATAGATTTCTATGTCCCTAGAGGGATTTCTAGGTCCCTAGAGGGATTTCTAGGTCCCTAGAGGGATTTCTATGTCCCTAGAGGGATAGATTTCTATGTCCCTAGAGGGATTTCTATGTCCCTAGAGGGATTTCTATGTCCCAAGAGGGATTTCTATGTCCCTAGAGGGATTTCTATGTCCCTAGAGGGATTTCTATGTCCCTAGAGGGATAGATTTCTATGTCCCTAGAGGGATTTCTAGGTCCCTAGAGGGATTTCTAGGTCCCTAGAGGGATTTCTATGTCCCTAGAGGGATAGATTTCTATGTCCCTAGAGGGATTTCAATGTCCCTAGAGGGATTTTTATGTCCCAAGAGGGATTTCTATGTCCCAAGAGGGATTTCTATGTCCCTAGAGGGATTTCTATGTCCCTAGAGGGATAGATTTCTATGTCCCTAGAGGGATTTCTAGGTCCCTAGAGGGATTTCTAGGTCCCTAGAGGGATTTCTATGTCCCTAGAGGGATAGATTTCTATGTCCCTAGAGGGATTTCTATGTCCCTAGAGGGATTTCTATGTCCCAAGAGGGATTTCTATGTCCCTAGAGGGATAGATTTCTATGTCCCTAGAGGGATTTCTATGTCCCTAGAGAGAGAGATTTCTATGTCCTTAGAGGGATTTCTATGTCCCTAGAGGGATTTCTATGTCCCTAGAGGGATTTCTATGTCCCAAGAGGGATTTCTATGTCCCTAGAGGGATTTCTATGTCCCAAGAGGGATTTCTATGTCCCTAGAGGGATTTCTATGTCCCTAGAGGGATAGATTTCTATGTCCCTAGAGGGATTTCTATGTCCCAAGAGGGATTTCTATGTCCCAAGAGGGATTTCTATGTCCCTAGAGGGATAGATTTCTATGTCCCTAGAGGGATTTCAATGTCCCTAGAGGGATTTCTATGTCCCAAGAGGGATTTCTATGTCCCAAGAGGGATTTCTATGTCCCAAGAGGGATTTCTATGTCCCAAGAGGGATTTCTATGTCCCTAGAGGGATAGATTTCTATGTCCCTAGAGGGATTTCAATGTCCCTAGAGGGATTTCTATGTCCCAAGAGGGATTTCTATGTCCCAAGAGGGATTTCTATGTCCCTAGAGGGATTTCTATGTCCCTAGAGGGATAGATTTCTATGTCCCAAGAGGGATTTCTATGTCCCAAGAGGGATTTCTATGTCCCTAGAGGGATTTCTATGTCCCTAGAGGGATAGATTTCTATGTCCCTAGAGGGATTTCTATGTCCCTAGAGGGATTTCTATGTCCCAAGAGGGATTTCTATGTCCCAAGAGGGATTTCTATGTCCCTAGAGGGATAGATTTCTATGTCCCTAGAGGGATTTCAATGTCCCTAGAGGGATTTCTATGTCCCAAGAGGGATTTCTATGTCCCAAGAGGGATTTCTATGTCCCTAGAGGGATTTCTATGTCCCTAGTGGGATAGATTTCTATGTCCCTAGAGGGATTTCTAGGTCCCTAGAGGGATTTCTAGGTCCCTAGAGGGATTTCTATGTCCCTAGAGGGATAGATTTCTATGTCCCTAGAGGGATTTCTATGTCCCTAGAGGGATTTCTATGTCCCAAGAGGGATTTCTATGTCCCTAGAGGGATAGATTTCTATGTCCCTAGAGGGATTTCTATGTCCCTAGAGAGAGAGATTTCTATGTCCTTAGAGGGATTTCTATGTCGCTAGAGGGATTTCTAGGTCCCTAGAGGGATTTCTATGTCCCAGAGGGATTTCTAGGTCCCTAGAGGGATTTCTATGTCCCTAGAGGGATAGATTTCTATGTCCCTAGAGGGATTTCTATGTCCCAAGAGGGATTTCTATGTCCCTAGAGGGATTTCTATGTCCCTAGAGGGATAGATTTCTATGTCCCTAGAGGGATAGATTTCTATGTCCCTAGAGGGATTTCAATGTCCCTAGAGGGATTTCTATGTCCCAAGAGGGATTTCTATGTCGCTAGAGGGATTTCTAGGTCCCTAGAGGGATTTCAATGTCCCTAGAGGGATTTCTATGTCCCAAGAGGGATTTCTATGTCCCAAGAGGGATTTCTATGTCCCTAGAGACGGTTACCTTGGATAACCTTTCAAAATAGGAATGTAATAATATTGGAAATAAATAAATCGAAGTAATAACAATATAATTAAATATATAACATGTTATAAAATAATGTTGTATATAATGTAAATAAATATAATAACGAGATCAATAAATAGAGTAATAATAATGGAAATACATAAATCGAAGTAATAACAATATAATTGAATATATAACATATTATAAAATAATTTGGTATATAATGTAAATAAATAAAATAATGAGATCAATAAATACTCCAATATATAAACGATTTAAAATTAAAATAATTATCTAAAACTAGTATAAAGTATAATAAATAAATAATAAGTATATTTAATCATAAATAATAAGTGTAGGATGTAAAATAATGCAACATATATAAAATATTTAAAATTCAAAAAATTATTTAAAAACTTAACATTCAATCGCATTTCGGTGGAAAATGGGTTGCTATACAGTTCAACATGGATTGAAAAGAGTCTCTATCCCTACATTTCCTATTTTTCTGCAAAATGTTTTTCTCCTGGCAAAAATGAATTGCATCTTCCTCGGTTCTTGCCAAATCCCAAATAAGCATTGTCGTATAACTGAGAAACACCAAACAACAAAATATCGACATTATCTTGTATTATTAACAAAGAACAACTGAGCAACAAACACAACAACGCTCGAACAGACTAGTAAACAAACAATGATGTCTGTCAAAAATGTAAGGTTATCCAAGGTAACTGGTAGAAATGTAACTGTTATCTTGGGTTTTGAGAGGGATATCTGGAGTTTTAGGAGGGATTTCTAGGTCCCTAGAGGGATTTCTATGTCCCTAGAGGGATTTCTATGTCCCAAGAGGGATTTCTATGTCCCTAGAGGGATAGATTTCTATGTCCCTAGAGGGATTTCTATGTCCCTAGAGGGATTTCTATGTCCCAAGAGGGATTTCTATGTCCCTAGAGGGATTTCTATGTCCCTAGAGGGATTTCTAGGTCCCTAGAGGGATTTCTACGTCCCTAGAGGGATTTCTATGTCCCAAGAGGGATTTCTATGTCCCTAGAGGGATAGATTTCTATGTCCCTAGAGGGATTTCTATGTCCCTAGAGGGATTTCTAGGTCCCTAGAGGGATTTCTATGTCCCTAGAGAGAGAGATTTCTATGTCCCTAGAGGGATTTCTATGTCGCTAGAGGGATTTCTAGGTCGCTAGAGGGATTTCAATGTCCCTAGAGGGATAGATTTCTATGTCCCTAGAGGGATTTCTAGGTCCCTAGAGGGATTTCTAGGTCCCTAGAGGGATTTCTATGTCCCTAGAGGGATAGATTTCTATGTCCCTAGAGGGATTTCAATGTCCCTAGAGGGATTTCTATGTCCCAAGAGGGATTTCTATGTCCCAAGAGGGATTTCTATGTCCCTAGAGGGATTTCTATGTCCCTAGAGGGATAGATTTCTATGTCCCTAGAGGGATTTCTAGGTCCCTAGAGGGATTTCTAGGTCCCTAGAGGGATTTCTATGTCCCTAGAGGGATAGATTTCTATGTCCCTAGAGGGATTTCTATGTCCCTAGAGGGATTTCTATGTCCCTAGAGGGATTTCTATGTCCCTAGAGGGATAGATTTCTATGTCCCAAGAGGGATTTCTAGGTCCCTAGAGGGATTTCTAGGTCCCTAGAGGGATTTCTATGTCCCTAGAGGGATAGATTTCTATGTCCCTAGAGGGATTTCAATGTCCCTAGAGGGATTTCTATGTCCCAAGAGGGATTTCTATGTCCCAAGAGGGATTTCTATGTCCCTAGAGGGATTTCTATGTCCCTAGAGGGATAGATTTCTATGTCCCTAGAGGGATTTCTAGGTCCCTAGAGGGATTTCTAGGTCCCTAGAGGGATTTCTATGTCCCTAGAGGGATAGATTTCTATGTCCCTAGAGGGATTTCTATGTCCCTAGAGGGATTTCTATGTCCCAAGAGGGATTTCTATGTCCCTAGAGGGATAGATTTCTATGTCCCTAGAGGGATTTCTATGTCCCTAGAGAGAGAGATTTCTATGTCCTTAGAGGGATTTCTATGTCCCTAGAGGGATTTCTATGTCCCTAGAGGGATTTCTATGTCCCAAGAGGGATTTCTATGTCCCTAGAGGGATAGATTTCTATGTCCCAAGAGGGATTTCTATGTCCCTAGAGGGATTTCTATGTCCCTAGAGGGATAGATTTCTATGTCCCTAGAGGGATTTCTATGTCCCAAGAGGGATTTCTATGTCCCAAGAGGGATTTCTATGTCCCTAGAGGGATAGATTTCTATGTCCCTAGAGGGATTTCAATGTCCCTAGAGGGATTTCTATGTCCCAAGAGGGATTTCTATGTCCCAAGAGGGATTTCTATGTCCCTAGAGGGATTTCTATGTCCCTAGAGGGATAGATTTCTATGTCCCTAGAGGGATTTCTATGTCCCTAGAGGGATTTCTATGTCCCAAGAGGGATTTCTATGTCCCAAGAGGGATTTCTATGTCCCTAGAGGGATAGATTTCTATGTCCCTAGAGGGATTTCAATGTCCCTAGAGGGATTTCTATGTCCCAAGAGGGATTTCTATGTCCCAAGAGGGATTTCTATGTCCCTAGAGGGATTTCTATGTCCCTAGAGGGATAGATTTCTATGTCCCAAGAGGGATTTCTATGTCCCAAGAGGGATTTCTATGTCCCTAGAGGGATTTATATGTCCCTAGAGGGATAGATTTCTATGTCCCTAGAGGGATTTCTATGTCCCTAGAGGGATTTCTATGTCCCAAGAGGGATTTCTATGTCCCAAGAGGGATTTCTATGTCCCTAGAGGGATAGATTTCTATGTCCCTAGAGGGATTTCAATGTCCCTAGAGGGATTTCTATGTCCCAAGAGGGATTTCTATGTCCCAAGAGGGATTTCTATGTCCCTAGAGGGATTTCTATGTCCCTAGTGGGATAGATTTCTATGTCCCTAGAGGGATTTCTAGGTCCCTAGAGGGATTTCTAGGTCCCTAGAGGGATTTCTATGTCCCTAGAGGGATAGATTTCTATGTCCCTAGAGGGATTTCTATGTCCCTAGAGGGATTTCTATGTCCCAAGAGGGATTTCTATGTCCCTAGAGGGATAGATTTCTATGTCCCTAGAGGGATTTCTATGTCCCTAGAGAGAGAGATTTCTATGTCCTTAGAGGGATTTCTATGTCGCTAGAGGGATTTCTAGGTCCCTAGAGGGATTTCTATGTCCCAGAGGGATTTCTAGGTCCCTAGAGGGATTTCTATGTCCCTAGAGGGATAGATTTCTATGTCCCTAGAGGGATTTCTATGTCCCAAGAGGGATTTCTATGTCCCTAGAGGGATTTCTATGTCCCTAGAGGGATAGATTTCTATGTCCCTAGAGGGATAGATTTCTATGTCCCTAGAGGGATTTCAATGTCCCTAGAGGGATTTCTATGTCCCAAGAGGGATTTCTATGTCGCTAGAGGGATTTCTAGGTCCCTAGAGGGATTTCAATGTCCCTAGAGGGATTTCTATGTCCCAAGAGGGATTTCTATGTACCAAGAGGGATTTCTATGTCCCTAGAGACGGTTACCTTGGATAACCTTTCAAAATAGGAATGTAATAATATTGGAAATAAATAAATCGAAGTAATAACAATATAATTAAATATATAACATGTTATAAAATAATGTTGTATATAATGTAAAAAAATATAATAACGAGATCAATAAATAGAGTAATAATAATGGAAATACATAAATCGAAGTAATAACAATATAATTGAATATATAACATATTATAAAATAATTTGGTATATAATGTAAATAAATAAAATAATGAGATCAATAAATACTCCAATATATAAACGATTTAAAATTAAAATAATTATCTAAAACTAGTATAAAGTATAATAAATAAATAATAAGTATATTTAATCATAAATAATAAGTGTAGGATGTAAAATAATGCAACATATATAAAATATTTAAAATTCAAAAAATTATTTAAAAACTTAACATTCAATCGCATTTCGGTGGAAAATGGGTTGCTATACAGTTCAACATGGATTGAAAAGAGTCTCTATCCCTACATTTCCTATTTTTCTGCAAAATGTTTTTCTCCTGGCAAAAATGAATTGCATCTTCCTCGGTTCTTGCCAAATCCCAAATAAGCATTGTCGTATAACTGAGAAACACCAAACAACAAAATATCGACATTATCTTGTATTATTAACAAAGAACAACTGAGCAACAAACACAACAACGCTCGAACAGACTAGTAAACAAACAATGATGTCTGTCAAAAATGTAAGGTTATCCAAGGTAACTGGTAGAAATGTAACTGTTATCTTGGGTTTTGAGAGGGATATCTGGAGTTTTAGGAGGGATTTCTAGGTCCCTAGAGGGATTTCTATGTCCCTAGAGGGATTTCTATGTCCCAAGAGGGATTTCTATGTCCCTAGAGGGATAGATT
>CAXKTH010000050.1:0-122000 GCA_964056705.1 Troilus luridus
GCCTGAAATGCCGATTATAGTGCCTGAAATGCCAAATATAATGTCAAAAATGCCAATTTTAGTGCCTGAAATGCCAAATATAATGTCACAAATGCAAATTTTAGTGCCTGAAATGCCAAATATAATGTCACAAATGCCAATTTTAGTGCCTGAAATGCCAAATATAATGTCACAAATGCCAATTATAGTGCCTGAAATGCCAAATATTATGTCTCAAATGCCAATTTTAGTGCCTGAAATGCCAATTATAGTGCCTGAAATGCCAAATATTATGTCTCAAATGCCAATTTTAGTGCCTGAAATGCCAAATATAATGTCACAAATGCCAATTATAGTGCCTGAAATGCCAAATATTATGTCTCAAATGCCAATTTTAGTGCCTGAAATGTCAATTATAGTGCCTGAAATGCCAAATATTATGTCTCAAATGCCAATTTTAGTGCCTGAAATGCCAAATATAATGTCACAAATGCCAATTTTAGTGCCTGAAATGCCAATTATAGTGCCTGAAATGCCAAATATTATGTCTCAAAAGCCAATTTTAGTGCCTGAAATGCCGATTATAGTGCCTGAAATGCCAAATATTATGTCTCAAATGCCAATTTTAGTGCCTGAAATGCCAAATATAATGTCACAAATGCCAATTTTAGTGCCTGAAATGCCAAATATTATGTCACAAATGCCAATTTTAGTGCCTGAAATGCCAAATATTATGTCTCAAATGCCAATTTTAGTGCCTGAAATGCCAAATATAATGTCACAAATGCCAATTTTAGTGCCTGAAATGCCAAATATAATGTCACAAATGCCAATTTTAGTGCCTGAAATGCCAAATATAATGTCACAAATGCCAATTATAGTGCCTGAAATGCCAAATATTATGTCTCAAATGCCAATTTTAGTGCCTGAAATGCCAATTATAGTGCCTGAAATGCCAAATATTATGTCTCAAATGCCAATTTTAGTGCATTAAATGCCAAATATAATGTCACAAATGCCAATTATAGTGCCTGAAATGCCAATTTAAGTGCCTGAAATGCCAAATATAATGTCACAAATGCCAATTTTAGTGCCTGAAATGCGGATTATAGTGCCTGAAATGCCAAATATAATGTCACAAATGCCAATTTTAGTGCCTGAAATGCCAAATATTATGTCACAAATGCCAATTTTAGTGCCTGAAATGCCAATTATAGTGCCTGAAATGCCAAATATTATGTCTCAAATGCCAATTTTAGTGCCTGAAATGCCGATAATAGTGCCTGAAATGCCAAATATTATGTCTCAAATGCCAATTTTAGTGTCTGAAATGCCAAATATAATGTCACAAATGCCAATTTTAGTGCCTGAAATGCCAAATATTATGTCTCAAATGCCAATTTTAGTGCCTGAAATGCCAAATATAATGTCACAAATGCCAATTTTAGTGCCTGAAATGCCAAATATAATGTCACAAATGCCAATTTTAGTGCCTGAAATGCGGATTATAGTGCCTGAAATGCCAAATATAATGTCACAAATGCCAATTTTAGTGCCTGAAATGCCAAATATTATGTCACTAATGCCAATTTTAGTGCCTGAAATGCCAATTATAGTGCCTGAAATGCCAAATATTATGTCTCAAATGCCAATTTTAGTGCCTGAAATGCCGATAATAGTGCCTGAAATGCCAAATATTATGTCTCAAATGCCAATTTTAGTGCCTGAAATGCCAAATATAATGTCACAAATGCCAATTTTAGTGCCTGAAATGCCAATTATAGTGCCTGAAATGCCAAATATTATGTCTCAAAAGCCAATTTTAGTGCCTGAAATGCCGAATATAGTGCCTGAAATGCCAAATATTATTGCTCAAATGCCAATTTTAGTGCCTGAAATGCCAAATATAATGTCACAAATGCCAATTATAGTGCCTGAAATGCCAATTTTAGTGCCTGAAATGGCAAATATAATGTCACAAATGCCAATTTTAGTGCCTGAAATGCCGATTATAGTGCCTGAAATGCCAAATATAATGTCAAAAATGCCAATTTTAGTGCCTGAAATGCCAAATATAATGTCACAAATGCCAATTTTAGTGCCTGAAATGCCGATTATAGTGCCTGAAATGCCAATTTTAGTGCCTGAAATGCCAAATATTATGTCACAAATGCCAATTTTAGTACCTGAAATGCCAAATATAATGTCACAAATGCCAATTTTAGTGCCTGAAATGCCGATTATAGTGCCTGAAATGCCAATTATAGTGCCTGAAATGCCAAATATTATGTCTCAAATGCCAATTTTAGTGCCTGAAATGCCAAATATAATGTCACAAATGCCAATTATAGTGCCTGAAATGCCAAATATTATGTCTCAAATGCCAATTTTAGTGCCTGAAATGTCAATTATAGTGCCTGAAATGCCAAATATTATGTCTCAAATGCCAATTTTAGTGCCTGAAATGCCAAATATAATGTCACAAATGCCAATTTTAGTGCCTGAAATGCCAATTATAGTGCCTGAAATGCCAAATATTATGTCTCAAAAGCCAATTTTAGTGCCTGAAATGCCGATTATAGTGCCTGAAATGAAAAATATTATGTCTCAAATGCCAATTTTAGTGCCTGAAATGCCAAATATAATGTCACAAATGCCAATTTTAGTGCCTGAAATGCCAAATATTATGTCACAAATGCCAATTTTAGTGCCTGAAATGCCAAATATTATGTCTCAAATGCCAATTTTAGTGCCTGAAATGCCAAATATAATGTCACAAATGCCAATTTTAGTGCCTGAAATGCCAAATATAATGTCACAAATGCCAATTTTAGTGCCTGAAATGCGGATTATAGTGCCTGAAATGCCAAATATAATGTCACAAATGCCAATTTTAGTGCCTGAAATGCCAAATATTATGTCACAAATGCCAATTTTAGTGCCTGAAATGCCAATTATAGTGCCTGAAATGCCAAATATTATGTCTCAAATGCCAATTTTAGTGCCTGAAATGCCGATAATAGTGCCTGAAATGCCAAATATTATGTCTCAAATGCCAATTTTAGTGCCTGAAATGCCAAATATAATGTCACAAATGCCAATTTTAGTGCCTGAAATGCCAATTATAGTGCCTGAAATGCCAAATATTATGTCTCAAAAGCCAATTTTAGTGCCTGAAATGCCGAATATAGTGCCTGAAATGCCAAATATTATTGCTCAAATGCCAATTTTAGTGCCTGAAATGCCAAATATAATGTCACAAATGCCAATTATAGTGCCTGAAATGCCAATTTTAGTGCCTGAAATGGCAAATATAATGTCACAAATGCCAATTTTAGTGCCTGAAATGCCGATTATAGTGCCTGAAATGCCAAATATAATGTCAAAAATGCCAATTTTAGTGCCTGAAATGCCAAATATAATGTCACAAATGCCAATTTTAGTGCCTGAAATGCCGATTATAGTGCCTGAAATGCCAATTTTAGTGCCTGAAATGCCAAATATTATGTCACAAATGCCAATTTTAGTACCTGAAATGCCAAATATAATGTCACAAATGCCAATTTTAGTGCCTGAAATGCCGATTATAGTGCCTGAAATGCCAATTATAGTGCCTGAAATGCCAAATATTATGTCTCAAATGCCAATTTTAGTGCCTGAAATGCCGATAATAGTGCCTGAAATGCCAAATATAATGTCACAAATGCCAATTTTAGTGCCTGAAATGCCGATTATAGTGCCTGAAATGCCAAATATAATGTCACAAACGCCAATTTTAGTGCCTGAAATGCCAAATATAATGTCAAAAATGCCAATTTTAGTGCCTGAAATGCCAAATATTATGTCACAAATGCCAATTTTAGTGCCTGAAATGGCAAATATAATGTCACAAATGCCAATTTAAGTGCCTGAAATGCCGATTATAGTGCCTGAAATGCCAAATATAATGTCAAAAATGCCAATTTTAGTGCCTGAAATGCCAAATATAATGTCACAAATGCCAATTTTAGTGCCTGAAATGCCAAATATAATGTCACAAATGCCAATTTTAGTGCCTGAAATGCCAAATATAATGTCACAAATGCCAATTATAGTGCCTGAAATGCCAAATATTATGTCTCAAATGCCAATTTTAGTGCCTGAAATGCCAATTATAGTGCCTGAAATGCCAAATATTATGTCTCAAATGCCAATTTTAGTGCCTGAAATGCCAAATATAATGTCACAAATGCCAATTATAGTGCCTGAAATGCCAAATATTATGTCTCAAATGCCAATTTTAGTGCCTGAAATGTCAATTATAGTGCCTGAAATGCCAAATATTATGTCTCAAATGCCAATTTTAGTGCCTGAAATCCCAAATATAATGTCACAAATGCCAATTTTAGTGCCTGAAATGCCAATTATAGTGCCTGAAATGCCAAATATTATGTCTCAAAAGCAAATTTTAGTGCCTGAAATGCCGATTATAGTGCCTGAAATGCCAAATATTATGTCTCAAATGCCAATTTTAGTGCCTGAAATGCCAAATATAATGTCACAAATGCCAATTTTAGTGCCTGAAATGCCAAATATTATGTCACAAATGCCAATTTTAGTGCCTGAAATGCCAAATATTATGTCTCAAATGCCAATTTTAGTGCCTGAAATGCCAAATATAATGTCACAAATGCCAATTTTAGTGCCTGAAATGCCAAATATAATGTCACAAATGCCAATTTTAGTGCCTGAAATGCCAAATATAATGTCACAAATGCCAATTATAGTGCCTGAAATGCCAAATATTATGTCTCAAATGCCAATTTTAGTGCCTGAAATGCCAATTATAGTGCCTGAAATGCCAAATATTATGTCTCAAATGCCAATTTTAGTGCATTAAATGCCAAATATAATGTCACAAATGCCAATTATAGTGCCTGAAATGCCAATTTAAGTGCCTGAAATGCCAAATATAATGTCACAAATGCCAATTTTAGTGCCTGAAATGCGGATTATAGTGCCTGAAATGCCAAATATAATGTCACAAATGCCAATTTTAGTGCCTGAAATGCCAAATATTATGTCACAAATGCCAATTTTAGTGCCTGAAATGCCAATTATAGTGCCTGAAATGCCAAATATTATGTCTCAAATGCCAATTTTAGTGCCTGAAATGCCGATAATAGTGCCTGAAATGCCAAATATTATGTCTCAAATGCCAATTTTAGTGTCTGAAATGCCAAATATAATGTCACAAATGCCAATTTTAGTGCCTGAAATGCCAATTATAGTGCCTGAAATGCCAAATATTATGTCTCAAATGCCAATTTTAGTGCCTGAAATGCCGATAATAGTGCCTGAAATGCCAAATATAATGTCACAAATGCCAATTTTAGTGCCTGAAATGCCGATTATAGTGCCTGAAATGCCAAATATAATGTCACAAACGCCAATTTTAGTGCCTGAAATGCCAAATATAATGTCAAAAATACCAATTTTAGTGCCTGAAATGCCAAATATTATGTCACAAATGCCAATTTTAGTGCCTGAAATGGCAAATATAATGTCACAAATGCCAATTTAAGTGCCTGAAATGCCGATTATAGTGCCTGAAATGCCAAATATAATGTCAAAAATGCCAATTTTAGTGCCTGAAATGCCAAATATAATGTCACAAATGCCAATTTTAGTGCCTGAAATGCCAAATATTATGTCTCAAATGCCAATTTTAGTGCCTGAAATGCCAAATATAATGTCACAAATTCCAATTTTAGTGATTGAAATGCCAATTTTAGTGCCTGAAATGCCAAATATAATGTCACAAATGCCAATTTTAGTGCCTGAAATGCCGATTATAGTGCCTGAAATGCCAAATATAATGTCAAAAATGCCAATTTTAGTGCCTGAAATGCCAAATATAATGTCACAAATGCCAATTTTAGTGCCTGAAATGCCAAATATAATGTCACAAATGCCAATTTTAGTGCCTGAAATGCCAAATATAATGTCACAAATGCCAATTATAGTGCCTGAAATGCCAAATATTATGTCTCAAATGCCAATTTTAGTGCCTGAAATGCCAATTATAGTGCCTGAAATGCCAAATATTATGTCTCAAAAGCCAATTTTAGTGCCTGAAATGCCGATTATAGTGCCTGAAATGCCAAATATTATGTCTCAAATGCCAATTTTAGTGCCTGAAATGCCAAATATAATGTCACAAATGCCAATTTTAGTGCCTGAAATGCCAAATATTATGTCACAAATGCCAATTTTAGTGCCTGAAATGCCAAATATTATGTCTCAAATGCCAATTTTAGTGCCTGAAATGCCAAATATAATGTCACAAATGCCAATTTTAGTGCCTGAAATGCCAAATATAATGTCACAAATGCCAATTTTAGTGCCTGAAATGCGGATTATAGTGCCTGAAATGCCAAATATAATGTCACAAATGCCAATTTTAGTGCCTGAAATGCCAAATATTATGTCACAAATGCCAATTTTAGTGCCTGAAATGCCAATTATAGTGCCTGAAATGCCAAATATTATGTCTCAAATGCCAATTTTAGTGCCTGAAATGCCGATAATAGTGCCTGAAATGCCAAATATTATGTCTCAAATGCCAATTTTAGTGCCTGAAATGCCAAATATAATGTCACAAATGCCAATTTTAGTGCCTGAAATGCCAATTATAGTGCCTGAAATGCCAAATATTATGTCTCAAAAGCCAATTTTAGTGCCTGAAATGCCGAATATAGTGCCTGAAATGCCAAATATTATTGCTCAAATGCCAATTTTAGTGCCTGAAATGCCAAATATAATGTCACAAATGCCAATTATAGTGCCTGAAATGCCAATTTTAGTGCCTGAAATGGCAAATATAATGTCACAAATGCCAATTTTAGTGCCTGAAATGCCGATTATAGTGCCTGAAATGCCAAATATAATGTCAAAAATGCCAATTTTAGTGCCTGAAATGCCGATTATAGTGCCTGAAATGCCAATTTTAGTGCCTGAAATGCCAAATATTATGTCACAAATGCCAATTTTAGTACCTGAAATGCCAAATATAATGTCACAAATGCCAATTTTAGTGCCTGAAATGCCAAATATAATGTCACAAATGCCAATTTTAGTGCCTGAAATGCCAAATATAATGTCACAAATGCCAATTATAGTGCCTGAAATGCCAAATATTATGTCTCAAATGCCAATTTTAGTGCCTGAAATGCCAATTATAGTGCCTGAAATGCCAAATATTATGTCTCAAATGCCAATTTTAGTGCATTAAATGCCAAATATAATGTCACAAATGCCAATTATAGTGCCTGAAATGCCAATTTAAGTGCCTGAAATGCCAAATATAATGTCACAAATGCCAATTTTAGTGCCTGAAATGCGGATTATAGTGCCTGAAATGCCAAATATAATGTCACAAATGCCAATTTTAGTGCCTGAAATGCCAAATATTATGTCACAAATGCCAATTTTAGTGCCTGAAATGCCAATTATAGTGCCTGAAATGCCAAATATTATGTCTCAAATGCCAATTTTAGTGCCTGAAATGCCGATAATAGTGCCTGAAATGCCAAATATTATGTCTCAAATGCCAATTTTAGTGTCTGAAATGCCAAATATAATGTCACAAATGCCAATTTTAGTGCCTGAAATGCCAATTATAGTGCCTGAAATGCCAAATATTATGTCTCAAATGCCAATTTTAGTGCCTGAAATGCCGATAATAGTGCCTGAAATGCCAAATATAATGTCACAAATGCCAATTTTAGTGCCTGAAATGCCGATTATAGTGCCTGAAATGCCAAATATAATGTCACAAACGCCAATTTTAGTGCCTGAAATGCCAAATATAATGTCAAAAATACCAATTTTAGTGCCTGAAATGCCAAATATTATGTCACAAATGCCAATTTTAGTGCCTGAAATGGCAAATATAATGTCACAAATGCCAATTTAAGTGCCTGAAATGCCGATTATAGTGCCTGAAATGCCAAATATAATGTCAAAAATGCCAATTTTAGTGCCTGAAATGCCAAATATAATGTCACAAATGCCAATTTTAGTGCCTGAAATGCCAAATATTATGTCTCAAATGCCAATTTTAGTGCCTGAAATGCCAAATATAATGTCACAAATTCCAATTTTAGTGATTGAAATGCCAATTTTAGTGCCTGAAATGCCAAATATAATGTCACAAATGCCAATTTTAGTGCCTGAAATGCCGATTATAGTGCCTGAAATGCCAAATATAATGTCAAAAATGCCAATTTTAGTGCCTGAAATGCCAAATATAATGTCACAAATGCCAATTTTAGTGCCTGAAATGCCAAATATAATGTCACAAATGCCAATTTTAGTGCCTGAAATGCCAAATATAATGTCACAAATGCCAATTATAGTGCCTGAAATGCCAAATATTATGTCTCAAATGCCAATTTTAGTGCCTGAAATGCCAATTATAGTGCCTGAAATGCCAAATATTATGTCTCAAAAGCCAATTTTAGTGCCTGAAATGCCGATTATAGTGCCTGAAATGCCAAATATTATGTCTCAAATGCCAATTTTAGTGCCTGAAATGCCAAATATAATGTCACAAATGCCAATTTTAGTGCCTGAAATGCCAAATATTATGTCACAAATGCCAATTTTAGTGCCTGAAATGCCAAATATTATGTCTCAAATGCCAATTTTAGTGCCTGAAATGCCAAATATAATGTCACAAATGCCAATTTTAGTGCCTGAAATGCCAAATATAATGTCACAAATGCCAATTTTAGTGCCTGAAATGCGGATTATAGTGCCTGAAATGCCAAATATAATGTCACAAATGCCAATTTTAGTGCCTGAAATGCCAAATATTATGTCACAAATGCCAATTTTAGTGCCTGAAATGCCAATTATAGTGCCTGAAATGCCAAATATTATGTCTCAAATGCCAATTTTAGTGCCTGAAATGCCGATAATAGTGCCTGAAATGCCAAATATTATGTCTCAAATGCCAATTTTAGTGCCTGAAATGCCAAATATAATGTCACAAATGCCAATTTTAGTGCCTGAAATGCCAATTATAGTGCCTGAAATGCCAAATATTATGTCTCAAAAGCCAATTTTAGTGCCTGAAATGCCGAATATAGTGCCTGAAATGCCAAATATTATTGCTCAAATGCCAATTTTAGTGCCTGAAATGCCAAATATAATGTCACAAATGCCAATTATAGTGCCTGAAATGCCAATTTTAGTGCCTGAAATGGCAAATATAATGTCACAAATGCCAATTTTAGTGCCTGAAATGCCGATTATAGTGCCTGAAATGCCAAATATAATGTCAAAAATGCCAATTTTAGTGCCTGAAATGCCGATTATAGTGCCTGAAATGCCAATTTTAGTGCCTGAAATGCCAAATATTATGTCACAAATGCCAATTTTAGTACCTGAAATGCCAAATATAATGTCACAAATGCCAATTTTAGTGCCTGAAATGCCGATTATAGTGCCTGAAATGCCAATTATAGTGCCTGAAATGCCAAATATTATGTCTCAAATGCCAATTTTAGTGCCTGAAATGCCGATAATAGTGCCTGAAATGCCAAATATAATGTCACAAATGCCAATTTTAGTGCCTGAAATGCCGATTATAGTGCCTGAAATGCCAAATATAATGTCACAAACGCCAATTTTAGTGCCTGAAATGCCAAATATAATGTCAAAAATGCCAATTTTAGTGCCTGAAATGCCAAATATTATGTCACAAATGCCAATTTTAGTGCCTGAAATGGCAAATATAATGTCACAAATGCCAATTTAAGTGCCTGAAATGCCGATTATAGTGCCTGAAATGCCAAATATAATGTCAAAAATGCCAATTTTAGTGCCTGAAATGCCAAATATAATGTCACAAATGCAAATTTTAGTGCCTGAAATGCCAAATATAATGTCACAAATGCCAATTTTAGTGCCTGAAATGCCAAATATAATGTCACAAATGCCAATTATAGTGCCTGAAATGCCAAATATTATGTCTCAAATGCCAATTTTAGTGCCTGAAATGCCAATTATAGTGCCTGAAATGCCAAATATTATGTCTCAAATGCCAATTTTAGTGCCTGAAATGCCAAATATAATGTCACAAATGCCAATTATAGTGCCTGAAATGCCAAATATTATGTCTCAAATGCCAATTTTAGTGCCTGAAATGTCAATTATAGTGCCTGAAATGCCAAATATTATGTCTCAAATGCCAATTTTAGTGCCTGAAATGCCAAATATAATGTCACAAATGCCAATTTTAGTGCCTGAAATGCCAATTATAGTGCCTGAAATGCCAAATATTATGTCTCAAAAGCCAATTTTAGTGCCTGAAATGCCGATTATAGTGCCTGAAATGCCAAATATTATGTCTCAAATGCCAATTTTAGTGCCTGAAATGCCAAATATAATGTCACAAATGCCAATTTTAGTGCCTGAAATGCCAAATATTATGTCACAAATGCCAATTTTAGTGCCTGAAATGCCAAATATTATGTCTCAAATGCCAATTTTAGTGCCTGAAATGCCAAATATAATGTCACAAATGCCAATTTTAGTGCCTGAAATGCCAAATATAATGTCACAAATGCCAATTTTAGTGCCTGAAATGCCAAATATAATGTCACAAATGCCAATTATAGTGCCTGAAATGCCAAATATTATGTCTCAAATGCCAATTTTAGTGCCTGAAATGCCAATTATAGTGCCTGAAATGCCAAATATTATGTCTCAAATGCCAATTTTAGTGCATTAAATGCCAAATATAATGTCACAAATGCCAATTATAGTGCCTGAAATGCCAATTTAAGTGCCTGAAATGCCAAATATAATGTCACAAATGCCAATTTTAGTGCCTGAAATGCGGATTATAGTGCCTGAAATGCCAAATATAATGTCACAAATGCCAATTTTAGTGCCTGAAATGCCAAATATTATGTCACAAATGCCAATTTTAGTGCCTGAAATGCCAATTATAGTGCCTGAAATGCCAAATATTATGTCTCAAATGCCAATTTTAGTGCCTGAAATGCCGATAATAGTGCCTGAAATGCCAAATATTATGTCTCAAATGCCAATTTTAGTGTCTGAAATGCCAAATATAATGTCACAAATGCCAATTTTAGTGCCTGAAATGCCAAATATTATGTCTCAAATGCCAATTTTAGTGCCTGAAATGCCAAATATAATGTCACAAATGCCAATTTTAGTGCCTGAAATGCCAAATATAATGTCACAAATGCCAATTTTAGTGCCTGAAATGCGGATTATAGTGCCTGAAATGCCAAAAATAATGTCACAAATGCCAATTTTAGTGCCTGAAATGCCAAATATTATGTCACTAATGCCAATTTTAGTGCCTGAAATGCCAATTATAGTGCCTGAAATGCCAAATATTATGTCTCAAATGCCAATTTTAGTGCCTGAAATGCCGATAATAGTGCCTGAAATGCCAAATATTATGTCTCAAATGCCAATTTTAGTGCCTGAAATGCCAAATATAATGTCACAAATGCCAATTTTAGTGCCTGAAATGCCAATTATAGTGCCTGAAATGCCAAATATTATGTCTCAAAAGCCAATTTTAGTGCCTGAAATGCCGAATATAGTGCCTGAAATGCCAAATATTATTGCTCAAATGCCAATTTTAGTGCCTGAAATGCCAAATATAATGTCACAAATGCCAATTATAGTGCCTGAAATGCCAATTTTAGTGCCTGAAATGGCAAATATAATGTCACAAATGCCAATTTTAGTGCCTGAAATGCCGATTATAGTGCCTGAAATGCCAAATATAATGTCAAAAATGCCAATTTTAGTGCCTGAAATGCCAAATATAATGTCACAAATGCCAATTTTAGTGCCTGAAATGCCGATTATAGTGCCTGAAATGCCAATTTTAGTGCCTGAAATGCCAAATATTATGTCACAAATGCCAATTTTAGTACCTGAAATGCCAAATATAATGTCACAAATGCCAATTTTAGTGCCTGAAATGCCGATTATAGTGCCTGAAATGCCAATTATAGTGCCTGAAATGCCAAATATTATGTCTCAAATGCCAATTTTAGTGCCTGAAATGCCGATAATAGTGCCTGAAATGCCAAATATAATGTCACAAATGCCAATTTTAGTGCCTGAAATGCCGATTATAGTGCCTGAAATGCCAAATATAATGTCACAAACGCCAATTTTAGTGCCTGAAATGCCAAATATAATGTCAAAAATGCCAATTTTAGTGCCTGAAATGCCAAATATTATGTCACAAATGCCAATTTTAGTGCCTGAAATGGCAAATATAATGTCACAAATGCCAATTTAAGTGCCTGAAATGCCGATTATAGTGCCTGAAATGCCAAATATAATGTCAAAAATGCCAATTTTAGTGCCTGAAATGCCAAATATAATGTCACAAATGCCAATTTTAGTGCCTGAAATGCCAAATATAATGTCACAAATGCCAATTTTAGTGCCTGAAATGCCAAATATAATGTCACAAATGCCAATTATAGTGCCTGAAATGCCAAATATTATGTCTCAAATGCCAATTTTAGTGCCTGAAATGCCAATTATAGTGCCTGAAATGCCAAATATTATGTCTCAAATGCCAATTTTAGTGCCTGAAATGCCAAATATAATGTCACAAATGCCAATTATAGTGCCTGAAATGCCAAATATTATGTCTCAAATGCCAATTTTAGTGCCTGAAATGTCAATTATAGTGCCTGAAATGCCAAATATTATGTCTCAAATGCCAATTTTAGTGCCTGAAATGCCAAATATAATGTCACAAATGCCAATTTTAGTGCCTGAAATGCCAATTATAGTGCCTGAAATGCCAAATATTATGTCTCAAATGCCAATTTTAGTGCCTGAAATGCCGATAATAGTGCCTGAAATGCCAAATATAATGTCACAAATGCCAATTTTAGTGCCTGAAATGCCGATTATAGTGCCTGAAATGCCAAATATAATGTCACAAACGCCAATTTTAGTGCCTGAAATGCCAAATATAATGTCAAAAATACCAATTTTAGTGCCTGAAATGCCAAATATTATGTCACAAATGCCAATTTTAGTGCCTGAAATGGCAAATATAATGTCACAAATGCCAATTTAAGTGCCTGAAATGCCGATTATAGTGCCTGAAATGCCAAATATAATGTCAAAAATGCCAATTTTAGTGCCTGAAATGCCAAATATAATGTCACAAATGCCAATTTTAGTGCCTGAAATGCCAAATATTATGTCTCAAATGCCAATTTTAGTGCCTGAAATGCCAAATATAATGTCACAAATTCCAATTTTAGTGATTGAAATGCCAATTTTAGTGCCTGAAATGCCAAATATAATGTCACAAATGCCAATTTTAGTGCCTGAAATGCCGATTATAGTGCCTGAAATGCCAAATATAATGTCAAAAATGCCAATTTTAGTGCCTGAAATGCCAAATATAATGTCACAAATGCCAATTTTAGTGCCTGAAATGCCAAATATAATGTCACAAATGCCAATTTTAGTGCCTGAAATGCCAAATATAATGTCACAAATGCCAATTATAGTGCCTGAAATGCCAAATATTATGTCTCAAATGCCAATTTTAGTGCCTGAAATGCCAATTATAGTGCCTGAAATGCCAAATATTATGTCTCAAAAGCCAATTTTAGTGCCTGAAATGCCGATTATAGTGCCTGAAATGCCAAATATTATGTCTCAAATGCCAATTTTAGTGCCTGAAATGCCAAATATAATGTCACAAATGCCAATTTTAGTGCCTGAAATGCCAAATATTATGTCACAAATGCCAATTTTAGTGCCTGAAATGCCAAATATTATGTCTCAAATGCCAATTTTAGTGCCTGAAATGCCAAATATAATGTCACAAATGCCAATTTTAGTGCCTGAAATGCCAAATATAATGTCACAAATGCCAATTTTAGTGCCTGAAATGCGGATTATAGTGCCTGAAATGCCAAATATAATGTCACAAATGCCAATTTTAGTGCCTGAAATGCCAAATATTATGTCACAAATGCCAATTTTAGTGCCTGAAATGCCAATTATAGTGCCTGAAATGCCAAATATTATGTCTCAAATGCCAATTTTAGTGCCTGAAATGCCGATAATAGTGCCTGAAATGCCAAATATTATGTCTCAAATGCCAATTTTAGTGCCTGAAATGCCAAATATAATGTCACAAATGCCAATTTTAGTGCCTGAAATGCCAATTATAGTGCCTGAAATGCCAAATATTATGTCTCAAAAGCCAATTTTAGTGCCTGAAATGCCGAATATAGTGCCTGAAATGCCAAATATTATTGCTCAAATGCCAATTTTAGTGCCTGAAATGCCAAATATAATGTCACAAATGCCAATTATAGTGCCTGAAATGCCAATTTTAGTGCCTGAAATGGCAAATATAATGTCACAAATGCCAATTTTAGTGCCTGAAATGCCGATTATAGTGCCTGAAATGCCAAATATAATGTCAAAAATGCCAATTTTAGTGCCTGAAATGCCGATTATAGTGCCTGAAATGCCAATTTTAGTGCCTGAAATGCCAAATATTATGTCACAAATGCCAATTTTAGTACCTGAAATGCCAAATATAATGTCACAAATGCCAATTTTAGTGCCTGAAATGCCGATTATAGTGCCTGAAATGCCAATTATAGTGCCTGAAATGCCAAATATTATGTCTCAAATGCCAATTTTAGTGCCTGAAATGCCGATAATAGTGCCTGAAATGCCAAATATAATGTCACAAATGCCAATTTTAGTGCCTGAAATGCCGATTATAGTGCCTGAAATGCCAAATATAATGTCACAAACGCCAATTTTAGTGCCTGAAATGCCAAATATAATGTCAAAAATGCCAATTTTAGTGCCTGAAATGCCAAATATTATGTCACAAATGCCAATTTTAGTGCCTGAAATGGCAAATATAATGTCACAAATGCCAATTTAAGTGCCTGAAATGCCGATTATAGTGCCTGAAATGCCAAATATAATGTCAAAAATGCCAATTTTAGTGCCTGAAATGCCAAATATAATGTCACAAATGCAAATTTTAGTGCCTGAAATGCCAAATATAATGTCACAAATGCCAATTTTAGTGCCTGAAATGCCAAATATAATGTCACAAATGCCAATTATAGTGCCTGAAATGCCAAATATTATGTCTCAAATGCCAATTTTAGTGCCTGAAATGCCAATTATAGTGCCTGAAATGCCAAATATTATGTCTCAAATGCCAATTTTAGTGCCTGAAATGCCAAATATAATGTCACAAATGCCAATTATAGTGCCTGAAATGCCAAATATTATGTCTCAAATGCCAATTTTAGTGCCTGAAATGTCAATTATAGTGCCTGAAATGCCAAATATTATGTCTCAAATGCCAATTTTAGTGCCTGAAATGCCAAATATAATGTCACAAATGCCAATTTTAGTGCCTGAAATGCCAATTATAGTGCCTGAAATGCCAAATATTATGTCTCAAAAGCCAATTTTAGTGCCTGAAATGCCGATTATAGTGCCTGAAATGCCAAATATTATGTCTCAAATGCCAATTTTAGTGCCTGAAATGCCAAATATAATGTCACAAATGCCAATTTTAGTGCCTGAAATGCCAAATATTATGTCACAAATGCCAATTTTAGTGCCTGAAATGCCAAATATTATGTCTCAAATGCCAATTTTAGTGCCTGAAATGCCAAATATAATGTCACAAATGCCAATTTTAGTGCCTGAAATGCCAAATATAATGTCACAAATGCCAATTTTAGTGCCTGAAATGCCAAATATAATGTCACAAATGCCAATTATAGTGCCTGAAATGCCAAATATTATGTCTCAAATGCCAATTTTAGTGCCTGAAATGCCAATTATAGTGCCTGAAATGCCAAATATTATGTCTCAAATGCCAATTTTAGTGCATTAAATGCCAAATATAATGTCACAAATGCCAATTATAGTGCCTGAAATGCCAATTTAAGTGCCTGAAATGCCAAATATAATGTCACAAATGCCAATTTTAGTGCCTGAAATGCGGATTATAGTGCCTGAAATGCCAAATATAATGTCACAAATGCCAATTTTAGTGCCTGAAATGCCAAATATTATGTCACAAATGCCAATTTTAGTGCCTGAAATGCCAATTATAGTGCCTGAAATGCCAAATATTATGTCTCAAATGCCAATTTTAGTGCCTGAAATGCCGATAATAGTGCCTGAAATGCCAAATATTATGTCTCAAATGCCAATTTTAGTGTCTGAAATGCCAAATATAATGTCACAAATGCCAATTTTAGTGCCTGAAATGCCAAATATTATGTCTCAAATGCCAATTTTAGTGCCTGAAATGCCAAATATAATGTCACAAATGCCAATTTTAGTGCCTGAAATGCCAAATATAATGTCACAAATGCCAATTTTAGTGCCTGAAATGCGGATTATAGTGCCTGAAATGCCAAAAATAATGTCACAAATGCCAATTTTAGTGCCTGAAATGCCAAATATTATGTCACTAATGCCAATTTTAGTGCCTGAAATGCCAATTATAGTGCCTGAAATGCCAAATATTATGTCTCAAATGCCAATTTTAGTGCCTGAAATGCCGATAATAGTGCCTGAAATGCCAAATATTATGTCTCAAATGCCAATTTTAGTGCCTGAAATGCCAAATATAATGTCACAAATGCCAATTTTAGTGCCTGAAATGCCAATTATAGTGCCTGAAATGCCAAATATTATGTCTCAAAAGCCAATTTTAGTGCCTGAAATGCCGAATATAGTGCCTGAAATGCCAAATATTATTGCTCAAATGCCAATTTTAGTGCCTGAAATGCCAAATATAATGTCACAAATGCCAATTATAGTGCCTGAAATGCCAATTTTAGTGCCTGAAATGGCAAATATAATGTCACAAATGCCAATTTTAGTGCCTGAAATGCCGATTATAGTGCCTGAAATGCCAAATATAATGTCAAAAATGCCAATTTTAGTGCCTGAAATGCCAAATATAATGTCACAAATGCCAATTTTAGTGCCTGAAATGCCGATTATAGTGCCTGAAATGCCAATTTTAGTGCCTGAAATGCCAAATATTATGTCACAAATGCCAATTTTAGTACCTGAAATGCCAAATATAATGTCACAAATGCCAATTTTAGTGCCTGAAATGCCGATTATAGTGCCTGAAATGCCAATTATAGTGCCTGAAATGCCAAATATTATGTCTCAAATGCCAATTTTAGTGCCTGAAATGCCGATAATAGTGCCTGAAATGCCAAATATAATGTCACAAATGCCAATTTTAGTGCCTGAAATGCCGATTATAGTGCCTGAAATGCCAAATATAATGTCACAAACGCCAATTTTAGTGCCTGAAATGCCAAATATAATGTCAAAAATGCCAATTTTAGTGCCTGAAATGCCAAATATTATGTCACAAATGCCAATTTTAGTGCCTGAAATGGCAAATATAATGTCACAAATGCCAATTTAAGTGCCTGAAATGCCGATTATAGTGCCTGAAATGCCAAATATAATGTCAAAAATGCCAATTTTAGTGCCTGAAATGCCAAATATAATGTCACAAATGCCAATTTTAGTGCCTGAAATGCCAAATATAATGTCACAAATGCCAATTTTAGTGCCTGAAATGCCAAATATAATGTCACAAATGCCAATTATAGTGCCTGAAATGCCAAATATTATGTCTCAAATGCCAATTTTAGTGCCTGAAATGCCAATTATAGTGCCTGAAATGCCAAATATTATGTCTCAAATGCCAATTTTAGTGCCTGAAATGCCAAATATAATGTCACAAATGCCAATTATAGTGCCTGAAATGCCAAATATTATGTCTCAAATGCCAATTTTAGTGCCTGAAATGTCAATTATAGTGCCTGAAATGCCAAATATTATGTCTCAAATGCCAATTTTAGTGCCTGAAATGCCAAATATAATGTCACAAATGCCAATTTTAGTGCCTGAAATGCCAATTATAGTGCCTGAAATGCCAAATATTATGTCTCAAAAGCCAATTTTAGTGCCTGAAATGCCGATTATAGTGCCTGAAATGCCAAATATTATGTCTCAAATGCCAATTTTAGTGCCTGAAATGCCAAATATAATGTCACAAATGCCAATTTTAGTGCCTGAAATGCCAAATATTATGTCACAAATGCCAATTTTAGTGCCTGAAATGCCAAATATTATGTCTCAAATGCCAATTTTAGTGCCTGAAATGCCAAATATAATGTCACAAATGCCAATTTTAGTGCCTGAAATGCCAAATATAATGTCACAAATGCCAATTTTAGTGCCTGAAATGCCAAATATAATGTCACAAATGCCAATTATAGTGCCTGAAATGCCAAATATTATGTCTCAAATGCCAATTTTAGTGCCTGAAATGCCAATTATAGTGCCTGAAATGCCAAATATTATGTCTCAAATGCCAATTTTAGTGCATTAAATGCCAAATATAATGTCACAAATGCCAATTATAGTGCCTGAAATGCCAATTTAAGTGCCTGAAATGCCAAATATAATGTCACAAATGCCAATTTTAGTGCCTGAAATGCGGATTATAGTGCCTGAAATGCCAAATATAATGTCACAAATGCCAATTTTAGTGCCTGAAATGCCAAATATTATGTCACAAATGCCAATTTTAGTGCCTGAAATGCCAATTATAGTGCCTGAAATGCCAAATATTATGTCTCAAATGCCAATTTTAGTGCCTGAAATGCCGATAATAGTGCCTGAAATGCCAAATATTATGTCTCAAATGCCAATTTTAGTGTCTGAAATGCCAAATATAATGTCACAAATGCCAATTTTAGTGCCTGAAATGCCAATTATAGTGCCTGAAATGCCAAATATTATGTCTCAAATGCCAATTTTAGTGCCTGAAATGCCGATAATAGTGCCTGAAATGCCAAATATAATGTCACAAATGCCAATTTTAGTGCCTGAAATGCCGATTATAGTGCCTGAAATGCCAAATATAATGTCACAAACGCCAATTTTAGTGCCTGAAATGCCAAATATAATGTCAAAAATACCAATTTTAGTGCCTGAAATGCCAAATATTATGTCACAAATGCCAATTTTAGTGCCTGAAATGGCAAATATAATGTCACAAATGCCAATTTAAGTGCCTGAAATGCCGATTATAGTGCCTGAAATGCCAAATATAATGTCAAAAATGCCAATTTTAGTGCCTGAAATGCCAAATATAATGTCACAAATGCCAATTTTAGTGCCTGAAATGCCAAATATTATGTCTCAAATGCCAATTTTAGTGCCTGAAATGCCAAATATAATGTCACAAATGCCAATTTTAGTGATTGAAATGCCAATTTTAGTGCCTGAAATGCCAAATATAATGTCACAAATGCCAATTTTAGTGCCTGAAATGCCGATTATAGTGCCTGAAATGCCAAATATAATGTCAAAAATGCCAATTTTAGTGCCTGAAATGCCAAATATAATGTCACAAATGCCAATTTTAGTGCCTGAAATGCCAAATATAATGTCACAAATGCCAATTTTAGTGCCTGAAATGCCAAATATAATGTCACAAATGCCAATTATAGTGCCTGAAATGCCAAATATTATGTCTCAAATGCCAATTTTAGTGCCTGAAATGCCAATTATAGTGCCTGAAATGCCAAATATTATGTCTCAAATGCCAATTTTAGTGCCTGAAATGCCAAATATAATGTCACAAATGCCAATTATAGTGCCTGAAATGCCAAATATTATGTCTCAAATGCCAATTTTAGTGCCTGAAATGTCAATTATAGTGCCTGAAATGCCAAATATTATGTCTCAAATGCCAATTTTAGTGCCTGAAATGCCAAATATAATGTCACAAATGCCAATTTTAGTGCCTGAAATGCCAATTATAGTGCCTGAAATGCCAAATATTATGTCTCAAAAGCCAATTTTAGTGCCTGAAATGCCGATTATAGTGCCTGAAATGCCAAATATTATGTCTCAAATGCCAATTTTAGTGCCTGAAATGCCAAATATAATGTCACAAATGCCAATTTTAGTGCCTGAAATGCCAAATATTATGTCACAAATGCCAATTTTAGTGCCTGAAATGCCAAATATTATGTCTCAAATGCCAATTTTAGTGCCTGAAATGCCAAATATAATGTCACAAATGCCAATTTTAGTGCCTGAAATGCCAAATATAATGTCACAAATGCCAATTTTAGTGCCTGAAATGCGGATTATAGTGCCTGAAATGCCAAATATAATGTCACAAATGCCAATTTTAGTGCCTGAAATGCCAAATATTATGTCACAAATGCCAATTTTAGTGCCTGAAATGCCAATTATAGTGCCTGAAATGCCAAATATTATGTCTCAAATGCCAATTTTAGTGCCTGAAATGCCGATAATAGTGCCTGAAATGCCAAATATTATGTCTCAAATGCCAATTTTAGTGCCTGAAATGCCAAATATAATGTCACAAATGCCAATTTTAGTGCCTGAAATGCCAATTATAGTGCCTGAAATGCCAAATATTATGTCTCAAAAGCCAATTTTAGTGCCTGAAATGCCGAATATAGTGCCTGAAATGCCAAATATTATTGCTCAAATGCCAATTTTAGTGCCTGAAATGCCAAATATAATGTCACAAATGCCAATTATAGTGCCTGAAATGCCAATTTTAGTGCCTGAAATGGCAAATATAATGTCACAAATGCCAATTTTAGTGCCTGAAATGCCGATTATAGTGCCTGAAATGCCAAATATAATGTCAAAAATGCCAATTTTAGTGCCTGAAATGCCAAATATAATGTCACAAATGCCAATTTTAGTGCCTGAAATGCCGATTATAGTGCCTGAAATGCCAATTTTAGTGCCTGAAATGCCAAATATTATGTCACAAATGCCAATTTTAGTACCTGAAATGCCAAATATAATGTCACAAATGCCAATTTTAGTGCCTGAAATGCCGATTATAGTGCCTGAAATGCCAATTATAGTGCCTGAAATGCCAAATATTATGTCTCAAATGCCAATTTTAGTGCCTGAAATGCCGATAATAGTGCCTGAAATGCCAAATATAATGTCACAAATGCCAATTTTAGTGCCTGAAATGCCGATTATAGTGCCTGAAATGCCAAATATAATGTCACAAACGCCAATTTTAGTGCCTGAAATGCCAAATATAATGTCAAAAATGCCAATTTTAGTGCCTGAAATGCCAAATATTATGTCACAAATGCCAATTTTAGTGCCTGAAATGGCAAATATAATGTCACAAATGCCAATTTAAGTGCCTGAAATGCCGATTATAGTGCCTGAAATGCCAAATATAATGTCAAAAATGCCAATTTTAGTGCCTGAAATGCCAAATATAATGTCACAAATGCCAATTTTAGTGCCTGAAATGCCAAATATTATGTCTCAAATGCCAATTTTAGTGCCTGAAATGCCAAATATAATGTCACAAATGCCAATTTTAGTGATTGAAATGCCAATTTTAGTGCCTGAAATGCCAAATATAATGTCACAAATGCCAATTTTAGTGCCTGAAATGCCGATTATAGTGCCTGAAATGCCAAATATAATGTCAAAAATGCCAATTTTAGTGCCTGAAATGCCAAATATAATGTCACAAATGCCAATTTTAGTGCCTGAAATGCCAAATATAATGTCACAAATGCCAATTTTAGTGCCTGAAATGCCAAATATAATGTCACAAATGCCAATTATAGTGCCTGAAATGCCAAATATTATGTCTCAAATGCCAATTTTAGTGCCTGAAATGCCAATTATAGTGCCTGAAATGCCAAATATTATGTCACAAATGCCAATTTTAGTGCCTGAAATGCCAAATATTATGTCACAAATGCCAATTTTAGTGCCTGAAATGCCAAATATTATGTCTCAAATGCCAATTTTAGTGCCTGAAATGCCAAATATAATGTCACAAATGCCAATTTTAGTGCCTGAAATGCCAAATATAATGTCACAAATGCCAATTTTAGTGCCTGAAATGCGGATTATAGTGCCTGAAATGCCAAATATAATGTCACAAATGCCAATTTTAGTGCCTGAAATGCCAAATATTATGTCACAAATGCCAATTTTAGTGCCTGAAATGCCAATTATAGTGCCTGAAATGCCAAATATTATGTCTCAAATGCCAATTTTAGTGCCTGAAATGCCGATAATAGTGCCTGAAATGCCAAATATTATGTCTCAAATGCCAATTTTAGTGCCTGAAATGCCAAATATAATGTCACAAATGCCAATTTTAGTGCCTGAAATGCCAATTATAGTGCCTGAAATGCCAAATATTATGTCTCAAAAGCCAATTTTAGTGCCTGAAATGCCGAATATAGTGCCTGAAATGCCAAATATTATTGCTCAAATGCCAATTTTAGTGCCTGAAATGCCAAATATAATGTCACAAATGCCAATTATAGTGCCTGAAATGCCAATTTTAGTGCCTGAAATGGCAAATATAATGTCACAAATGCCAATTTTAGTGCCTGAAATGCCGATTATAGTGCCTGAAATGCCAAATATAATGTCAAAAATGCCAATTTTAGTGCCTGAAATGCCAAATATAATGTCACAAATGCCAATTTTAGTGCCTGAAATGCCGATTATAGTGCCTGAAATGCCAATTTTAGTGCCTGAAATGCCAAATATTATGTCACAAATGCCAATTTTAGTACCTGAAATGCCAAATATAATGTCACAAATGCCAATTTTAGTGCCTGAAATGCCGATTATAGTGCCTGAAATGCCAATTTTAGTGCCTGAAATGCCAAATATTATGTCACAAATGCCAATTTTAGTGCCTGAAATGCCAATTTTAGTGCCTGAAATGCCAAATATAATGTCACAAATGCCAATTTTAGTGCTTGAAATGCCGATTATAGTGCCTGAAATGCCAAATATTATGTCAAAAATGCCAATTTTAGTGCCTGAAATGCCAAATATAATGTCACAAATGCCAATTTTAGTGCCTGAAATGCCAATTATAGTGCCTGAAATGCCAATTATTATTTCTCAAATGCCAATTTTAGTGCCTGAAATGCCAATTATAGTGCCTGAAATGCCAAATATTATGTCTCAAATGCCAATTTTAGTGCCTGAAATGCCAAATATTACGTCACAAATGCCAATTTTAGTGCCTGAAATGCCAAATATAATGTCACAAATGCAAATTTTTGTGTCTGAAATGCCAATTATAGTGTCTAAAATGCCAAATATTATGTCACAAATGCCAAATATAATGTCACAAATGCCAATTTTAGTGCCTGAAATGCCAAATATAATGTCACAAATGCCAATTATAGTGCCTGAAATGCCAAATATTATGTCTCAAATGCCAATTTTAGTGCCTGAAATGCCAATTATAGTGCCTGAAATGCCAAATATTATGTCTCAAATGCCAATTTTAGTGCATTAAATGCCAAATATAATGTCACAAATGCCAATTATAGTGCCTGAAATACCAATTTTAGTGCCTGAAATGCCAAATATAATGTCACAAATGCCAATTTTAGTGCCTGAAATGCGGATTATAGTGCCTGAAATGCCAATTTTAGTGCCTGAAATGCCAAATATTATGTCACAAATGCCAATTTTAGTGCCTGAAATGCCAATTTTAGTGCCTGAAATGCCAAATATAATGTCACAAATGCCAATTTTAGTGCTTGAAATGCCGATTATAGTGCCTGAAATGCCAAATATTATGTCAAAAATGCCAATTTTAGTGCCTGAAATGCCAAATATAATGTCACAAATGCCAATTTTAGTGCCTGAAATGCCAATTATAGTGCCTGAAATGCCAATTATTATTTCTCAAATGCCAATTTTAGTGCCTGAAATGCCAATTATAGTGCCTGAAATGCCAAATATTATGTCTCAAATGCCAATTTTAGTGCCTGAAATGCCAAATATTACGTCACAAATGCCAATTTTAGTGCCTGAAATGCCAAATATAATGTCACAAATGCAAATTTTTGTGTCTGAAATGCCAATTATAGTGTCTAAAATGCCAAATATTATGTCACAAATGCCAAATATAATGTCACAAATGCCAATTTTAGTGCCTGAAATGCCAAATATAATGTCACAAATGCCAATTATAGTGCCTGAAATGCCAAATATTATGTCTCAAATGCCAATTTTAGTGCCTGAAATGCCAATTTTAGTGCCTGAAATGCCAATTATAGTGCCTGAAATGCCAAATATAATGTCACAAATGCCAATTTTAGTGCCTGAAATGCCAAATATAATGTCACAAATGCCAATTTTAGTGCCTGAAATGCGGATTATAGTGCCTGAAATGCCAAATATAATGTCACAAATGCCAATTTTAGTGCCTGAAATGCCAAATATAATGTCACAAATGCCAATTTTAGTGCCTGAAATGCCAAATATAATGTCACAAATGCCAATTATAGTGCCTGAAATGCCAAATATTATGTCTCAAATGCCAATTTTAGTGCCTGAAATGCCAATTATAGTGCCTGAAATGCCAAATATTATGTCTCAAATGCCAATTTTAGTGCCTGAAATGCCAAATATAATGTCACAAATGCCAATTATAGTGCCTGAAATGCCAAATATTATGTCTCAAATGCCAATTTTAGTGCCTGAAATGTCAATTATAGTGCTTGAAATGCCAAATATTATGTCTCAAATGCCAATTTTAGTGCCTGAAATGCCAAATATAATGTCACAAATGCCAATTTTAGTGCCTGAAATGCCAATTATAGTGCCTGAAATGCCAAATATTATGTCTCAAAAGCCAATTTTAGTGCCTGAAATGCCGATTATAGTGCCTGAAATGCCAAATATTATGTCTCAAATGCCAATTTTAGTGCCTGAAATGCCAAATATAATGTCACAAATGCCAATTTTAGTGCCTGAAATGCCAAATATTATGTCACAAATGCCAATTTTAGTGCCTGAAATGCCAAATATTATGTCTCAAATGCCAATTTTAGTGCCTGAAATGCCAAATATAATGTCACAAATGCCAATTTTAGTGCCTGAAATGCCAAATATAATGTCACAAATGCCAATTTTAGTGCCTGAAATGCGGATTATAGTGCCTGAAATGCCAAATATAATGTCACAAATGCCAATTTTAGTGCCTGAAATGCCAAATATTATGTCACAAATGCCAATTTTAGTGCCTGAAATGCCAATTATAGTGCCTGAAATGCCAAATATTATGTCTCAAATGCCAATTTTAGTGCCTGAAATGCCGATAATAGTGCCTGAAATGCCAAATATTATGTCTCAAATGCCAATTTTAGTGCCTGAAATGCCAAATATAATGTCACAAATGCCAATTTTAGTGCCTGAAATGCCAATTATAGTGCCTGAAATGCCAAATATTATGTCTCAAAAGCCAATTTTAGTGCCTGAAATGCCGAATATAGTGCCTGAAATGCCAAATATTATTGCTCAAATGCCAATTTTAGTGCCTGAAATGCCAAATATAATGTCACAAATGCCAATTATAGTGCCTGAAATGCCAATTTTAGTGCCTGAAATGGCAAATATAATGTCACAAATGCCAATTTTAGTGCCTGAAATGCCGATTATAGTGCCTGAAATGCCAAATATAATGTCAAAAATGCCAATTTTAGTGCCTGAAATGCCAAATATAATGTCACAAATGCCAATTTTAGTGCCTGAAATGCCGATTATAGTGCCTGAAATGCCAATTTTAGTGCCTGAAATGCCAAATATTATGTCACAAATGCCAATTTTAGTACCTGAAATGCCAAATATAATGTCACAAATGCCAATTTTAGTGCCTGAAATGCCGATTATAGTGCCTGAAATGCCAATTATAGTGCCTGAAATGCCAAATATTATGTCTCAAATGCCAATTTTAGTGCCTGAAATGCCGATAATAGTGCCTGAAATGCCAAATATAATGTCACAAATGCCAATTTTAGTGCCTGAAATGCCGATTATAGTGCCTGAAATGCCAAATATAATGTCACAAACGCCAATTTTAGTGCCTGAAATGCCAAATATAATGTCAAAAATGCCAATTTTAGTGCCTGAAATGCCAAATATTATGTCACAAATGCCAATTTTAGTGCCTGAAATGGCAAATATAATGTCACAAATGCCAATTTAAGTGCCTGAAATGCCGATTATAGTGCCTGAAATGCCAAATATAATGTCAAAAATGCCAATTTTAGTGCCTGAAATGCCAAATATAATGTCACAAATGCCAATTTTAGTGCCTGAAATGCCAAATATTATGTCTCAAATGCCAATTTTAGTGCCTGAAATGCCAAATATAATGTCACAAATGCCAATTTTAGTGATTGAAATGCCAATTTTAGTGCCTGAAATGCCAAATATAATGTCACAAATGCCAATTTTAGTGCCTGAAATGCCGATTATAGTGCCTGAAATGCCAAATATAATGTCAAAAATGCCAATTTTAGTGCCTGAAATGCCAAATATAATGTCACAAATGCCAATTTTAGTGCCTGAAATGCCAAATATAATGTCACAAATGCCAATTTTAGTGCCTGAAATGCCAAATATAATGTCACAAATGCCAATTATAGTGCCTGAAATGCCAAATATTATGTCTCAAATGCCAATTTTAGTGCCTGAAATGCCAATTATAGTGCCTGAAATGCCAAATATTATGTCTCAAATGCCAATTTTAGTGCCTGAAATGCCAAATATAATGTCACAAATGCCAATTATAGTGCCTGAAATGCCAAATATTATGTCTCAAATGCCAATTTTAGTGCCTGAAATGTCAATTATAGTGCCTGAAATGCCAAATATTATGTCTCAAATGCCAATTTTAGTGCCTGAAATGCCAAATATAATGTCACAAATGCCAATTTTAGTGCCTGAAATGCCAATTATAGTGCCTGAAATGCCAAATATTATGTCTCAAAAGCCAATTTTAGTGCCTGAAATGCCGATTATAGTGCCTGAAATGCCAAATATTATGTCTCAAATGCCAATTTTAGTGCCTGAAATGCCAAATATAATGTCACAAATGCCAATTTTAGTGCCTGAAATGCCAAATATTATGTCACAAATGCCAATTTTAGTGCCTGAAATGCCAAATATTATGTCTCAAATGCCAATTTTAGTGCCTGAAATGCCAAATATAATGTCACAAATGCCAATTTTAGTGCCTGAAATGCCAAATATAATGTCACAAATGCCAATTTTAGTGCCTGAAATGCGGATTATAGTGCCTGAAATGCCAAATATAATGTCACAAATGCCAATTTTAGTGCCTGAAATGCCAAATATTATGTCACAAATGCCAATTTTAGTGCCTGAAATGCCAATTATAGTGCCTGAAATGCCAAATATTATGTCTCAAATGCCAATTTTAGTGCCTGAAATGCCGATAATAGTGCCTGAAATGCCAAATATTATGTCTCAAATGCCAATTTTAGTGCCTGAAATGCCAAATATAATGTCACAAATGCCAATTTTAGTGCCTGAAATGCCAATTATAGTGCCTGAAATGCCAAATATTATGTCTCAAAAGCCAATTTTAGTGCCTGAAATGCCGAATATAGTGCCTGAAATGCCAAATATTATTGCTCAAATGCCAATTTTAGTGCCTGAAATGCCAAATATAATGTCACAAATGCCAATTTTAGTGCCTGAAATGCGGATTATAGTGCCTGAAATGCCAAATATAATGTCACAAATGCCAATTTTAGTGCCTGAAATGCCAAATATAATGTCACAAATGCCAATTTTAGTGCCTGAAATGCCAAATATAATGTCACAAATGCCAATTATAGTGCCTGAAATGCCAAATATTATGTCTCAAATGCCAATTTTAGTGCCTGAAATGCCAATTATAGTGCCTGAAATGCCAAATATTATGTCTCAAATGCCAATTTTAGTGCCTGAAATGCCAAATATAATGTCACAAATGCCAATTATAGTGCCTGAAATGCCAAATATTATGTCTCAAATGCCAATTTTAGTGCCTGAAATGTCAATTATAGTGCTTGAAATGCCAAATATTATGTCTCAAATGCCAATTTTAGTGCCTGAAATGCCAAATATAATGTCACAAATGCCAATTTTAGTGCCTGAAATGCCAATTATAGTGCCTGAAATGCCAAATATTATGTCTCAAAAGCCAATTTTAGTGCCTGAAATGCCGATTATAGTGCCTGAAATGCCAAATATTATGTCTCAAATGCCAATTTTAGTGCCTGAAATGCCAAATATAATGTCACAAATGCCAATTTTAGTGCCTGAAATGCCAAATATTATGTCACAAATGCCAATTTTAGTGCCTGAAATGCCAAATATTATGTCTCAAATGCCAATTTTAGTGCCTGAAATGCCAAATATAATGTCACAAATGCCAATTTTAGTGCCTGAAATGCCAAATATAATGTCACAAATGCCAATTTTAGTGCCTGAAATGCGGATTATAGTGCCTGAAATGCCAAATATAATGTCACAAATGCCAATTTTAGTGCCTGAAATGCCAAATATTATGTCACAAATGCCAATTTTAGTGCCTGAAATGCCAATTATAGTGCCTGAAATGCCAAATATTATGTCTCAAATGCCAATTTTAGTGCCTGAAATGCCGATAATAGTGCCTGAAATGCCAAATATTATGTCTCAAATGCCAATTTTAGTGCCTGAAATGCCAAATATAATGTCACAAATGCCAATTTTAGTGCCTGAAATGCCAATTATAGTGCCTGAAATGCCAAATATTATGTCTCAAAAGCCAATTTTAGTGCCTGAAATGCCGAATATAGTGCCTGAAATGCCAAATATTATTGCTCAAATGCCAATTTTAGTGCCTGAAATGCCAAATATAATGTCACAAATGCCAATTATAGTGCCTGAAATGCCAATTTTAGTGCCTGAAATGGCAAATATAATGTCACAAATGCCAATTTTAGTGCCTGAAATGCCGATTATAGTGCCTGAAATGCCAAATATAATGTCAAAAATGCCAATTTTAGTGCCTGAAATGCCAAATATAATGTCACAAATGCCAATTTTAGTGCCTGAAATGCCGATTATAGTGCCTGAAATGCCAATTTTAGTGCCTGAAATGCCAAATATTATGTCACAAATGCCAATTTTAGTACCTGAAATGCCAAATATAATGTCACAAATGCCAATTTTAGTGCCTGAAATGCCGATTATAGTGCCTGAAATGCCAATTATAGTGCCTGAAATGCCAAATATTATGTCTCAAATGCCAATTTTAGTGCCTGAAATGCCGATAATAGTGCCTGAAATGCCAAATATAATGTCACAAATGCCAATTTTAGTGCCTGAAATGCCGATTATAGTGCCTGAAATGCCAAATATAATGTCACAAACGCCAATTTTAGTGCCTGAAATGCCAAATATAATGTCAAAAATGCCAATTTTAGTGCCTGAAATGCCAAATATTATGTCACAAATGCCAATTTTAGTGCCTGAAATGGCAAATATAATGTCACAAATGCCAATTTAAGTGCCTGAAATGCCGATTATAGTGCCTGAAATGCCAAATATAATGTCAAAAATGCCAATTTTAGTGCCTGAAATGCCAAATATAATGTCACAAATGCCAATTTTAGTGCCTGAAATGCCAAATATTATGTCTCAAATGCCAATTTTAGTGCCTGAAATGCCAAATATAATGTCACAAATGCCAATTTTAGTGATTGAAATGCCAATTTTAGTGCCTGAAATGCCAAATATAATGTCACAAATGCCAATTTTAGTGCCTGAAATGCCGATTATAGTGCCTGAAATGCCAAATATAATGTCAAAAATGCCAATTTTAGTGCCTGAAATGCCAAATATAATGTCACAAATGCCAATTTTAGTGCCTGAAATGCCAAATATAATGTCACAAATGCCAATTTTAGTGCCTGAAATGCCAAATATAATGTCACAAATGCCAATTATAGTGCCTGAAATGCCAAATATTATGTCTCAAATGCCAATTTTAGTGCCTGAAATGCCAATTATAGTGCCTGAAATGCCAAATATTATGTCTCAAATGCCAATTTTAGTGCCTGAAATGCCAAATATAATGTCACAAATGCCAATTATAGTGCCTGAAATGCCAAATATTATGTCTCAAATGCCAATTTTAGTGCCTGAAATGTCAATTATAGTGCCTGAAATGCCAAATATTATGTCTCAAATGCCAATTTTAGTGCCTGAAATGCCAAATATAATGTCACAAATGCCAATTTTAGTGCCTGAAATGCCAATTATAGTGCCTGAAATGCCAAATATTATGTCTCAAAAGCCAATTTTAGTGCCTGAAATGCCGATTATAGTGCCTGAAATGCCAAATATTATGTCTCAAATGCCAATTTTAGTGCCTGAAATGCCAAATATAATGTCACAAATGCCAATTTTAGTGCCTGAAATGCCAAATATTATGTCACAAATGCCAATTTTAGTGCCTGAAATGCCAAATATTATGTCTCAAATGCCAATTTTAGTGCCTGAAATGCCAAATATAATGTCACAAATGCCAATTTTAGTGCCTGAAATGCCAAATATAATGTCACAAATGCCAATTTTAGTGCCTGAAATGCGGATTATAGTGCCTGAAATGCCAAATATAATGTCACAAATGCCAATTTTAGTGCCTGAAATGCCAAATATTATGTCACAAATGCCAATTTTAGTGCCTGAAATGCCAATTATAGTGCCTGAAATGCCAAATATTATGTCTCAAATGCCAATTTTAGTGCCTGAAATGCCGATAATAGTGCCTGAAATGCCAAATATTATGTCTCAAATGCCAATTTTAGTGCCTGAAATGCCAAATATAATGTCACAAATGCCAATTTTAGTGCCTGAAATGCCAATTATAGTGCCTGAAATGCCAAATATTATGTCTCAAAAGCCAATTTTAGTGCCTGAAATGCCGAATATAGTGCCTGAAATGCCAAATATTATTGCTCAAATGCCAATTTTAGTGCCTGAAATGCCAAATATAATGTCACAAATGCCAATTATAGTGCCTGAAATGCCAATTTTAGTGCCTGAAATGGCAAATATAATGTCACAAATGCCAATTTTAGTGCCTGAAATGCCGATTATAGTGCCTGAAATGCCAAATATAATGTCAAAAATGCCAATTTTAGTGCCTGAAATGCCAAATATAATGTCACAAATGCCAATTTTAGTGCCTGAAATGCCGATTATAGTGCCTGAAATGCCAATTTTAGTGCCTGAAATGCCAAATATTATGTCACAAATGCCAATTTTAGTACCTGAAATGCCAAATATAATGTCACAAATGCCAATTTTAGTGCCTGAAATGCCGATTATAGTGCCTGAAATGCCAATTTTAGTGCCTGAAATGCCAAATATTATGTCACAAATGCCAATTTTAGTGCCTGAAATGCCAATTTTAGTGCCTGAAATGCCAAATATAATGTCACAAATGCCAATTTTAGTGCTTGAAATGCCGATTATAGTGCCTGAAATGCCAAATATTATGTCAAAAATGCCAATTTTAGTGCCTGAAATGCCAAATATAATGTCACAAATGCCAATTTTAGTGCCTGAAATGCCAATTATAGTGCCTGAAATGCCAATTATTATTTCTCAAATGCCAATTTTAGTGCCTGAAATGCCAATTATAGTGCCTGAAATGCCAAATATTATGTCTCAAATGCCAATTTTAGTGCCTGAAATGCCAAATATTACGTCACAAATGCCAATTTTAGTGCCTGAAATGCCAAATATAATGTCACAAATGCAAATTTTTGTGTCTGAAATGCCAATTATAGTGTCTAAAATGCCAAATATTATGTCACAAATGCCAAATATAATGTCACAAATGCCAATTTTAGTGCCTGAAATGCCAAATATAATGTCACAAATGCCAATTATAGTGCCTGAAATGCCAAATATTATGTCTCAAATGCCAATTTTAGTGCCTGAAATGCCAATTATAGTGCCTGAAATGCCAAATATTATGTCTCAAATGCCAATTTTAGTGCATTAAATGCCAAATATAATGTCACAAATGCCAATTATAGTGCCTGAAATACCAATTTTAGTGCCTGAAATGCCAAATATAATGTCACAAATGCCAATTTTAGTGCCTGAAATGCGGATTATAGTGCCTGAAATGCCAATTTTAGTGCCTGAAATGCCAAATATTATGTCACAAATGCCAATTTTAGTGCCTGAAATGCCAATTTTAGTGCCTGAAATGCCAAATATAATGTCACAAATGCCAATTTTAGTGCTTGAAATGCCGATTATAGTGCCTGAAATGCCAAATATTATGTCAAAAATGCCAATTTTAGTGCCTGAAATGCCAAATATAATGTCACAAATGCCAATTTTAGTGCCTGAAATGCCAATTATAGTGCCTGAAATGCCAATTATTATTTCTCAAATGCCAATTTTAGTGCCTGAAATGCCAATTATAGTGCCTGAAATGCCAAATATTATGTCTCAAATGCCAATTTTAGTGCCTGAAATGCCAAATATTACGTCACAAATGCCAATTTTAGTGCCTGAAATGCCAAATATAATGTCACAAATGCAAATTTTTGTGTCTGAAATGCCAATTATAGTGTCTAAAATGCCAAATATTATGTCACAAATGCCAAATATAATGTCACAAATGCCAATTTTAGTGCCTGAAATGCCAAATATAATGTCACAAATGCCAATTATAGTGCCTGAAATGCCAAATATTATGTCTCAAATGCCAATTTTAGTGCCTGAAATGCCAATTTTAGTGCCTGAAATGCCAATTATAGTGCCTGAAATGCCAAATATTATGTCTCAAATGCCAATTTTAGTGCATTAAATGCCAAATATAATGTCACAAATGCCAATTATAGTGCCTGAAATGCCAATTTAAGTGCCTGAAATGCCAAATATAATGTCACAAATGCCAATTTTAGTGCCTGAAATGCCAATTATAGTGCCTGAAATGCCAAATATTATGTCTCAAATGCCAATTTTAGTGCCTGAAATGCCAAATATTACGTCACAAATGCCAATTTTAGTGCCTGAAATGCCAAATATAATGTCACAAATGCAAATTTTTGTGTCTGAAATGCCAATTATAGTGTCTAAAATGCCAAATATTATGTCACAAATGCCAAATATAATGTCACAAATGCCAATTTTAGTGCCTGAAATGCCAAATATAATGTCACAAATGCCAATTATAGTGCCTGAAATGCCAAATATTATGTCTCAAATGCCAATTTTAGTGCCTGAAATGCCAATTATAGTGCCTGAAATGCCAAATATTATGTCTCAAATGCCAATTTTAGTGCATTAAATGCCAAATATAATGTCACAAATGCCAATTATAGTGCCTGAAATACCAATTTTAGTGCCTGAAATGCCAAATATAATGTCACAAATGCCAATTTTAGTGCCTGAAATGCGGATTATAGTGCCTGAAATGCCAATTTTAGTGCCTGAAATGCCAAATATTATGTCACAAATGCCAATTTTAGTGCCTGAAATGCCAATTTTAGTGCCTGAAATGCCAAATATAATGTCACAAATGCCAATTTTAGTGCTTGAAATGCCGATTATAGTGCCTGAAATGCCAAATATTATGTCAAAAATGCCAATTTTAGTGCCTGAAATGCCAAATATAATGTCACAAATGCCAATTTTAGTGCCTGAAATGCCAATTATAGTGCCTGAAATGCCAATTATTATTTCTCAAATGCCAATTTTAGTGCCTGAAATGCCAATTATAGTGCCTGAAATGCCAAATATTATGTCTCAAATGCCAATTTTAGTGCCTGAAATGCCAAATATTACGTCACAAATGCCAATTTTAGTGCCTGAAATGCCAAATATAATGTCACAAATGCAAATTTTTGTGTCTGAAATGCCAATTATAGTGTCTAAAATGCCAAATATTATGTCACAAATGCCAAATATAATGTCACAAATGCCAATTTTAGTGCCTGAAATGCCAAATATAATGTCACAAATGCCAATTATAGTGCCTGAAATGCCAAATATTATGTCTCAAATGCCAATTTTAGTGCCTGAAATGCCAATTTTAGTGCCTGAAATGCCAATTATAGTGCCTGAAATGCCAAATATAATGTCACAAATGCCAATTTTAGTGCCTGAAATGCCAAATATAATGTCACAAATGCCAATTTTAGTGCCTGAAATGCGGATTATAGTGCCTGAAATGCCAAATATAATGTCACAAATGCCAATTTTAGTGCCTGAAATGCCAAATATAATGTCACAAATGCCAATTTTAGTGCCTGAAATGCCAAATATAATGTCACAAATGCCAATTATAGTGCCTGAAATGCCAAATATTATGTCTCAAATGCCAATTTTAGTGCCTGAAATGCCAATTATAGTGCCTGAAATGCCAAATATTATGTCTCAAATGCCAATTTTAGTGCCTGAAATGCCAAATATAATGTCACAAATGCCAATTATAGTGCCTGAAATGCCAAATATTATGTCTCAAATGCCAATTTTAGTGCCTGAAATGTCAATTATAGTGCCTGAAATGCCAAATATTATGTCTCAAATGCCAATTTTAGTGCCTGAAATGCCAAATATAATGTCACAAATGCCAATTTTAGTGCCTGAAATGCCAATTATAGTGCCTGAAATGCCAAATATTATGTCTCAAAAGCCAATTTTAGTGCCTGAAATGCCGATTATAGTGCCTGAAATGCCAAATATTATGTCTCAAATGCCAATTTTAGTGCCTGAAATGCCAAATATAATGTCACAAATGCCAATTTTAGTGCCTGAAATGCCAAATATTATGTCACAAATGCCAATTTTAGTGCCTGAAATGCCAAATATTATGTCTCAAATGCCAATTTTAGTGCCTGAAATGCCAAATATAATGTCACAAATGCCAATTTTAGTGCCTGAAATGCCAAATATAATGTCACAAATGCCAATTTTAGTGCCTGAAATGCGGATTATAGTGCCTGAAATGCCAAATATAATGTCACAAATGCCAATTTTAGTGCCTGAAATGCCAAATATTATGTCACAAATGCCAATTTTAGTGCCTGAAATGCCAATTATAGTGCCTGAAATGCCAAATATTATGTCTCAAATGCCAATTTTAGTGCCTGAAATGCCGATAATAGTGCCTGAAATGCCAAATATTATGTCTCAAATGCCAATTTTAGTGCCTGAAATGCCAAATATAATGTCACAAATGCCAATTTTAGTGCCTGAAATGCCAATTATAGTGCCTGAAATGCCAAATATTATGTCTCAAAAGCCAATTTTAGTGCCTGAAATGCCGAATATAGTGCCTGAAATGCCAAATATTATTGCTCAAATGCCAATTTTAGTGCCTGAAATGCCAAATATAATGTCACAAATGCCAATTATAGTGCCTGAAATGCCAATTTTAGTGCCTGAAATGGCAAATATAATGTCACAAATGCCAATTTTAGTGCCTGAAATGCCGATTATAGTGCCTGAAATGCCAAATATAATGTCAAAAATGCCAATTTTAGTGCCTGAAATGCCAAATATAATGTCACAAATGCCAATTTTAGTGCCTGAAATGCCGATTATAGTGCCTGAAATGCCAATTTTAGTGCCTGAAATGCCAAATATTATGTCACAAATGCCAATTTTAGTACCTGAAATGCCAAATATAATGTCACAAATGCCAATTTTAGTGCCTGAAATGCCGATTATAGTGCCTGAAATGCCAATTATAGTGCCTGAAATGCCAAATATTATGTCTCAAATGCCAATTTTAGTGCCTGAAATGCCGATAATAGTGCCTGAAACGCCAAATATAATGTCACAAATGCCAATTTTAGTGCCTGAAATGCCGATTATAGTGCCTGAAATGCCAAATATAATGTCACAAACGCCAATTTTAGTGCCTGAAATGCCAAATATAATGTCAAAAATGCCAATTTTAGTGCCTGAAATGCCAAATATTATGTCACAAATGCCAATTTTAGTGCCTGAAATGGCAAATATAATGTCACAAATGCCAATTTAAGTGCCTGAAATGCCGATTATAGTGCCTGAAATGCCAAATATAATGTCAAAAATGCCAATTTTAGTGCCTGAAATGCCAAATATAATGTCACAAATGCCAATTTTAGTGCCTGAAATGCCAAATATTATGTCTCAAATGCCAATTTTAGTGCCTGAAATGCCAAATATAATGTCACAAATGCCAATTTTAGTGATTGAAATGCCAATTTTAGTGCCTGAAATGCCAAATATAATGTCACAAATGCCAATTTTAGTGCCTGAAATGCCGATTATAGTGCCTGAAATGCCAAATATAATGTCAAAAATGCCAATTTTAGTGCCTGAAATGCCAAATATAATGTCACAAATGCCAATTTTAGTGCCTGAAATGCCAAATATAATGTCACAAATGCCAATTTTAGTGCCTGAAATGCCAAATATAATGTCACAAATGCCAATTATAGTGCCTGAAATGCCAAATATTATGTCTCAAATGCCAATTTTAGTGCCTGAAATGCCAAATATAATGTCACAAATGCCAATTATAGTGCCTGAAATGCCAAATATTATGTCTCAAATGCCAATTTTAGTGCCTGAAATGTCAATTATAGTGCCTGAAATGCCAAATATTATGTCTCAAATGCCAATTTTAGTGCCTGAAATGCCAAATATAATGTCACAAATGCCAATTTTAGTGCCTGAAATGCCAATTATAGTGCCTGAAATGCCAAATATTATGTCTCAAAAGCCAATTTTAGTGCCTGAAATGCCGATTATAGTGCCTGAAATGCCAAATATTATGTCTCAAATGCCAATTTTAGTGCCTGAAATGCCAAATATAATGTCACAAATGCCAATTTTAGTGCCTGAAATGCCAAATATTATGTCACAAATGCCAATTTTAGTGCCTGAAATGCCAAATATTATGTCTCAAATGCCAATTTTAGTGCCTGAAATGCCAAATATAATGTCACAAATGCCAATTTTAGTGCCTGAAATGCCAAATATAATGTCACAAATGCCAATTTTAGTGCCTGAAATGCGGATTATAGTGCCTGAAATGCCAAATATAATGTCACAAATGCCAATTTTAGTGCCTGAAATGCCAAATATTATGTCACAAATGCCAATTTTAGTGCCTGAAATGCCAATTATAGTGCCTGAAATGCCAAATATTATGTCTCAAATGCCAATTTTAGTGCCTGAAATGCCGATAATAGTGCCTGAAATGCCAAATATTATGTCTCAAATGCCAATTTTAGTGCCTGAAATGCCAAATATAATGTCACAAATGCCAATTTTAGTGCCTGAAATGCCAATTATAGTGCCTGAAATGCCAAATATTATGTCTCAAAAGCCAATTTTAGTGCCTGAAATGCCGAATATAGTGCCTGAAATGCCAAATATTATTGCTCAAATGCCAATTTTAGTGCCTGAAATGCCAAATATAATGTCACAAATGCCAATTATAGTGCCTGAAATGCCAATTTTAGTGCCTGAAATGGCAAATATAATGTCACAAATGCCAATTTTAGTGCCTGAAATGCCGATTATAGTGCCTGAAATGCCAAATATAATGTCAAAAATGCCAATTTTAGTGCCTGAAATGCCAAATATAATGTCACAAATGCCAATTTTAGTGCCTGAAATGCCGATTATAGTGCCTGAAATGCCAATTTTAGTGCCTGAAATGCCAAATATTATGTCACAAATGCCAATTTTAGTACCTGAAATGCCAAATATAATGTCACAAATGCCAATTTTAGTGCCTGAAATGCCGATTATAGTGCCTGAAATGCCAATTTTAGTGCCTGAAATGCCAAATATTATGTCACAAATGCCAATTTTAGTGCCTGAAATGCCAATTTTAGTGCCTGAAATGCCAAATATAATGTCACAAATGCCAATTTTAGTGCTTGAAATGCCGATTATAGTGCCTGAAATGCCAAATATTATGTCAAAAATGCCAATTTTAGTGCCTGAAATGCCAAATATAATGTCACAAATGCCAATTTTAGTGCCTGAAATGCCAATTATAGTGCCTGAAATGCCAATTATTATTTCTCAAATGCCAATTTTAGTGCCTGAAATGCCAATTATAGTGCCTGAAATGCCAAATATTATGTCTCAAATGCCAATTTTAGTGCCTGAAATGCCAAATATTACGTCACAAATGCCAATTTTAGTGCCTGAAATGCCAAATATAATGTCACAAATGCAAATTTTTGTGTCTGAAATGCCAATTATAGTGTCTAAAATGCCAAATATTATGTCACAAATGCCAAATATAATGTCACAAATGCCAATTTTAGTGCCTGAAATGCCAAATATAATGTCACAAATGCCAATTATAGTGCCTGAAATGCCAAATATTATGTCTCAAATGCCAATTTTAGTGCCTGAAATGCCAATTATAGTGCCTGAAATGCCAAATATTATGTCTCAAATGCCAATTTTAGTGCATTAAATGCCAAATATAATGTCACAAATGCCAATTATAGTGCCTGAAATACCAATTTTAGTGCCTGAAATGCCAAATATAATGTCACAAATGCCAATTTTAGTGCCTGAAATGCGGATTATAGTGCCTGAAATGCCAATTTTAGTGCCTGAAATGCCAAATATTATGTCACAAATGCCAATTTTAGTGCCTGAAATGCCAATTTTAGTGCCTGAAATGCCAAATATAATGTCACAAATGCCAATTTTAGTGCTTGAAATGCCGATTATAGTGCCTGAAATGCCAAATATTATGTCAAAAATGCCAATTTTAGTGCCTGAAATGCCAAATATAATGTCACAAATGCCAATTTTAGTGCCTGAAATGCCAATTATAGTGCCTGAAATGCCAATTATTATTTCTCAAATGCCAATTTTAGTGCCTGAAATGCCAATTATAGTGCCTGAAATGCCAAATATTATGTCTCAAATGCCAATTTTAGTGCCTGAAATGCCAAATATTACGTCACAAATGCCAATTTTAGTGCCTGAAATGCCAAATATAATGTCACAAATGCAAATTTTTGTGTCTGAAATGCCAATTATAGTGTCTAAAATGCCAAATATTATGTCACAAATGCCAAATATAATGTCACAAATGCCAATTTTAGTGCCTGAAATGCCAAATATAATGTCACAAATGCCAATTATAGTGCCTGAAATGCCAAATATTATGTCTCAAATGCCAATTTTAGTGCCTGAAATGCCAATTTTAGTGCCTGAAATGCCAATTATAGTGCCTGAAATGCCAAATATTATGTCTCAAATGCCAATTTTAGTGCATTAAATGCCAAATATAATGTCACAAATGCCAATTATAGTGCCTGAAATGCCAATTTAAGTGCCTGAAATGCCAAATATAATGTCACAAATGCCAATTTTAGTGCCTGAAATGCGGATTATAGTGCCTGAAATGCCAAATATAATGTCACAAATGCCAATTTTAGTGCCTGAAATGCCAAATATTATGTCACAAATGCCAATTTTAGTGCCTGAAATGCCAATTATAGTGCCTGAAATGCCAAATATTATGTCTCAAATGCCAATTTTAGTGCCTGAAATGCCGATAATAGTGCCTGAAATGCCAAATATTATGTCTCAAATGCCAATTTTAGTGTCTGAAATGCCAAATATAATGTCACAAATGCCAATTTTAGTGCCTGAAATGCCAATTATAGTGCCTGAAATGCCAAATATTATGTCTCAAATGCCAATTTTAGTGCCTGAAATGCCGATAATAGTGCCTGAAATGCCAAATATAATGTCACAAATGCCAATTTTAGTGCCTGAAATGCCGATTATAGTGCCTGAAATGCCAAATATAATGTCACAAACGCCAATTTTAGTGCCTGAAATGCCAAATATAATGTCAAAAATGCCAATTTTAGTGCCTGAAATGCCAAATATTATGTCACAAATGCCAATTTTAGTGCCTGAAATGGCAAATATAATGTCACAAATGCCAATTTTAGTGATTGAAATGCCAATTTTAGTGCCTGAAATGCCAAATATAATGTCACAAATGCCAATTTTAGTGCCTGAAATGCCGATTATAGTGCCTGAAATGCCAAATATAATGTCAAAAATGCCAATTTTAGTGCCTGAAATGCCAAATATAATGTCACAAATGCCAATTTTAGTGCCTGAAATGCCAATTATAATGTCACAAATGCCAATTTTAGTGCCTGAAATGCCAAATATAATGTCACAAATGCCAATTATAGTGCCTGAAATGCCAAATATTATGTCTCAAATGCCAATTTTAGTGCCTGAAATGCCAATTATAGTGCCTGAAATGCCAAATATTATGTCTCAAATGCCAATTTTAGTGCCTGAAATGCCAAATATAATGTCACAAATGCCAATTATAGTGCCTGAAATGCCAAATATTATGTCTCAAATGCCAATTTTAGTGCCTGAAATGTCAATTATAGTGCCTGAAATGCCAAATATTATGTCTCAAATGCCAATTTTAGTGCCTGAAATGCCAAATATAATGTCACAAATGCCAATTTTAGTGCCTGAAATGCCAATTATAGTGCCTGAAATGCCAAATATTATGTCTCAAAAGCCAATTTTAGTGCCTGAAATGCCGATTATAGTGCCTGAAATGCCAAATATTATGTCTCAAATGCCAATTTTAGTGCCTGAAATGCCAAATATAATGTCACAAATGCCAATTTTAGTGCCTGAAATGCCAAATATTATGTCACAAATGCCAATTTTAGTGCCTGAAATGCCAAATATTATGTCTCAAATGCCAATTTTAGTGCCTGAAATGCCAAATATAATGTCACAAATGCCAATTTTAGTGCCTGAAATGCCAAATATAATGTCACAAATGCCAATTTTAGTGCCTGAAATGCGGATTATAGTGCCTGAAATGCCAAATATAATGTCACAAATGCCAATTTTAGTGCCTGAAATGCCAAATATTATGTCACAAATGCCAATTTTAGTGCCTGAAATGCCAATTATAGTGCCTGAAATGCCAAATATTATGTCTCAAATGCCAATTTTAGTGCCTGAAATGCCGATAATAGTGCCTGAAATGCCAAATATTATGTCTCAAATGCCAATTTTAGTGCCTGAAATGCCAAATATAATGTCACAAATGCCAATTTTAGTGCCTGAAATGCCAATTATAGTGCCTGAAATGGCAAATATAATGTCACAAATGCCAATTTTAGTGCCTGAAATGCCGATTATAGTGCCTGAAATGCCAAATATAATGTCAAAAATGCCAATTTTAGTGCCTGAAATGCCAAATATAATGTCACAAATGCCAATTTTAGTGCCTGAAATGCCGATTATACTGCCTGAAATGCCAATTATAGTGCCTGAAATGCCAAATATTATGTCTCAAATGCCAATTTTAGTGCCTGAAATGCCAAATATTACGTCACAAATGCCAATTTTAGTGCCTGAAATGCCAAATATAATGTCACAAATGCAAATTTTTGTGTCTGAAATGCCAATTATAGTGTCTAAAATGCCAAATATTATGTCACAAATGCCAAATATAATGTCACAAATGCCAATTTTAGTGCCTGAAATGCCAAATATAATGTCACAAATGCCAATTATAGTGCCTGAAATGCCAAATATTATGTCTCAAATGCCAATTTTAGTGCCTGAAATGCCAATTATAGTGCCTGAAATGCCAAATATTATGTCTCAAATGCCAATTTTAGTGCATTAAATGCCAAATATAATGTCACAAATGCCAATTATAGTGCCTGAAATACCAATTTTAGTGCCTGAAATGCCAAATATAATGTCACAAATGCCAATTTTAGTGCCTGAAATGCGGATTATAGTGCCTGAAATGCCAAATATAATGTCACAAATGCCAATTTTAGTGCCTGAAATGCCAAATATTATGTCACAAATGCCAATTTTAGTGCCTGAAATGGCAAATATAATGTCTCAAATGCCAATTTTAGTGCCTGAAATGCCGATAATAGTGCCTGAAATGCCGATAATAGTGCCTGAAATGCCAAATATTATGTCTCAAATGCCAATTTTAGTGTCTGAAATGCCAAATATAATGTCACAAATGCCAATTTTAGTGCCTGAAATGCCAATTATAGTGCCTGAAATGCCAAATATTATGTCTCAAATGCCAATTTTAGTGCCTGAAATGCCGATAATAGTGCCTGAAATGCCAAATATAATGTCACAAATGCCAATTTTAGTGCCTGAAATGCCGATTATAGTGCCTGAAATGCCAAATATAATGTCACAAATGCCAATTTTAGTGCCTGAAATGCCAAATATAATGTCAAAAATGCCAATTTTAGTGCCTGAAATGCCAAATATTATGTCACAAATGCCAATTTTAGTGCCTGAAATGGCAAATATAATGTCACAAATGCCAATTTAAGTGCCTGAAATGCCGATTATAGTGCCTGAAATGCCAAATATAATGTCAAAAATGCCAATTTTAGTGCCTGAAATGCCAAATATAATGTCACAAATGCCAATTTTAGTGCCTGAAATGCCAAATATTATGTCTCAAATGCCAATTTTAGTGCCTGAAATGCCAAATATAATGTCACAAATGCCAATTTTAGTGCCTGAAATGCGGATTATAGTGCCTGAAATGCCAAATATAATGTCACAAATGCCAATTTTAGTGCCTGAAATGCCAAATATTATGTCACAAATGCCAATTTTAGTGCCTGAAATGCCAATTATAGTGCCTGAAATGCCAAATATTATGTCTCAAATGCCAATTTTAGTGCCTGAAATGCCGATAATAGTGCCTGAAATGCCAAATATTATGTCTCAAATGCCAATTTTAGTGCCTGAAATGCCAAATATAATGCCACAAATGCAAATATTTGTGTCTGAAATGCCAATTATAGTGCCTGAAATGCCAAATATAATGTCAAAAATGCCAATTTTAGCGCCTGAAATGCCAAATATTATGTCACAAATGCCAATTTTAGTGCCTGAAATGCCAAATATTATGTCACAAATGCCAATTTTAGTGCCTGAAATGACAAATATTATGTCTCAAATCCCAATTTTAGTGCCTGAAATGCCAATTATAGTGTCTAAAATGCCAAATATTATGTCACAAATGCCAATTATAGTGCCTGAAATGCCAAATATTATGTCTCAAATGCCAATTGTAGTGCCTGAAATGCCAAATATAATGCCACAAATGCCAATTTTAGTGCCTGAAATGCCAAATATAATGTCACAAATGCCAATTATAGTGCCTGAAATGCCAAATATTAGGTCTCAAATGCCAATTTTAGTGCCTGAAATGCCAAATATAATGTCAAAAATGCCAATTTTAGTGCCTGAAATGCCAAATATAATGTCAAAAATGCCAATTTTAGTGCCTGAAATGCCAAATATTATGTCACAAATGCCAATTTTAGTGCCTGAAATGCGGATTATAGTGCCTGAAATGCCAAATATAATGTCACAAATGCCAATTTTAGTGCCTGAAATGCCAAATATTATGTCACAAATGCCAATTTTAGTGCCTGAAATGCCAATTATAGTGCCTGAAATGCCAAATATTATGTCTCAAATGCCAATTTTAGTGCCTGAAATGCCGATAATAGTGCCTGAAATGCCAAATATTATGTCTCAAATGCCAATTTTAGTGCCTGAAATGCCAAATATAATGTCACAAATGCCAATTTTAGTGCCTGAAATGCCAATTATAGTGCCTGAAATGCCAAATATTATGTCTCAAAAGCCAATTTTAGTGCCTGAAATGCCGAATATAGTGCCTGAAATGCCAAATATTATTGCTCAAATGCCAATTTTAGTGCCTGAAATGCCAAATATAATGTCACAAATGCCAATTATAGTGCCTGAAATGCCAATTTAGTGCCTGAAATGGCAAATATAATGTCACAAATGCCAATTTTAGTGCCTGAAATGCCGATTATAGTGCCTGAAATGCCAAATATAATGTCAAAAATGCCAATTTTAGTGCCTGAAATGCCAAATATAATGTCACAAATGCCAATTTTAGTGCCTGAAATGCCGATTATAGTGCCTGAAATGCCAATTTTAGTGCCTGAAATGCCAAATATTATGTCACAAATGCCAATTTTAGTACCTGAAATGCCAAATATAATGTCACAAATGCCAATTTTAGTGCCTGAAATGCCGATTATAGTGCCTGAAATGCCAATTTTAGTGCCTGAAATGCCAAATATTATGTCACAAATGCCAATTTTAGTGCCTGAAATGCCAATTTTAGTGCCTGAAATGCCAAATATAATGTCACAAATGCCAATTTTAGTGCTTGAAATGCCGATTATAGTGCCTGAAATGCCAAATATTATGTCAAAAATGCCAATTTTAGTGCCTGAAATGCCAAATATAATGTCACAAATGCCAATTTTAGTGCCTGAAATGCCAATTATAGTGCCTGAAATGCCAATTATTATTTCTCAAATGCCAATTTTAGTGCCTGAAATGCCAATTATAGTGCCTGAAATGCCAAATATTATGTCTCAAATGCCAATTTTAGTGCCTGAAATGCCAAATATTACGTCACAAATGCCAATTTTAGTGCCTGAAATGCCAAATATAATGTCACAAATGCAAATTTTTGTGTCTGAAATGCCAATTATAGTGTCTAAAATGCCAAATATTATGTCACAAATGCCAAATATAATGTCACAAATGCCAATTTTAGTGCCTGAAATGCCAAATATAATGTCACAAATGCCAATTATAGTGCCTGAAATGCCAAATATTATGTCTCAAATGCCAATTTTAGTGCCTGAAATGCCAATTTTAGTGCCTGAAATGCCAATTATAGTGCCTGAAATGCCAAATATTATGTCTCAAATGCCAATTTTAGTGCATTAAATGCCAAATATAATGTCACAAATGCCAATTATAGTGCCTGAAATGCCAATTTAAGTGCCTGAAATGCCAAATATAATGTCACAAATGCCAATTTTAGTGCCTGAAATGCGGATTATAGTGCCTGAAATGCCAAATATAATGTCACAAATGCCAATTTTAGTGCCTGAAATGCCAAATATTATGTCACAAATGCCAATTTTAGTGCCTGAAATGCCAATTATAGTGCCTGAAATGCCAAATATTATGTCTCAAATGCCAATTTTAGTGCCTGAAATGCCGATAATAGTGCCTGAAATGCCAAATATTATGTCTCAAATGCCAATTTTAGTGTCTGAAATGCCAAATATAATGTCACAAATGCCAATTTTAGTGCCTGAAATGCCAATTATAGTGCCTGAAATGCCAAATATTATGTCTCAAATGCCAATTTTAGTGCCTGAAATGCCGATAATAGTGCCTGAAATGCCAAATATAATGTCACAAATGCCAATTTTAGTGCCTGAAATGCCGATTATAGTGCCTGAAATGCCAAATATAATGTCACAAACGCCAATTTTAGTGCCTGAAATGCCAAATATAATGTCAAAAATGCCAATTTTAGTGCCTGAAATGCCAAATATTATGTCACAAATGCCAATTTTAGTGCCTGAAATGGCAAATATAATGTCACAAATGCCAATTTAAGTGCCTGAAATGCCGATTATAGTGCCTGAAATGCCAAATATAATGTCAAAAATGCCAATTTTAGTGCCTGAAATGCCAAATATAATGTCACAAATGCCAATTTTAGTGCCTGAAATGCCAAATATTATGTCTCAAATGCCAATTTTAGTGCCTGAAATGCCAAATATAATGTCACAAATGCCAATTTTAGTGATTGAAATGCCAATTTTAGTGCCTGAAATGCCAAATATAATGTCACAAATGCCAATTTTAGTGCCTGAAATGCCGATTATAGTGCCTGAAATGCCAAATATAATGTCAAAAATGCCAATTTTAGTGCCTGAAATGCCAAATATAATGTCACAAATGCCAATTTTAGTGCCTGAAATGCCAAAAATAATGTCACAAATGCCAATTTTAGTGCCTGAAATGCCAAATATAATGTCACAAATGCCAATTATAGTGCCTGAAATGCCAAATATTATGTCTCAAATGCCAATTTTAGTGCCTGAAATGCCAATTATAGTGCCTGAAATGCCAAATATTATGTCTCAAATGCCAATTTTAGTGCCTGAAATGCCAAATATAATGTCACAAATGCCAATTATAGTGCCTGAAATGCCAAATATTATGTCTCAAATGCCAATTTTAGTGCCTGAAATGTCAATTATAGTGCCTGAAATGCCAAATATTATGTCTCAAATGCCAATTTTAGTGCCTGAAATGCCAAATATAATGTCACAAATGCCAATTTTAGTGCCTGAAATGCCAATTATAGTGCCTGAAATGCCAAATATTATGTCTCAAAAGCCAATTTTAGTGCCTGAAATGCCGATTATAGTGCCTGAAATGCCAAATATTATGTCTCAAATGCCAATTTTAGTGCCTGAAATGCCAAATATAATGTCACAAATGCCAATTTTAGTGCCTGAAATGCCAAATATTATGTCACAAATGCCAATTTTAGTGCCTGAAATGCCAAATATTATGTCTCAAATGCCAATTTTAGTGCCTGAAATGCCAAATATAATGTCACAAATGCCAATTTTAGTGCCTGAAATGCCAAATATAATGTCACAAATGCCAATTTTAGTGCCTGAAATGCGGATTATAGTGCCTGAAATGCCAAATATAATGTCACAAATGCCAATTTTAGTGCCTGAAATGCCAAATATTATGTCACAAATGCCAATTTTAGTGCCTGAAATGCCAATTATAGTGCCTGAAATGCCAAATATTATGTCTCAAATGCCAATTTTAGTGCCTGAAATGCCGATAATAGTGCCTGAAATGCCAAATATTATGTCTCAAATGCCAATTTTAGTGCCTGAAATGCCAAATATAATGTCACAAATGCCAATTTTAGTGCCTGAAATGCCAATTATAGTGCCTGAAATGGCAAATATAATGTCACAAATGCCAATTTTAGTGCCTGAAATGCCGATTATAGTGCCTGAAATGCCAAATATAATGTCAAAAATGCCAATTTTAGTGCCTGAAATGCCAAATATAATGTCACAAATGCCAATTTTAGTGCCTGAAATGCCGATTATAGTGCCTGAAATGCCAATTTTAGTGCCTGAAATGCCAAATATTATGTCACAAATGCCAATTTTAGTACCTGAAATGCCAAATATAATGTCACAAATGCCAATTTTAGTGCCTGAAATGCCGATTATAGTGCCTGAAATGCCAATTTTAGTGCCTGAAATGCCAAATATTATGTCACAAATGCCAATTTTAGTGCCTGAAATGCCAATTTTAGTGCCTGAAATGCCAAATATAATGTCACAAATGCCAATTTTAGTGCTTGAAATGCCGATTATAGTGCCTGAAATGCCAAATATTATGTCAAAAATGCCAATTTTAGTGCCTGAAATGCCAAATATAATGTCACAAATGCCAATTTTAGTGCCTGAAATGCCAATTATAGTGCCTGAAATGCCAATTATTATTTCTCAAATGCCAATTTTAGTGCCTGAAATGCCAATTATAGTGCCTGAAATGCCAAATATTATGTCTCAAATGCCAATTTTAGTGCCTGAAATGCCAAATATTACGTCACAAATGCCAATTTTAGTGCCTGAAATGCCAAATATAATGTCACAAATGCAAATTTTTGTGTCTGAAATGCCAATTATAGTGTCTAAAATGCCAAATATTATGTCACAAATGCCAAATATAATGTCACAAATGCCAATTTTAGTGCCTGAAATGCCAAATATAATGTCACAAATGCCCATTTTAGTGCCTGAAATGCCAAATATTATGTCTCAAATGCCAATTTTAGTGCCTGAAATGCCAATTATAGTGCCTGAAATGCCAAATATTATGTCTCAAATGCCAATTTTAGTGCATTAAATGCCAAATATAATGTCACAAATGCCAATTATAGTGCCTGAAATACCAATTTTAGTGCCTGAAATGCCAAATATAATGTCACAAATGCCAATTTTAGTGCCTGAAATGCGGATTATAGTGCCTGAAATGCCAAATATAATGTCACAAATGCCAATTTTAGTGCCTGAAATGCCAAATATTATGTCACAAATGCCAATTTTAGTGCCTGAAATGCCAATTATAGTGCCTGAAATGCCAAATATTATGTCTCAAATGCCAATTTTAGTGCCTGAAATGCCGATAATAGTGCCTGAAATGCCGATAATAGTGCCTGAAATGCCAAATATTATGTCTCAAATGCCAATTTTAGTGTCTGAAATGCCAAATATAATGTCACAAATGCCAATTTTAGTGCCTGAAATGCCAATTATAGTGCCTGAAATGCCAAATATTATGTCTCAAATGCCAATTTTAGTGCCTGAAATGCCGATAATAGTGCCTGAAATGCCAAATATAATGTCACAAATGCCAATTTTAGTGCCTGAAATGCCGATTATAGTGCCTGAAATGCCAAATATAATGTCACAAATGCCAATTTTAGTGCCTGAAATGCCAAATATAATGTCAAAAATGCCAATTTTAGTGCCTGAAATGCCAAATATTATGTCACAAATGCCAATTTTAGTGCCTGAAATGGCAAATATAATGTCACAAATGCCAATTTAAGTGCCTGAAATGCCGATTATAGTGCCTGAAATGCCAAATATAATGTCAAAAATGCCAATTTTAGTGCCTGAAATGCCAAATATAATGTCACAAATGCCAATTTTAGTGCCTGAAATGCCAAATATTATGTCTCAAATGCCAATTTTAGTGCCTGAAATGCCAAATATAATGTCACAAAAGCCAATTTTAGTGCCTGAAATGCGGATTATAGTGCCTGAAATGCCAAATATAATGTCACAAATGCCAATTTTAGTGCCTGAAATGCCAAATATTATGTCTCAAATGCCAATTTTAGTGTCTGAAATGCCAAATATAATGTCACAAATGCCAATTTTAGTGCCTGAAATGCCAATTATAGTGCCTGAAATGCCAAATATTATGTCTCAAATGCCAATTTTAGTGCCTGAAATGCCGATAATAGTGCCTGAAATGCCAAATATAATGTCACAAATGCCAATTTTAGTGCCTGAAATGCCGATTATAGTGCCTGAAATGCCAAATATAATGTCACAAATGCCAATTTTAGTGCCTGAAATGCCAAATATAATGTCAAAAATGCCAATTTTAGTGCCTGAAATGCCAAATATTATGTCACAAATGCCAATTTTAGTGCCTGAAATGGCAAATATAATGTCACAAATGCCAATTTAAGTGCCTGAAATGCCGATTATAGTGCCTGAAATGCCAAATATAATGTCAAAAATGCCAATTTTAGTGCCTGAAATGCCAAATATAATGTCACAAATGCCAATTTTAGTGCCTGAAATGCCAAATATTATGTCTCAAATGCCAATTTTAGTGCCTGAAATGCCAAATATAATGTCACAAATGCCAATTTTAGTGCCTGAAATGCGGATTATAGTGCCTGAAATGCCAAATATAATGTCACAAATGCCAATTTTAGTGCCTGAAATGCCAAATATTATGTCACAAATGCCAATTTTAGTGCCTGAAATGCCAATTATAGTGCCTGAAATGCCAAATATTATGTCTCAAATGCCAATTTTAGTGCCTGAAATGCCGATAATAGTGCCTGAAATGCCAAATATTATGTCTCAAATGCCAATTTTAGTGCCTGAAATGCCAAATATAATGCCACAAATGCAAATATTTGTGTCTGAAATGCCAATTATAGTGCCTGAAATGCCAAATATAATGTCAAAAATGCCAATTTTAGCGCCTGAAATGCCAAATATTATGTCACAAATGCCAATTTTAGTGCCTGAAATGCCAAATATTATGTCACAAATGCCAATTTTAGTGCCTGAAATGACAAATATTATGTCTCAAATCCCAATTTTAGTGCCTGAAATGCCAATTATAGTGTCTAAAATGCCAAATATTATGTCACAAATGCCAATTATAGTGCCTGAAATGCCAAATATTATGTCTCAAATGCCAATTGTAGTGCCTGAAATGCCAAATATAATGCCACAAATGCCAATTTTAGTGCCTGAAATGCCAAATATAATGTCACAAATGCCAATTATAGTGCCTGAAATGCCAAATATTAGGTCTCAAATGCCAATTTTAGTGCCTGAAATGCCAAATATAATGTCAAAAATGCCAATTTTAGTGCCTGAAATGCCAAATATAATGTCAAAAATGCCAATTTTAGTGCCTGAAATGCCAAATATTATGTCACAAATGCCAATTTTAGTGCCTGAAATGCGGATTATAGTGCCTGAAATGCCAAATATAATGTCACAAATGCCAATTTTAGTGCCTGAAATGCCAAATATTATGTCACAAATGCCAATTTTAGTGCCTGAAATGCCAATTATAGTGCCTGAAATGCCAAATATTATGTCTCAAATGCCAATTTTAGTGCCTGAAATGCCGATAATAGTGCCTGAAATGCCAAATATTATGTCTCAAATGCCAATTTTAGTGCCTGAAATGCCAAATATAATGTCACAAATGCCAATTTTAGTGCCTGAAATGCCAATTATAGTGCCTGAAATGCCAAATATTATGTCTCAAAAGCCAATTTTAGTGCCTGAAATGCCGAATATAGTGCCTGAAATGCCAAATATTATTGCTCAAATGCCAATTTTAGTGCCTGAAATGCCAAATATAATGTCACAAATGCCAATTATAGTGCCTGAAATGCCAATTTAGTGCCTGAAATGGCAAATATAATGTCACAAATGCCAATTTTAGTGCCTGAAATGCCGATTATAGTGCCTGAAATGCCAAATATAATGTCAAAAATGCCAATTTTAGTGCCTGAAATGCCAAATATAATGTCACAAATGCCAATTTTAGTGCCTGAAATGCCGATTATAGTGCCTGAAATGCCAATTTTAGTGCCTGAAATGCCAAATATTATGTCACAAATGCCAATTTTAGTACCTGAAATGCCAAATATAATGTCACAAATGCCAATTTTAGTGCCTGAAATGCCGATTATAGTGCCTGAAATGCCAATTTTAGTGCCTGAAATGCCAAATATTATGTCACAAATGCCAATTTTAGTGCCTGAAATGCCAATTTTAGTGCCTGAAATGCCAAATATAATGTCACAAATGCCAATTTTAGTGCTTGAAATGCCGATTATAGTGCCTGAAATGCCAAATATTATGTCAAAAATGCCAATTTTAGTGCCTGAAATGCCAAATATAATGTCACAAATGCCAATTTTAGTGCCTGAAATGCCAATTATAGTGCCTGAAATGCCAATTATTATTTCTCAAATGCCAATTTTAGTGCCTGAAATGCCAATTATAGTGCCTGAAATGCCAAATATTATGTCTCAAATGCCAATTTTAGTGCCTGAAATGCCAAATATTACGTCACAAATGCCAATTTTAGTGCCTGAAATGCCAAATATAATGTCACAAATGCAAATTTTTGTGTCTGAAATGCCAATTATAGTGTCTAAAATGCCAAATATTATGTCACAAATGCCTAATATAATGTCACAAATGCCAATTTTAGTGCCTGAAATGCCAAATATAATGTCACAAATGCCAATTATAGTGCCTGAAATGCCAAATATTATGTCTCAAATGCCAATTTTAGTGCCTGAAATGCCAATTTTAGTGCCTGAAATGCCAATTATAGTGCCTGAAATGCCAAATATTATGTCTCAAATGCCAATTTTAGTGCATTAAATGCCAAATATAATGTCACAAATGCCAATTATAGTGCCTGAAATGCCAATTTAAGTGCCTGAAATGCCAAATATAATGTCACAAATGCCAATTTTAGTGCCTGAAATGCGGATTATAGTGCCTGAAATGCCAAATATAATGTCACAAATGCCAATTTTAGTGCCTGAAATGCCAAATATTATGTCACAAATGCCAATTTTAGTGCCTGAAATGCCAATTATAGTGCCTGAAATGCCAAATATTATGTCTCAAATGCCAATTTTAGTGCCTGAAATGCCGATAATAGTGCCTGAAATGCCAAATATTATGTCTCAAATGCCAATTTTAGTGTCTGAAATGCCAAATATAATGTCACAAATGCCAATTTTAGTGCCTGAAATGCCAATTATAGTGCCTGAAATGCCAAATATTATGTCTCAAATGCCAATTTTAGTGCCTGAAATGCCGATAATAGTGCCTGAAATGCCAAATATAATGTCACAAATGCCAATTTTAGTGCCTGAAATGCCGATTATAGTGCCTGAAATGCCAAATATAATGTCACAAACGCCAATTTTAGTGCCTGAAATGCCAAATATAATGTCAAAAATGCCAATTTTAGTGCCTGAAATGCCAAATATTATGTCACAAATGCCAATTTTAGTGCCTGAAATGGCAAATATAATGTCACAAATGCCAATTTAAGTGCCTGAAATGCCGATTATAGTGCCTGAAATGCCAAATATAATGTCAAAAATGCCAATTTTAGTGCCTGAAATGCCAAATATAATGTCACAAATGCCAATTTTAGTGCCTGAAATGCCAAATATTATGTCTCAAATGCCAATTTTAGTGCCTGAAATGCCAAATATAATGTCACAAATGCCAATTTTAGTGATTGAAATGCCAATTTTAGTGCCTGAAATGCCAAATATAATGTCACAAATGCCAATTTTAGTGCCTGAAATGCCGATTATAGTGCCTGAAATGCCAAATATAATGTCAAAAATGCCAATTTTAGTGCCTGAAATGCCAAATATAATGTCACAAATGCCAATTTTAGTGCCTGAAATGCCAAAAATAATGTCACAAATGCCAATTTTAGTGCCTGAAATGCCAAATATAATGTCACAAATGCCAATTATAGTGCCTGAAATGCCAAATATTATGTCTCAAATGCCAATTTTAGTGCCTGAAATGCCAATTATAGTGCCTGAAATGCCAAATATTATGTCTCAAATGCCAATTTTAGTGCCTGAAATGCCAAATATAATGTCACAAATGCCAATTATAGTGCCTGAAATGCCAAATATTATGTCTCAAATGCCAATTTTAGTGCCTGAAATGTCAATTATAGTGCCTGAAATGCCAAATATTATGTCTCAAATGCCAATTTTAGTGCCTGAAATGCCAAATATAATGTCACAAATGCCAATTTTAGTGCCTGAAATGCCAATTATAGTGCCTGAAATGCCAAATATTATGTCTCAAAAGCCAATTTTAGTGCCTGAAATGCCGATTATAGTGCCTGAAATGCCAAATATTATGTCTCAAATGCCAATTTTAGTGCCTGAAATGCCAAATATAATGTCACAAATGCCAATTTTAGTGCCTGAAATGCCAAATATTATGTCACAAATGCCAATTTTAGTGCCTGAAATGCCAAATATTATGTCTCAAATGCCAATTTTAGTGCCTGAAATGCCAAATATAATGTCACAAATGCCAATTTTAGTGCCTGAAATGCCAAATATAATGTCACAAATGCCAATTTTAGTGCCTGAAATGCGGATTATAGTGCCTGAAATGCCAAATATAATGTCACAAATGCCAATTTTAGTGCCTGAAATGCCAAATATTATGTCACAAATGCCAATTTTAGTGCCTGAAATGCCAATTATAGTGCCTGAAATGCCAAATATTATGTCTCAAATGCCAATTTTAGTGCCTGAAATGCCGATAATAGTGCCTGAAATGCCAAATATTATGTCTCAAATGCCAATTTTAGTGCCTGAAATGCCAAATATAATGTCACAAATGCCAATTTTAGTGCCTGAAATGCCAATTATAGTGCCTGAAATGGCAAATATAATGTCACAAATGCCAATTTTAGTGCCTGAAATGCCGATTATAGTGCCTGAAATGCCAAATATAATGTCAAAAATGCCAATTTTAGTGCCTGAAATGCCAAATATAATGTCACAAATGCCAATTTTAGTGCCTGAAATGCCGATTATAGTGCCTGAAATGCCAATTTTAGTGCCTGAAATGCCAAATATTATGTCACAAATGCCAATTTTAGTACCTGAAATGCCAAATATAATGTCACAAATGCCAATTTTAGTGCCTGAAATGCCGATTATAGTGCCTGAAATGCCAATTTTAGTGCCTGAAATGCCAAATATTATGTCACAAATGCCAATTTTAGTGCCTGAAATGCCAATTTTAGTGCCTGAAATGCCAAATATAATGTCACAAATGCCAATTTTAGTGCTTGAAATGCCGATTATAGTGCCTGAAATGCCAAATATTATGTCAAAAATGCCAATTTTAGTGCCTGAAATGCCAAATATAATGTCACAAATGCCAATTTTAGTGCCTGAAATGCCAATTATAGTGCCTGAAATGCCAATTATTATTTCTCAAATGCCAATTTTAGTGCCTGAAATGCCAATTATAGTGCCTGAAATGCCAAATATTATGTCTCAAATGCCAATTTTAGTGCCTGAAATGCCAAATATTACGTCACAAATGCCAATTTTAGTGCCTGAAATGCCAAATATAATGTCACAAATGCAAATTTTTGTGTCTGAAATGCCAATTATAGTGTCTAAAATGCCAAATATTATGTCACAAATGCCAAATATAATGTCACAAATGCCAATTTTAGTGCCTGAAATGCCAAATATAATGTCACAAATGCCCATTTTAGTGCCTGAAATGCCAAATATTATGTCTCAAATGCCAATTTTAGTGCCTGAAATGCCAATTATAGTGCCTGAAATGCCAAATATTATGTCTCAAATGCCAATTTTAGTGCATTAAATGCCAAATATAATGTCACAAATGCCAATTATAGTGCCTGAAATACCAATTTTAGTGCCTGAAATGCCAAATATAATGTCACAAATGCCAATTTTAGTGCCTGAAATGCGGATTATAGTGCCTGAAATGCCAAATATAATGTCACAAATGCCAATTTTAGTGCCTGAAATGCCAAATATTATGTCACAAATGCCAATTTTAGTGCCTGAAATGCCAATTATAGTGCCTGAAATGCCAAATATTATGTCTCAAATGCCAATTTTAGTGCCTGAAATGCCGATAATAGTGCCTGAAATGCCGATAATAGTGCCTGAAATGCCAAATATTATGTCTCAAATGCCAATTTTAGTGTCTGAAATGCCAAATATAATGTCACAAATGCCAATTTTAGTGCCTGAAATGCCAATTATAGTGCCTGAAATGCCAAATATTATGTCTCAAATGCCAATTTTAGTGCCTGAAATGCCGATAATAGTGCCTGAAATGCCAAATATAATGTCACAAATGCCAATTTTAGTGCCTGAAATGCCGATTATAGTGCCTGAAATGCCAAATATAATGTCACAAATGCCAATTTTAGTGCCTGAAATGCCAAATATAATGTCAAAAATGCCAATTTTAGTGCCTGAAATGCCAAATATTATGTCACAAATGCCAATTTTAGTGCCTGAAATGGCAAATATAATGTCACAAATGCCAATTTAAGTGCCTGAAATGCCGATTATAGTGCCTGAAATGCCAAATATAATGTCAAAAATGCCAATTTTAGTGCCTGAAATGCCAAATATAATGTCACAAATGCCAATTTTAGTGCCTGAAATGCCAAATATTATGTCTCAAATGCCAATTTTAGTGCCTGAAATGCCAAATATAATGTCACAAATGCCAATTTTAGTGCCTGAAATGCGGATTATAGTGCCTGAAATGCCAAATATAATGTCACAAATGCCAATTTTAGTGCCTGAAATGCCAAATATTATGTCACAAATGCCAATTTTAGTGCCTGAAATGCCAATTATAGTGCCTGAAATGCCAAATATTATGTCTCAAATGCCAATTTTAGTGCCTGAAATGCCGATAATAGTGCCTGAAATGCCAAATATTATGTCTCAAATGCCAATTTTAGTGCCTGAAATGCCAAATATAATGTCACAAATGCCAATTTTAGTGCCTGAAATGCCAATTATAGTGCCTGAAATGCCAAATATTATGTCTCAAAAGCCAATTTTAGTGCCTGAAATGCCGAATATAGTGCCTGAAATGCCAAATATTATTGCTCAAATGCCAATTTTAGTGCCTGAAATGCCAAATATAATGTCACAAATGCCAATTATCGTGCCTGAAATGCCAATTTTAGTGCCTGAAATGGCAAATATAATGTCACAAATGCCAATTTTAGTGCCTGAAATGCCGATTATAGTGCCTGAAATGCCAAATATAATGTCAAAAATGCCAATTTTAGTGCCTGAAATGCCAAATATAATGTCACAAATGCCAATTTTATTGCCTGAAATGCCGATTATAGTGCCTGAAATGCCAATTTTAGTGCCTGAAATGCCAAATATTATGTCAAAAATGCCAATTTTAGTACCTGAAATGCCAAATATAATGTCACAAATGCCAATTTTAGTGCCTGAAATGCCGATTATAGTGCCTGAAATGCCAATTTTAGTGCCTGAAATGCCAAATATTATGTCACAAATGCCAATTTTAGTGCCTGAAATGCCAATTTTAGTGCCTGAAATGCCAAATATAATGTCACAAATGCCAATTTTAGTGCTTGAAATGCCGATTATAGTGCCTGAAATGCCAAATATTATGTCAAAAATGCCAATTTTAGTGCCTGAAATGCCAAATATAATGTCACAAATGCCAATTTTAGTGCCTGAAATGCCAATTATAGTGCCTGAAATGCCAATTATTATTTCTCAAATGCCAATTTTAGTGCCTGAAATGCCAATTATAGTGCCTGAAATGCCAAATATTATGTCTCAAATGCCAATTTTAGTGCCTGAAATGCCAAATATTACGTCACAAATGCCAATTTTAGTGCCTGAAATGCCAAATATAATGTCACAAATGCAAATTTTTGTGTCTGAAATGCCAATTATAGTGTCTAAAATGCCAAATATTATGTCACAAATGCCAAATATAATGTCACAAATGCCAATTTTAGTGCCTGAAATGCCAAATATAATGTCACAAATGCCAATTATAGTGCCTGAAATGCCAAATATTATGTCTCAAATGCCAATTTTAGTGCCTGAAATGCCAATTATAGTGCCTGAAATGCCAAATATTATGTCTCAAATGCCAATTTTAGTGCATTAAATGCCAAATATAATGTCACAAATGCCAATTATAGTGCCTGAAATGCCAATTTTAGTGCCTGAAATGCCAAATATAATGTCACAAATGCCAATTTTAGTGCCTGAAATGCGGATTATAGTGCCTGAAATGCCAAATATAATGTCACAAATGCCAATTTTAGTGCCTGAAATGCCAAATATTATGTCACAAATGCCAATTTTAGTGCCTGAAATGCCAATTATAGTGCCTGAAATGCCAAATATTATGTCTCAAATGCCAATTTTAGTGCCTGAAATGCCGATAATAGTGCCTGAAATGCCAAATATTATGTCTCAAATGCCAATTTTAGTGTCTGAAATGCCAAATATAATGTCACAAATGCCAATTTTAGTGCCTGAAATGCCAATTATAGTGCCTGAAATGCCAAATATTATGTCTCAAATGCCAATTTTAGTGCCTGAAATGCCGATAATAGTGCCTGAAATGCCAAATATAATGTCACAAATGCCAATTTTAGTGCCTGAAATGCCGATTATAGTGCCTGAAATGCCAAATATAATGTCACAAATGCCAATTTTAGTGCCTGAAATGCCAAATATAATGTCAAAAATGCCAATTTTAGTGCCTGAAATGCCAAATATTATGTCACAAATGCCAATTTTAGTGCCTGAAATGGCAAATATAATGTCACAAATGCCAATTTAAGTGCCTGAAATGCCGATTATAGTGCCTGAAATGCCAAATATAATGTCAAAAATGCCAATTTTAGTGCCTGAAATGCCAAATATAATGTCACAAATGCCAATTTTAGTGCCTGAAATGCCAAATATTATGTCTCAAATGCCAATTTTAGTGCCTGAAATGCCAAATATAATGTCACAAATGCCAATTTTAGTGATTGAAATGCCAATTTTAGTGCCTGAAATGCCAAATATAATGTCACAAATGCCAATTTTAGTGCCTGAAATGCCGATTATAGTGCCTGAAATGCCAAATATAATGTCAAAAATGCCAATTTTAGTGCCTGAAATGCCAAATATAATGTCACAAATGCCAATTTTAGTGCCTGAAATGCCAAATATAATGTCACAAATGCCAATTTTAGTGCCTGAAATGCGGATTATAGTGCCTGAAATGCCAAATATAATGTCACAAATGCCAATTTTAGTGCCTGAAATGCAAAATATTATGTCACAAATGCCAATTTTAGTGCCTGAAATGCCAATTATAGTGCCTGAAATGCCAAATATTATGTCTCAAATGCCAATTTTAGTGCCTGAAATGCCGATAATAGTGCCTGAAATGCCAAATATTATGTCTCAAATGCCAATTTTAGTGCCTGAAATGCCAAATATAATGTCACAAATGCCAATTTTAGTGCCTGAAATGCCATTTATAGTGCCTGAAATGCCAAATATTATGTCTCAAAAGCCAATTTTAGTGCCTGAAATGCCGATTATAGTGCCTGAAATGCCAAATATAATGTCACAAATGCCAATTTTAGTGCCTGAAATGCCAATTATAGTGCCTGAAATGCCAATTATTATTTCTCAAATGCCAATTTTAGTGCCTGAAATGCCAATTATAGTGCCTGAAATGCCAAATATTATGTCTCAAATGCCAATTTTAGTGCCTGAAATGCCAAATATTACGTCACAAATGCCAATTTTAGTGCCTGAAATGCCAAATATAATGTCACAAATGCAAATTTTTGTGTCTGAAATGCCAATTATAGTGCCTGAAATGCCAAATATAATGTCAAAAATGCCAATTTAAGTGCCTGAAATGCCGATTATAGTGCCTGAAATGCCAAATATAATGTCAAAAATGCCAATTTTAGTGCCTGAAATGCCAAATATAATGTCACAAATGCCAATTTTAGTGCCTGAAATGCCAAATATTATGTCTCAAATGCCAATTTTAGTGCCTGAAATGCCAAATATAATGTCACAAATGCCAATTTTAGTGATTGAAATGCCAATTTTAGTGCCTGAAATGCCAAATATAATGTCACAAATGCCAATTTTAGTGCCTGAAATGCCGATTATAGTGCCTGAAATGCCAAATATAATGTCAAAAATGCCAATTTTAGTGCCTGAAATGCCAAATATAATGTCACAAATGCCAATTTTAGTGCCTGAAATGCCAAATATAATGTCACAAATGCCAATTTTAGTGCCTGAAATGCGGATTATAGTGCCTGAAATGCCAAATATAATGTCACAAATGCCAATTTTAGTGCCTGAAATGCAAAATATTATGTCACAAATGCCAATTTTAGTGCCTGAAATGCCAATTATAGTGCCTGAAATGCCAAATATTATGTCTCAAATGCCAATTTTAGTGCCTGAAATGCCGATAATAGTGCCTGAAATGCCAAATATTATGTCTCAAATGCCAATTTTAGTGCCTGAAATGCCAAATATAATGTCACAAATGCCAATTTTAGTGCCTGAAATGCCAATTATAGTGCCTGAAATGCCAAATATTATGTCTCAAAAGCCAATTTTAGTGCCTGAAATGCCGATTATAGTGCCTGAAATGCCAAATATAATGTCACAAATGCCAATTTTAGTGCCTGAAATGCCAATTATAGTGCCTGAAATGCCAATTATTATTTCTCAAATGCCAATTTTAGTGCCTGAAATGCCAATTATAGTGCCTGAAATGCCAAATATTATGTCTCAAATGCCAATTTTAGTGCCTGAAATGCCAAATATTACGTCACAAATGCCAATTTTAGTGCCTGAAATGCCAAATATAATGTCACAAATGCAAATTTTTGTGTCTGAAATGCCAATTATAGTGCCTGAAATGCCAAATATAATGTCAAAAATGCCAATTTTAGCGCCTGAAATGCCAAATATTATGTCACAAATGCCAATTTTAGTGCCTGAAATGCCAAATATTATGTAACAAATGCCAATTTTAGTGCCTGAAATGACAAATATTATGTCTCAAATCCCAATTTTAGTGCCTGAAATGCCAATTATAGTGTCTAAAATGCCAAATATTATGTCACAAATGCCAATTATAGTGCCTGAAATGCCAAATATTATGTCTCAAATGCCAATTGTAGTGCCTGAAATGCCAAATATAATGCCACAAATGCCAATTTTAGTGCCTGAAATGCCAAATATAATGTCACAAATGCCAATTATAGTGCCTGAAATGCCAAATATTAGGTCTCAAATGCCAATTTTAGTGCCTGAAATGCCAAATATAATGTCACAAATGCCAATTTTAGTGCCTGAAATGCCAAATATTATGTCACAAATGCCAATTTTAGTGCCTGAAATGCCGATTATAGTGCCTGAAATGCCAAATATAATGTCACAAATGCCAATTATAGTGCCTGAAATGCCAAATATTATGTCTCAAATGCCAATTTTAGTGCCTGAAATGCCAAATATAATGTCACAAATGCCAATTTTAGTGCCTGAAATGCCAATTATAGTGCCTGAAATGCCAATTATTATTTCTCAAATGCCAATTTTAGTGCCTGAAATGCCAATTATAGTGCCTGAAATGCCAAATATTATGTCTCAAATGCCAATTTTAGTGCCTGAAATGCCAAATATTACGTCACAAATGCCAATTTTAGTGCCTGAAATGCCAAATATAATGTCACAAATGCAAATTTTTGTGTCTGAAATGCCAATTATAGTGTCTAAAATGCCAAATATTATGTCACAAATGCCAAATATAATGTCACAAATGCCAATTATAGTGCCTGAAATGCCAAATATTATGTCTCAAATGCCAATTTTAGTGCCTGAAATGTCAATTATAGTGCCTGAAATGCCAAATATTATGTCTCAAATGCCAATTTTAGTGCCTGAAATGCTAAATATAATGTCACAAATCCCAATTTTAGTGCCTGAAATGCCAATTATAGTGCCTGAAATGCCAAATATTATGTCTCAAAAGCCAATTTTAGTGCCTGAAATGCCGATTATAGTGCCTGAAATGCCAAATATTATGTCTCAAATGCCAATTTTAGTGCCTGAAATGCCAAATATAATGTCACAAATGCCAATTTTAGTGCCTGAAATGCCAAATATTATGTCACAAATGCCAATTTTAGTGCCTGAAATGCCAAATATTATGTCTCAAATGCCAATTTTAGTGCCTGAAATGCCAAATATAATGTCACAAATGCCAATTTTTGTGCCTGAAATGCCAATTATAGTGCCTGAAATGCCAATTATTATTTCTCAAATGCCAATTTTAGTGCCTGAAATGCCAATTATAGTGCCTGAAATGCCAAATATTATGTCTCAAATGCCAATTTTAGTGCCTGAAATGCCAAATATTACGTCACAAATGCCAATTTTAGTGCCTGAAATGCCAAATATAATGTCACAAATGCAAATTTTTGTGTCTGAAATGCCAATTATAGTGTCTAAAATGCCAAATATTATGTCACAAATGCCAAATATAATGTCACAAATGCCAATTTTAGTGCCTGAAATGCCAAATATAATGTCACAAATGCCAATTATAGTGCCTGAAATGCCAAATATTATGTCTCAAATGCCAATTTTAGTGCCTGAAATGCCAATTATAGTGCCTGAAATGCCAAATATTATGTCTCAAATGCCAATTTTAGTGCCTGAAATGCCAAATATAATGTCACAAATGCCAATTATAGTGCCTGAAATGCCAAATATTATGTCTCAAATGCCAATTTTAGTGCCTGAAATGTCAATTATAGTGCCTGAAATGCCAAATATTATGTCTCAAATGCCAATTTTAGTGCCTGAAATGCCAAATATAATGTCACAAATGCCAATTTTAGTGCCTGAAATGCCAATTATAGTGCCTGAAATGCCAAATATTATGTCTCAAAAGCCAATTTTAGTGCCTGAAATGCCGATTATAGTGCCTGAAATGCCAAATATTATGTCTCAAATGCCAATTTTAGTGCCTGAAATGCCAAATATAATGTCACAAATGCCAATTTTAGTGCCTGAAATGCCAAATATTATGTCACAAATGCCAATTTTAGTGCCTGAAATGCCAAATATTATGTCTCAAATGCCAATTTTAGTGCCTGAAATGCCAAATATAATGTCACAAATGCCAATTTTAGTGCCTGAAATGCCAAATATAATGTCACAAATGCCAATTTTAGTGCCTGAAATGCGGATTATAGTGCCTGAAATGCCAAATATAATGTCACAAATGCCAATTTTAGTGCCTGAAATGCCAAATATTATGTCACAAATGCCAATTTTAGTGCCTGAAATGCCAATTATAGTGCCTGAAATGCCAAATATTATGTCTCAAATGCCAATTTTAGTGCCTGAAATGCCGATAATAGTGCCTGAAATGCCAAATATTATGTCTCAAATGCCAATTTTAGTGCCTGAAATGCCAAATATAATGTCACAAATGCCAATTTTAGTGCCTGAAATGCCAATTATAGTGCCTGAAATGCCAAATATTATGTCTCAAAAGCCAATTTTAGTGCCTGAAATGCCGAATATAGTGCCTGAAATGCCAAATATTATTGCTCAAATGCCAATTTTAGTGCCTGAAATGCCAAATATAATGTCACAAATGCCAATTATAGTGCCTGAAATGCCAATTTTAGTGCCTGAAATGGCAAATATAATGTCACAAATGCCAATTTTAGTGCCTGAAATGCCGATTATAGTGCCTGAAATGCCAAATATAATGTCAAAAATGCCAATTTTAGTGCCTGAAATGCCAAATATAATGTCACAAATGCCAATTTTAGTGCCTGAAATGCCGATTATAGTGCCTGAAATGCCAATTTTAGTGCCTGAAATGCCAAATATTATGTCACAAATGCCAATTTTAGTACCTGAAATGCCAAATATAATGTCACAAATGCCAATTTTAGTGCCTGAAATGCCGATTATAGTGCCTGAAATGCCAATTTTAGTGCCTGAAATGCCAAATATTATGTCACAAATGCCAATTTTAGTGCCTGAAATGCCAATTTTAGTGCCTGAAATGCCAGATATAATGTCACAAATGCCAATTTTAGTGCTTGAAATGCCGATTATAGTGCCTGAAATGCCAAATATTATGTCAAAAATGCCAATTTTAGTGCCTGAAATGCCAAATATAATGTCACAAATGCCAATTTTAGTGCCTGAAATGCCAATTATAGTGCCTGAAATGCCAATTATTATTTCTCAAATGCCAATTTTAGTGCCTGAAATGCCAATTATAGTGCCTGAAATGCCAAATATTATGTCTCAAATGCCAATTTTAGTGCCTGAAATGCCAAATATTACGTCACAAATGCCAATTTTAGTGCCTGAAATGCCAAATATAATGTCACAAATGCAAATTTTTGTGTCTGAAATGCCAATTATAGTGTCTAAAATGCCAAATATTATGTCACAAATGCCAAATATAATGTCACAAATGCCAATTTTAGTGCCTGAAATGCCAAATATAATGTCACAAATGCCAATTATAGTGCCTGAAATGCCAAATATTATGTCTCAAATGCCAATTTTAGTGCCTGAAATGCCAATTATAGTGCCTGAAATGCCAAATATTATGTCTCAAATGCCAATTTTAGTGCATTAAATGCCAAATATAATGTCACAAATGCCAATTATAGTGCCTGAAATGCCAATTTTAGTGCCTGAAATGCCAAATATAATGTCACAAATGCCAATTTTAGTGCCTGAAATGCGGATTATAGTGCCTGAAATGCCAAATATAATGTCACAAATGCCAATTTTAGTGCCTGAAATGCCAAATATTATGTCACAAATGCCAATTTTAGTGCCTGAAATGCCAATTATAGTGCCTGAAATGCCAAATATTATGTCTCAAATGCCAATTTTAGTGCCTGAAATGCCGATAATAGTGCCTGAAATGCCAAATATAATGTCACAAATGCCAATTTTAGTGCCTGAAATGCCGATTATAGTGCCTGAAATGCCAAATATAATGTCACAAATGCCAATTTTAGTGCCTGAAATGCCAAATATAATGTCAAAAATGCCAATTTTAGTGCCTGAAATGCCAAATATTATGTCACAAATGCCAATTTTAGTGCCTGAAATGGCAAATATAATGTCACAAATGCCAATTTAAGTGCCTGAAATGCCGATTATAGTGCCTGAAATGCCAAATATAATGTCAAAAATGCCAATTTTAGTGCCTGAAAAGCCAAATATAATGTCACAAATGCCAATTTTAGTGCCAGAAATGCCAAATATTATGTCTCAAATGCCAATTTTAGTGCCTGAAATGCCAAATATAATGTCACAAATGCCAATTTAAGTGCCTGAAATGCCGATTATAGTGCCTGAAATGCCAAATATAATGTCAAAAATGCCAATTTTAGTGCCTGAAAAGCCAAATATAATGTCACAAATGCCAATTTTAGTGCCTGAAATGCCAAATATTATGTCTCAAATGCCAATTTTAGTGCCTGAAATGCCAAATATAATGTCACAAATGCCAATTTTAGTGCCTGAAATGCGGATTATAGTGCCTGAAATGCCAAATATAATGTCACAAATGCCAATTTTAGTGCCTGAAATGCCAAATATTATGTCACAAATGCCAATTTTAGTGCCTGAAATGCCAATTATAGTGCCTGAAATGCCAAATATTATGTCTCAAATGCCAATTTTAGTGCCTGAAATGCCGATAATAGTGCCTGAAATGCCAAATATTATGTCTCAAATGCCAATTTTAGTGCCTGAAATGCCAAATATAATGTCACAAATGCCAATTTTAGTGCCTGAAATGCCAATTATAGTGCCTGAAATGCCAAATATTATGTCTCAAAAGCCAATTTTAGTGCCTGAAATGCCGATTATAGTGCCTGAAATGCCAAATATTATGTCTCAAATGCCAATTTTAGTGCCTGAAATGCCAAATATAATGTCACAAATGCCAATTTTAGTGCCTGAAATGCCAAATATTATGTCACAAATGCCAATTTTAGTGCCTGAAATGCCAAATATTATGTCTCAAATGCCAATTTTAGTGCCTGAAATGCCAAATATAATGTCACAAATGCCAATTTTTGTGCCTGAAATGCCAATTATAGTGCCTGAAATGCCAATTATTATTTCTCAAATGCCAATTTTAGTGCCTGAAATGCCAATTATAGTGCCTGAAATGCCAAATATTATGTCTCAAATGCCAATTTTAGTGCCTGAAATGCCAAATATTACGTCACAAATGCCAATTTTAGTGCCTGAAATGCCAAATATAATGTCACAAATGCAAATTTTTGTGTCTGAAATGCCAATTATAGTGTCTAAAATGCCAAATATTATGTCACAAATGCCAAATATAATGTCACAAATGCCAATTTTAGTGCCTGAAATGCCAAATATAATGTCACAAATGCCAATTATAGTGCCTGAAATGCCAAATATTATGTCTCAAATGCCAATTTTAGTGCCTGAAATGCCAATTATAGTGCCTGAAATGCCAAATATTATGTCTCAAATGCCAATTTTAGTGCCTGAAATGCCAAATATAATGTCACAAATGCCAATTATAGTGCCTGAAATGCCAAATATTATGTCTCAAATGCCAATTTTAGTGCCTGAAATGTCAATTATAGTGCCTGAAATGCCAAATATTATGTCTCAAATGCCAATTTTAGTGCCTGAAATGCCAAATATCATGTCACAAATGCCAATTTTAGTGCCTGAAATGCCAATTATAGTGCCTGAAATGCCAAATATTATGTCTCAAAAGCCAATTTTAGTGCCTGAAATGCCGATTATAGTGCCTGAAATGCCAAATATTATGTCTCAAATGCCAATTTTAGTGCCTGAAATGCCAAATATAATGTCACAAATGCCAATTTTAGTGCCTGAAATGCCAAATATTATGTCACAAATGCCAATTTTAGTGCCTGAAATGCCAAATATTATGTCTCAAATGCCAATTTTAGTGCCTGAAATGCCAAATATAATGTCACAAATGCCAATTTTAGTGCCTGAAATGCCAAATATAATGTCACAAATGCCAATTTTAGTGCCTGAAATGCGGATTATAGTGCCTGAAATGCCAAATATAATGTCACAAATGCCAATTTTAGTGCCTGAAATGCCAAATATTATGTCACAAATGCCAATTTTAGTGCCTGAAATGCCAATTATAGTGCCTGAAATGCCAAATATTATGTCTCAAATGCCAATTTTAGTGCCTGAAATGCCGATAATAGTGCCTGAAATGCCAAATATTATGTCTCAAATGCCAATTTTAGTGCCTGAAATGCCAAATATAATGTCACAAATGCCAATTTTAGTGCCTGAAATGCCAATTATAGTGCCTGAAATGCCAAATATTATGTCTCAAAAGCCAATTTTAGTGCCTGAAATGCCGAATATAGTGCCTGAAATGCCAAATATTATTGCTCAAATGCCAATTTTAGTGCCTGAAATGCCAAATATAATGTCACAAATGCCAATTATAGTGCCTGAAATGCCAATTTTAGTGCCTGAAATGGCAAATATAATGTCACAAATGCCAATTTTAGTGCCTGAAATGCCGATTATAGTGCCTGAAATGCCAAATATAATGTCAAAAATGCCAATTTTAGTGACTGAAATGCCAAATATAATGTCACAAATGCCAATTTTAGTGCCTGAAATGCCGATTATAGTGCCTGAAATGCCAATTTTAGTGCCTGAAATGCCAAATATTATGTCACAAATGCCAATTTTAGTACCTGAAATGCCAAATATAATGTCACAAATGCCAATTTTAGTGCCTGAAATGCCGATTATAGTGCCTGAAATGCCAATTTTAGTGCCTGAAATGCCAAATATTATGTCACAAATGCCAATTTTAGTGCCTGAAATGCCAATTTTAGTGCCTGAAATGCCAAATATAATGTCACAAATGCCAATTTTAGTGCTTGAAATGCCGATTATAGTGCCTGAAATGCCAAATATTATGTCAAAAATGCCAATTTTAGTGCCTGAAATGCCAAATATAATGTCACAAATGCCAATTTTAGTGCCTGAAATGCCAATTATAGTGCCTGAAATGCCAATTATTATTTCTCAAATGCCAATTTTAGTGCCGGAAATGCCAATTATAGTGCCTGAAATGCCAAATATTATGTCTCAAATGCCAATTTTAGTGCCTGAAATGCCAAATATTACGTCACAAATGCCAATTTTAGTGCCTGAAATGCCAAATATAATGTCACAAATGCAAATTTTTGTGTCTGAAATGCCAATTATAGTGTCTAAAATGCCAAATATTATGTCACAAATGCCAAATATAATGTCACAAATGCCAATTTTAGTGCCTGAAATGCCAAATATAATGTCACAAATGCCAATTATAGTGCCTGAAATGCCAAATATTATGTCTCAAATGCCAATTTTAGTGCCTGAAATGCCAATTATAGTGCCTGAAATGCCAAATATTATGTCTCAAATGCCAATTTTAGTGCATTAAATGCCAAATATAATGTCACAAATGCCAATTATAGTGCCTGAAATGCCAATTTTAGTGCCTGAAATGCCAAATATAATGTCAAAAATGCCAATTTTAGTGCCTGAAATGCCAAATATAATGTCACAAATGCCAATTTTAGTGCCTGAAATGCCGATTATAGTGCCTGAAATGCCAATTTTAGTGCCTGAAATGCCAAATATTATGTCACAAATGCCAATTTTAGTACCTGAAATGCCAAATATAATGTCACAAATGCCAATTTTAGTGCCTGAAATGCCGATTATAGTGCCTGAAATGCCAATTTTAGTGCCTGAAATGCCAAATATTATGTCACAAATGCCAATTTTAGTGCCTGAAATGCCAATTTTAGTGCCTGAAATGCCAAATATAATGTCACAAATGCCAATTTTAGTGCTTGAAATGCCGATTATAGTGCCTGAAATGCCAAATATTATGTCAAAAATGCCAATTTTAGTGCCTGAAATGCCAAATATAATGTCACAAATGCCAATTTTAGTGCCTGAAATGCAAAATATTATGTCACAAATGCCAATTTTAGTGCCTGAAATGCCAATTATAGTGCCTGAAATGCCAAATATTATGTCTCAAATGCCAATTTTAGTGCCTGAAATGCCGATAATAGTGCCTGAAATGCCAAATATTATGTCTCAAATGCCAATTTTAGTGCCTGAAATGCCAAATATAATGTCACAAATGCCAATTTTAGTGCCTGAAATGCCAATTATAGTGCCTGAAATGCCAAATATTATGTCTCAAAAGCCAATTTTAGTGCCTGAAATGCCGATTATAGTGCCTGAAATGCCAAATATAATGTCACAAATGCCAATTTTAGTGCCTGAAATGCCAATTATAGTGCCTGAAATGCCAATTATTATTTCTCAAATGCCAATTTTAGTGCCTGAAATGCCAATTATAGTGCCTGAAATGCCAAATATTATGTCTCAAATGCCAATTTTAGTGCCTGAAATGCCAAATATTACGTCACAAATGCCAATTTTAGTGCCTGAAATGCCAAATATAATGTCACAAATGCAAATTTTTGTGTCTGAAATGCCAATTATAGTGCCTGAAATGCCAAATATTATGTCTCAAATGCCAATTTTAGTGCCTGAAATGCCGATAATAGTGCCTGAAATGCCAAATATTATGTCTCAAATGCCAATTTTAGTGTCTGAAATGCCAAATATAATGTCACAAATGCCAATTTTAGTGCCTGAAATGCCAATTATAGCGCCTGAAATGCCAAATATTATGTCTCAAATGCCAATTTTAGTGCCTGAAATGCCGATAATAGTGCCTGAAATGCCAAATATAATGTCACAAATGCCAATTTTAGTGCCTGAAATGCCGATTATAGTGCCTGAAATGCCAAATATAATGTCACAAATGCCAATTTTAGTGCCTGAAATGCCAAATATAATGTCAAAAATGCCAATTTTAGTGCCTGAAATGCCAAATATTATGTCACAAATGCCAATTTTAGTGCCTGAAATGGCAAATATAATGTCACAAATGCCAATTTAAGTGCCTGAAATGCCGATTATAGTGCCTGAAATGCCAAATATAATGTCAAAAATGCCAATTTTAGTGCCTGAAATGCCAAATATAATGTCACAAATGCCAATTTTAGTGCCTGAAATGCCAAATATTATGTCTCAAATGCCAATTTTAGTGCCTGAAATGCCAAATATAATGTCACAAATGCCAATTTTAGTGCCTGAAATGCGGATTATAGTGCCTGAAATGCCAAATATAATGTCACAAATGCCAATTTTAGTGCCTGAAATGCCAAATATTATGTCACAAATGCCAATTTTAGTGCCTGAAATGCCAATTGTAGTGCCTGAAATGCCAAATATTATGTCTCAAATGCCAATTTTAGTGCCTGAAATGCCGATAATAGTGCCTGAAATGCCAAATATTATGTCTCAAATGCCAATTTTAGTGCCTGAAATGCCAAATATAATGTCACAAATGCCAATTTTAGTGCCTGAAATGCCAATTATAGTGCCTGAAATGCCAAATATTATGTCTCAAAAGCCAATTTTAGTGCCTGAAATGCCAAATATTATGTCTCAAAAACCAATTTTAGTGCCTGAAATGCCAAATATTATTGCTCAAATGCCAATTTTAGTGCCTGAAATGCCAAATATAATGTCACAAATGCCAATTATAGTGCCTGAAATGCCAATTTTAGTGCCTGAAATGGCAAATATAATGTCACAAATGCCAATTTTAGTGCCTGAAATGCCGATTATAGTGCCTGAAATGCCAAATATAATGTCAAAAATGCCAATTTTAGTGCCTGAAATGCCAAATATAATGTCACAAATGCAAATTTTAGTGCCTGAAATGCCGATTATAGTGCCTGAAATGCCAATTTTAGTGCCTGAAATGCCAAATATTATGTCACAAATGCCAATTTTAGTACCTGAAATGCCAAATATAATGTCACAAATGCCAATTTTAGTGCCTGAAATGCCGATTATAGTGCCTGAAATGCCAATTTTAGTGCCTGAAATGCCAAATATTATGTCACAAATGCCAATTTTAGTGCCTGAAATGCCAATTTTAGTGCCTGAAATGCCAAATATAATGTCACAAATGCCAATTTTAGTGCTTGAAATGCCGATTATAGTGCCTGAAATGCCAAATATTATGTCAAAAATGCCAATTTTAGTGCCTGAAATGCCAAATATAATGTCACAAATGCCAATTTTAGTGCCTGAAATGCCAATTATAGTGCCTGAAATGCCAATTATTATTTCTCAAATGCCAATTTTAGTGCCTGAAATGCCAATTATAGTGCCTGAAATGCCAAATATTATGTCTCAAATGCCAATTTTAGTGCCTGAAATGCCAAATATTACGTCACAAATGCCAATTTTAGTGCCTGAAATGCCAAATATAATGTCACAAATGCAAATTTTTGTGTCTGAAATGCCAATTATAGTGTCTAAAATGCCAAATATTATGTCACAAATGCCAAATATAATGTCACAAATGCCAATTTAAGTGCCTGAAATGCCAAATATAATGTCACAAATGCCAATTATAGTGCCTGAAATGCCAAATATTATGTCTCAAATGCCAATTTTAGTGCCTGAAATGCCAATTATAGTGCCTGAAATGCCAAATATTATGTCTCAAATGCCAATTTTAGTGCATTAAATGCCAAATATAATGTCACAAATGCCAATTATAGTGCCTGAAATGCCAATTTTAGTGCCTGAAATGCGGATTATAGTGCCTGAAATGCCAAATATAATGTCACAAATGCCAATTTTAGTGCCTGAAATGCCAAATATTATGTCACAAATGCCAATTTTAGTGCCTGAAATGCCAATTATAGTGCCTGAAATGCCAAATATTATGTCTCAAATGCCAATTTTAGTGCCTGAAATGCCGATAATAGTGCCTGAAATGCCAAATATTATGTCTCAAATGCCAATTTTAGTGTCTGAAATGCCAAATATAATGTCACAAATGCCAATTTTAGTGCCTGAAATGCCAATTATAGTGCCTGAAATGCCAATTATTATTTCTCAAATGCCAATTTTAGTGCCTGAAATGCCAATTATAGTGCCTGAAATGCCAAATATTATGTCTCAAATGCCAATTTTAGTGCCTGAAATGCCAAATATTACGTCACAAATGCCAATTTTAGTGCCTGAAATGCCAAATATAATGTCACAAATGCAAATTTTTGTGTCTGAAATGCCAATTATAGTGTCTAAAATGCCAAATATTATGTCACAAATGCCAAATATAATGTCACAAATGCCAATTTTAGTGCCTGAAATGCCAAATATAATGTCACAAATGCCAATTATAGTGCCTGAAATGCCAAATATTATGTCTCAAATGCCAATTTTAGTGCCTGAAATGCCAATTATAGTGCCTGAAATGCCAAATATTATGTCTCAAATGCCAATTTTAGTGCATTAAATGCCAAATATAATGTCACAAATGCCAATTATAGTGCCTGAAATGCCAATTTTAGTGCCTGAAATGCCAAATATAATGTCACAAATGCCAATTTTAGTGCCTGAAATGCGGATTATAGTGCCTGAAATGCCAAATATAATGTCACAAATGCCAATTTTAGTGCCTGAAATGCCAAATATTATGTCACAAATGCCAATTTTAGTGCCTGAAATGCCAATTATAGTGCCTGAAATGCCAAATATTATGTCTCAAATGCCAATTTTAGTGCCTGAAATGCCGATAATAGTGCCTGAAATGCCAAATATTATGTCTCAAATGCCAATTTTAGTGTCTGAAATGCCAAATATAATGTCACAAATGCCAATTTTAGTGCCTGAAATGCCAATTATAGTGCCTGAAATGCCAAATATTATGTCTCAAATGCCAATTTTAGTGCCTGAAATGCCGATAATAGTGCCTGAAATGCCAAATATAATGTCACAAATGCCAATTTTAGTGCCTGAAATGCCGATTATAGTGCCTGAAATGCCAAATATAATGTCACAAATGCCAATTTTAGTGCCTGAAATGCCAAATATAATGTCAAAAATGCCAATTTTAGTGCCTGAAATGCCAAATATTATGTCACAAATGCCAATTTTAGTGCCTGAAATGGCAAATATAATGTCACAAATGCCAATTTAAGTGCCTGAAATGCCGATTATAGTGCCTGAAATGCCAAATATAATGTCAAAAATGCCAATTTTAGTGCCTGAAATGCCAAATATAATGTCACAAATGCCAATTTTAGTGCCTGAAATGCCAAATATTATGTCTCAAATGCCAATTTTAGTGCCTGAAATGCCAAATATAATGTCACAAATGCCAATTTTAGTGATTGAAATGCCAATTTTAGTGCCTGAAATGCCAAATATAATGTCACAAATGCCAATTTTAGTGCCTGAAATGCCGATTATAGTGCCTGAAATGCCAAATATAATGTCAAAAATGCCAATTTTAGTGCCTGAAATGCCAAATATAATGTCACAAATGCCAATTTTAGTGCCTGAAATGCCAAATATAATGTCACAAATGCCAATTTTAGTGCCTGAAATGCGGATTATAGTGCCTGAAATGCCAAATATAATGTCACAAATGCCAATTTTAGTGCCTGAAATGCAAAATATTATGTCACAAATGCCAATTTTAGTGCCAGAAATGCCAATTATAGTGCCTGAAATGCCAAATATTATGTCTCAAATGCCAATTTTAGTGCCTGAAATGCCGATAATAGTGCCTGAAATGCCAAATATTATGTCTCAAATGCCAATTTTAGTGCCTGAAATGCCAAATATAATGTCACAAATGCCAATTTTAGTGCCTGAAATGCCATTTATAGTGCCTGAAATGCCAAATATTATGTCTCAAAAGCCAATTTTAGTGCCTGAAATGCCGATTATAGTGCCTGAAATGCCAAATATAATGTCACAAATGCCAATTTTAGTGCCTGAAATGCCAATTATAGTGCCTGAAATGCCAATTATTATTTCTCAAATGCCAATTTTAGTGCCTGAAATGCCAATTATAGTGCCTGAAATGCCAAATATTATGTCTCAAATGCCAATTTTAGTGCCTGAAATGCCAAATATTACGTCACAAATGCCAATTTTAGTGCCTGAAATGCCAAATATAATGTCACAAATGCAAATTTTTGTGTCTGAAATGCCAATTATAGTGCCTGAAATGCCAAATATAATGTCAAAAATGCCAATTTAAGTGCCTGAAATGCCGATTATAGTGCCTGAAATGCCAAATATAATGTCAAAAATGCCAATTTTAGTGCCTGAAATGCCAAATATAATGTCACAAATGCCAATTTTAGTGCCTGAAATGCCAAATATTATGTCTCAAATGCCAATTTTAGTGCCTGAAATGCCAAATATAATGTCACAAATGCCAATTTTAGTGATTGAAATGCCAATTTTAGTGCCTGAAATGCCAAATATAATGTCACAAATGCCAATTTTAGTGCCTGAAATGCCGATTATAGTGCCTGAAATGCCAAATATAATGTCAAAAATGCCAATTTTAGTGCCTGAAATGCCAAATATAATGTCACAAATGCCAATTTTAGTGCCTGAAATGCCAAATATAATGTCACAAATGCCAATTTTAGTGCCTGAAATGCGGATTATAGTGCCTGAAATGCCAAATATAATGTCACAAATGCCAATTTTAGTGCCTGAAATGCAAAATATTATGTCACAAATGCCAATTTTAGTGCCTGAAATGCCAATTATAGTGCCTGAAATGCCAAATATTATGTCTCAAATGCCAATTTTAGTGCCTGAAATGCCGATAATAGTGCCTGAAATGCCAAATATTATGTCTCAAATGCCAATTTTAGTGCCTGAAATGCCAAATATAATGTCACAAATGCCAATTTTAGTGCCTGAAATGCCAATTATAGTGCCTGAAATGCCAAATATTATGTCTCAAAAGCCAATTTTAGTGCCTGAAATGCCGATTATAGTGCCTGAAATGCCAAATATAATGTCACAAATGCCAATTTTAGTGCCTGAAATGCCAATTATAGTGCCTGAAATGCCAATTATTATTTCTCAAATGCCAATTTTAGTGCCTGAAATGCCAATTATAGTGCCTGAAATGCCAAATATTATGTCTCAAATGCCAATTTTAGTGCCTGAAATGCCAAATATTACGTCACAAATGCCAATTTTAGTGCCTGAAATGCCAAATATAATGTCACAAATGCAAATTTTTGTGTCTGAAATGCCAATTATAGTGCCTGAAATGCCAAATATAATGTCAAAAATGCCAATTTTAGCGCCTGAAATGCCAAATATTATGTCACAAATGCCAATTTTAGTGCCTGAAATGCCAAATATTATGTCACAAATGCCAATTTTAGTGCCTGAAATGACAAATATTATGTCTCAAATCCCAATTTTAGTGCCTGAAATGCCAATTATAGTGTCTAAAATGCCAAATATTATGTCACAAATGCCAATTATAGTGCCTGAAATGCCAAATATTATGTCTCAAATGCCAATTGTAGTGCCTGAAATGCCAAATATAATGCCACAAATGCCAATTTTAGTGCCTGAAATGCCAAATATAATGTCACAAATGCCAATTATAGTGCCTGAAATGCCAAATATTAGGTCTCAAATGCCAATTTTAGTGCCTGAAATGCCAAATATAATGTCACAAATGCCAATTTTAGTGCCTGAAATGCCAAATATTATGTCACAAATGCCAATTTTAGTGCCTGAAATGCCGATTATAGTGCCTGAAATGCCAAATATAATGTCACAAATGCCAATTATAGTGCCTGAAATGCCAAATATTATGTCTCAAATGCCAATTTTAGTGCCTGAAATGCTAAATATAATGTCACAAATCCCAATTTTAGTGCCTGAAATGCCAATTATAGTGCCTGAAATGCCAAATATTATGTCTCAAAAGCCAATTTTAGTGCCTGAAATGCCGATTATAGTGCCTGAAATGCCAAATATTATGTCTCAAATGCCAATTTTAGTGCCTGAAATGCCAAATATGTCACAAATGCCAATTTTAGTGCCTGAAATGCCAAATATTATGTCACAAATGCCAATTTTAGTGCCTGAAATGCCAAATATTATGTCTCAAATGCCAATTTTAGTGCCTGAAATGCCAAATATAATGTCACAAATGCCAATTTTTGTGCCTGAAATGCCAATTATAGTGCCTGAAATGCCAATTATTATTTCTCAAATGCCAATTTTAGTGCCTGAAATGCCAATTATAGTGCCTGAAATGCCAAATATTATGTCTCAAATGCCAATTTTAGTGCCTGAAATGCCAAATATTACGTCACAAATGCCAATTTTAGTGCCTGAAATGCCAAATATAATGTCACAAATGCAAATTTTTGTGTCTGAAATGCCAATTATAGTGTCTAAAATGCCAAATATTATGTCACAAATGCCAAATATAATGTCACAAATGCCAATTTTAGTGCCTGAAATGCCAAATATAATGTCACAAATGCCAATTATAGTGCCTGAAATGCCAAATATTATGTCTCAAATGCCAATTTTAGTGCCTGAAATGCCAATTATAGTGCCTGAAATGCCAAATATTATGTCTCAAATGCCAATTTTAGTGCCTGAAATGCCAAATATAATGTCACAAATGCCAATTATAGTGCCTGAAATGCCAAATATTATGTCTCAAATGCCAATTTTAGTGCCTGAAATGTCAATTATAGTGCCTGAAATGCCAAATATTATGTCTCAAATGCCAATTTTAGTGCCTGAAATGCCAAATATAATGTCACAAATGCCAATTTTAGTGCCTGAAATGCCAATTATAGTGCCTGAAATGCCAAATATTATGTCTCAAAAGCCAATTTTAGTGCCTGAAATGCCGATTATAGTGCCTGAAATGCCAAATATTATGTCTCAAATGCCAATTTTAGTGCCTGAAATGCCAAATATAATGTCACAAATGCCAATTTTAGTGCCTGAAATGCCAAATATTATGTCACAAATGCCAATTTTAGTGCCTGAAATGCCAAATATTATGTCTCAAATGCCAATTTTAGTGCCTGAAATGCCAAATATAATGTCACAAATGCCAATTTTAGTGCCTGAAATGCCAAATATAATGTCACAAATGCCAATTTTAGTGCCTGAAATGCGGATTATAGTGCCTGAAATGCCAAATATAATGTCACAAATGCCAATTTTAGTGCCTGAAATGCCAAATATTATGTCACAAATGCCAATTTTAGTGCCTGAAATGCCAATTATAGTGCCTGAAATGCCAAATATTATGTCTCAAATGCCAATTTTAGTGCCTGAAATGCCGATAATAGTGCCTGAAATGCCAAATATTATGTCTCAAATGCCAATTTTAGTGCCTGAAATGCCAAATATAATGTCACAAATGCCAATTTTAGTGCCTGAAATGCCAATTATAGTGCCTGAAATGCCAAATATTATGTCTCAAAAGCCAATTTTAGTGCCTGAAATGCCGAATATAGTGCCTGAAATGCCAAATATTATTGCTCAAATGCCAATTTTAGTGCCTGAAATGCCAAATATAATGTCACAAATGCCAATTATAGTGCCTGAAATGCCAATTTTAGTGCCTGAAATGGCAAATATAATGTCACAAATGCCAATTTTAGTGCCTGAAATGCCGATTATAGTGCCTGAAATGCCAAATATAATGTCAAAAATGCCAATTTTAGTGCCTGAAATGCCAAATATAATGTCACAAATGCCAATTTTAGTGCCTGAAATGCCGATTATAGTGCCTGAAATGCCAATTTTAGTGCCTGAAATGCCAAATATTATGTCACAAATGCCAATTTTAGTACCTGAAATGCCAAATATAATGTCACAAATGCCAATTTTAGTGCCTGAAATGCCGATTATAGTGCCTGAAATGCCAATTTTAGTGCCTGAAATGCCAAATATTATGTCACAAATGCCAATTTTAGTGCCTGAAATGCCAATTTTAGTGCCTGAAATGCCAAATATAATGTCACAAATGCCAATTTTAGTGCTTGAAATGCCGATTATAGTGCCTGAAATGCCAAATATTATGTCAAAAATGCCAATTTTAGTGCCTGAAATGCCAAATATAATGTCACAAATGCCAATTTTAGTGCCTGAAATGCCAATTATAGTGCCTGAAATGCCAATTATTATTTCTCAAATGCCAATTTTAGTGCCTGAAATGCCAATTATAGTGCCTGAAATGCCAAATATTATGTCTCAAATGCCAATTTTAGTGCCTGAAATGCCAAATATTACGTCACAAATGCCAATTTTAGTGCCTGAAATGCCAAATATAATGTCACAAATGCAAATTTTTGTGTCTGAAATGCCAATTATAGTGTCTAAAATGCCAAATATTATGTCACAAATGCCAAATATAATGTCACAAATGCCAATTTTAGTGCCTGAAATGCCAAATATAATGTCACAAATGCCAATTATAGTGCCTGAAATGCCAAATATTATGTCTCAAATGCCAATTTTAGTGCCTGAAATGCCAATTATAGTGCCTGAAATGCCAAATATTATGTCTCAAATGCCAATTTTAGTGCATTAAATGCCAAATATAATGTCACAAATGCCAATTATAGTGCCTGAAATGCCAATTTTAGTGCCTGAAATGCCAAATATAATGTCACAAATGCCAATTTTAGTGCCTGAAATGCGGATTATAGTGCCTGAAATGCCAAATATAATGTCACAAATGCCAATTTTAGTGCCTGAAATGCCAAATATTATGTCACAAATGCCAATTTTAGTGCCTGAAATGCCAATTATAGTGCCTGAAATGCCAAATATTATGTCTCAAATGCCAATTTTAGTGCCTGAAATGCCGATAATAGTGCCTGAAATGCCAAATATTATGTCTCAAATGCCAATTTTAGTGTCTGAAATGCCAAATATAATGTCACAAATGCCAATTTTAGTGCCTGAAATGCCAATTATAGTGCCTGAAATGCCAAATATTATGTCTCAAATGCCAATTTTAGTGCCTGAAATGCCGATAATAGTGCCTGAAATGCCAAATATAATGTCACAAATGCCAATTTTAGTGCCTGAAATGCCGATTATAGTGCCTGAAATGCCAAATATAATGTCACAAATGCCAATTTTAGTGCCTGAAATGCCAAATATAATGTCAAAAATGCCAATTTTAGTGCCTGAAATGCCAAATATTATGTCACAAATGCCAATTTTAGTGCCTGAAATGGCAAATATAATGTCACAAATGCCAATTTAAGTGCCTGAAATGCCGATTATAGTGCCTGAAATGCCAAATATAATGTCAAAAATGCCAATTTTAGTGCCTGAAAAGCCAAATATAATGTCACAAATGCCAATTTTAGTGCCTGAAATGCCAAATATTATGTCTCAAATGCCAATTTTAGTGCCTGAAATGCCAAATATAATGTCACAAATGCCAATTTAAGTGCCTGAAATGCCGATTATAGTGCCTGAAATGCCAAATATAATGTCAAAAATGCCAATTTTAGTGCCTGAAAAGCCAAATATAATGTCACAAATGCCAATTTTAGTGCCTGAAATGCCAAATATTATGTCTCAAATGCCAATTTTAGTGCCTGAAATGCCAAATATAATGTCACAAATGCCAATTTTAGTGCCTGAAATGCGGATTATAGTGCCTGAAATGCCAAATATAATGTCACAAATGCCAATTTTAGTGCCTGAAATGCCAAATATTATGTCACAAATGCCAATTTTAGTGCCTGAAATGCCAATTATAGTGCCTGAAATGCCAAATATTATGTCTCAAATGCCAATTTTAGTGCCTGAAATGCCGATAATAGTGCCTGAAATGCCAAATATTATGTCTCAAATGCCAATTTTAGTGCCTGAAATGCCAAATATAATGTCACAAATGCCAATTTTAGTGCCTGAAATGCCAATTATAGTGCCTGAAATGCCAAATATTATGTCTCAAAAGCCAATTTTAGTGCCTGAAATGCCGATTATAGTGCCTGAAATGCCAAATATTATGTCTCAAATGCCAATTTTAGTGCCTGAAATGCCAAATATAATGTCACAAATGCCAATTTTAGTGCCTGAAATGCCAAATATTATGTCACAAATGCCAATTTTAGTGCCTGAAATGCCAAATATTATGTCTCAAATGCCAATTTTAGTGCCTGAAATGCCAAATATAATGTCACAAATGCCAATTTTTGTGCCTGAAATGCCAATTATAGTGCCTGAAATGCCAATTATTATTTCTCAAATGCCAATTTTAGTGCCTGAAATGCCAATTATAGTGCCTGAAATGCCAAATATTATGTCTCAAATGCCAATTTTAGTGCCTGAAATGCCAAATATTACGTCACAAATGCCAATTTTAGTGCCTGAAATGCCAAATATAATGTCACAAATGCAAATTTTTGTGTCTGAAATGCCAATTATAGTGTCTAAAATGCCAAATATTATGTCACAAATGCCAAATATAATGTCACAAATGCCAATTTTAGTGCCTGAAATGCCAAATATAATGTCACAAATGCCAATTATAGTGCCTGAAATGCCAAATATTATGTCTCAAATGCCAATTTTAGTGCCTGAAATGCCAATTATAGTGCCTGAAATGCCAAATATTATGTCTCAAATGCCAATTTTAGTGCCTGAAATGCCAAATATAATGTCACAAATGCCAATTATAGTGCCTGAAATGCCAAATATTATGTCTCAAATGCCAATTTTAGTGCCTGAAATGTCAATTATAGTGCCTGAAATGCCAAATATTATGTCTCAAATGCCAATTTTAGTGCCTGAAATGCCAAATATCATGTCACAAATGCCAATTTTAGTGCCTGAAATGCCAATTATAGTGCCTGAAATGCCAAATATTATGTCTCAAAAGCCAATTTTAGTGCCTGAAATGCCGATTATAGTGCCTGAAATGCCAAATATTATGTCTCAAATGCCAATTTTAGTGCCTGAAATGCCAAATATAATGTCACAAATGCCAATTTTAGTGCCTGAAATGCCAAATATTATGTCACAAATGCCAATTTTAGTGCCTGAAATGCCAAATATTATGTCTCAAATGCCAATTTTAGTGCCTGAAATGCCAAATATAATGTCACAAATGCCAATTTTAGTGCCTGAAATGCCAAATATAATGTCACAAATGCCAATTTTAGTGCCTGAAATGCGGATTATAGTGCCTGAAATGCCAAATATAATGTCACAAATGCCAATTTTAGTGCCTGAAATGCCAAATATTATGTCACAAATGCCAATTTTAGTGCCTGAAATGCCAATTATAGTGCCTGAAATGCCAAATATTATGTCTCAAATGCCAATTTTAGTGCCTGAAATGCCGATAATAGTGCCTGAAATGCCAAATATTATGTCTCAAATGCCAATTTTAGTGCCTGAAATGCCAAATATAATGTCACAAATGCCAATTTTAGTGCCTGAAATGCCAATTATAGTGCCTGAAATGCCAAATATTATGTCTCAAAAGCCAATTTTAGTGCCTGAAATGCCGAATATAGTGCCTGAAATGCCAAATATTATTGCTCAAATGCCAATTTTAGTGCCTGAAATGCCAAATATAATGTCACAAATGCCAATTATAGTGCCTGAAATGCCAATTTTAGTGCCTGAAATGGCAAATATAATGTCACAAATGCCAATTTTAGTGCCTGAAATGCCGATTATAGTGCCTGAAATGCCAAATATAATGTCAAAAATGCCAATTTTAGTGACTGAAATGCCAAATATAATGTCACAAATGCCAATTTTAGTGCCTGAAATGCCGATTATAGTGCCTGAAATGCCAATTTTAGTGCCTGAAATGCCAAATATTATGTCACAAATGCCAATTTTAGTACCTGAAATGCCAAATATAATGTCACAAATGCCAATTTTAGTGCCTGAAATGCCGATTATAGTGCCTGAAATGCCAACTTTAGTGCCTGAAATGCCAAATATTATGTCACAAATGCCAATTTTAGTGCCTGAAATGCCAATTTTAGTGCCTGAAATGCCAAATATAATGTCACAAATGCCAATTTTAGTGCTTGAAATGCCGATTATAGTGCCTGAAATGCCAAATATTATGTCAAAAATGCCAATTTTAGTGCCTGAAATGCCAAATATAATGTCACAAATGCCAATTTTAGTGCCTGAAATGCCAATTATAGTGCCTGAAATGCCAATTATTATTTCTCAAATGCCAATTTTAGTGCCGGAAATGCCAATTATAGTGCCTGAAATGCCAAATATTATGTCTCAAATGCCAATTTTAGTGCCTGAAATGCCAAATATTACGTCACAAATGCCAATTTTAGTGCCTGAAATGCCAAATATAATGTCACAAATGCAAATTTTTGTGTCTGAAATGCCAATTATAGTGTCTAAAATGCCAAATATTATGTCACAAATGCCAAATATAATGTCACAAATGCCAATTTTAGTGCCTGAAATGCCAAATATAATGTCACAAATGCCAATTATAGTGCCTGAAATGCCAAATATTATGTCTCAAATGCCAATTTTAGTGCCTGAAATGCCAATTATAGTGCCTGAAATGCCAAATATTATGTCTCAAATGCCAATTTTAGTGCATTAAATGCCAAATATAATGTCACAAATGCCAATTATAGTGCCTGAAATGCCAATTTTAGTGCCTGAAATGCCAAATATAATGTCAAAAATGCCAATTTTAGTGCCTGAAATGCCAAATATAATGTCACAAATGCCAATTTTAGTGCCTGAAATGCCGATTATAGTGCCTGAAATGCCAATTTTAGTGCCTGAAATGCCAAATATTATGTCACAAATGCCAATTTTAGTACCTGAAATGCCAAATATAATGTCACAAATGCCAATTTTAGTGCCTGAAATGCCGATTATAGTGCCTGAAATGCCAATTTTAGTGCCTGAAATGCCAAATATTATGTCACAAATGCCAATTTTAGTGCCTGAAATGCCAATTTTAGTGCCTGAAATGCCAAATATAATGTCACAAATGCCAATTTTAGTGCTTGAAATGCCGATTATAGTGCCTGAAATGCCAAATATTATGTCAAAAATGCCAATTTTAGTGCCTGAAATGCCAAATATAATGTCACAAATGCCAATTTTAGTGCCTGAAATGCAAAATATTATGTCACAAATGCCAATTTTAGTGCCTGAAATGCCAATTATAGTGCCTGAAATGCCAAATATTATGTCTCAAATGCCAATTTTAGTGCCTGAAATGCCGATAATAGTGCCTGAAATGCCAAATATTATGTCTCAAATGCCAATTTTAGTGCCTGAAATGCCAAATATAATGTCACAAATGCCAATTTTAGTGCCTGAAATGCCAATTATAGTGCCTGAAATGCCAAATATTATGTCTCAAAAGCCAATTTTAGTGCCTGAAATGCCGATTATAGTGCCTGAAATGCCAAATATAATGTCACAAATGCCAATTTTAGTGCCTGAAATGCCAATTATAGTGCCTGAAATGCCAATTATTATTTCTCAAATGCCAATTTTAGTGCCTGAAATGCCAATTATAGTGCCTGAAATGCCAAATATTATGTCTCAAATGCCAATTTTAGTGCCTGAAATGCCAAATATTACGTCACAAATGCCAATTTTAGTGCCTGAAATGCCAAATATAATGTCACAAATGCAAATTTTTGTGTCTGAAATGCCAATTATAGTGCCTGAAATGCCAAATATTATGTCTCAAATGCCAATTTTAGTGCCTGAAATGCCGATAATAGTGCCTGAAATGCCAAATATTATGTCTCAAATGCCAATTTTAGTGTCTGAAATGCCAAATATAATGTCACAAATGCCAATTTTAGTGCCTGAAATGCCAATTATAGCGCCTGAAATGCCAAATATTATGTCTCAAATGCCAATTTTAGTGCCTGAAATGCCGATAATAGTGCCTGAAATGCCAAATATAATGTCACAAATGCCAATTTTAGTGCCTGAAATGCCGATTATAGTGCCTGAAATGCCAAATATAATGTCACAAATGCCAATTTTAGTGCCTGAAATGCCAAATATAATGTCAAAAATGCCAATTTTAGTGCCTGAAATGCCAAATATTATGTCACAAATGCCAATTTTAGTGCCTGAAATGGCAAATATAATGTCACAAATGCCAATTTAAGTGCCTGAAATGCCGATTATAGTGCCTGAAATGCCAAATATAATGTCAAAAATGCCAATTTTAGTGCCTGAAATGCCAAATATAATGTCACAAATGCCAATTTTAGTGCCTGAAATGCCAAATATTATGTCTCAAATGCCAATTTTAGTGCCTGAAATGCCAAATATAATGTCACAAATGCCAATTTTAGTGCCTGAAATGCGGATTATAGTGCCTGAAATGCCAAATATAATGTCACAAATGCCAATTTTAGTGCCTGAAATGCCAAATATTATGTCACAAATGCCAATTTTAGTGCCTGAAATGCCAATTGTAGTGCCTGAAATGCCAAATATTATGTCTCAAATGCCAATTTTAGTGCCTGAAATGCCGATAATAGTGCCTGAAATGCCAAATATTATGTCTCAAATGCCAATTTTAGTGCCTGAAATGCCAAATATAATGTCACAAATGCCAATTTTAGTGCCTGAAATGCCAATTATAGTGCCTGAAATGCCAAATATTATTTCTCAAAAGCCAATTTTAGTGCCTGAAATGCCAAATATTATGTCTCAAAAACCAATTTTAGTGCCTGAAATGCCAAATATTATTGCTCAAATGCCAATTTTAGTGCCTGAAATGCCAAATATAATGTCACAAATGCCAATTATAGTGCCTGAAATGCCAATTTTAGTGCCTGAAATGGCAAATATAATGTCACAAATGCCAATTTTAGTGCCTGAAATGCCGATTATAGTGCCTGAAATGCCAAATATAATGTCAAAAATGCCAATTTTAGTGCCTGAAATGCCAAATATAATGTCACAAATGCCAATTTTAGTGCCTGAAATGCCGATTATAGTGCCTGAAATGCCAATTTTAGTGCCTGAAATGCCAAATATTATGTCACAAATGCCAATTTTAGTACCTGAAATGCCAAATATAATGTCACAAATGCCAATTTTAGTGCCTGAAATGCCGATTATAGTGCCTGAAATGCCAATTTTAGTGCCTGAAATGCCAAATATTATGTCACAAATGCCAATTTTAGTGCCTGAAATGCCAATTTTAGTGCCTGAAATGCCAAATATAATGTCACAAATGCCAATTTTAGTGCTTGAAATGCCGATTATAGTGCCTGAAATGCCAAATATTATGTCAAAAATGCCAATTTTAGTGCCTGAAATGCCAAATATAATGTCACAAATGCCAATTTTAGTGCCTGAAATGCCAATTATAGTGCCTGAAATGCCAATTATTATTTCTCAAATGCCAATTTTAGTGCCTGAAATGCCAATTATAGTGCCTGAAATGCCAAATATTATGTCTCAAATGCCAATTTTAGTGCCTGAAATGCCAAATATTACGTCACAAATGCCAATTTTAGTGCCTGAAATGCCAAATATAATGTCACAAATGCAAATTTTTGTGTCTGAAATGCCAATTATAGTGTCTAAAATGCCAAATATTATGTCACAAATGCCAAATATAATGTCACAAATGCCAATTTTAGTGCCTGAAATGCCAAATATAATGTCACAAATGCCAATTATAGTGCCTGAAATGCCAAATATTATGTCTCAAATGCCAATTTTAGTGCCTGAAATGCCAATTATAGTGCCTGAAATGCCAAATATTATGTCTCAAATGCCAATTTTAGTGCATTAAATGCCAAATATAATGTCACAAATGCCAATTATAGTGCCTGAAATGCCAATTTTAGTGCCTGAAATGCGGATTATAGTGCCTGAAATGCCAAATATAATGTCACAAATGCCAATTTTAGTGCCTGAAATGCCAAATATTATGTCACAAATGCCAATTTTAGTGCCTGAAATGCCAATTATAGTGCCTGAAATGCCAAATATTATGTCTCAAATGCCAATTTTAGTGCCTGAAATGCCGATAATAGTGCCTGAAATGCCAAATATTATGTCTCAAATGCCAATTTTAGTGTCTGAAATGCCAAATATAATGTCACAAATGCCAATTTTAGTGCCTGAAATGCCAATTATAGTGCCTGAAATGCCAAATATTATGTCTCAAATGCCAATTTTAGTGCCTGAAATGCCGATAATAGTGCCTGAAATGCCAAATATAATGTCACAAATGCCAATTTTAGTGCCTGAAATGCCGATTATAGTGCCTGAAATGCCAAATATAATGTCACAAATGCCAATTTTAGTGCCTGAAATGCCAAATATAATGTCAAAAATGCCAATTTTAGTGCCTGAAATGCCAAATATTATGTCACAAATGCCAATTTTAGTGCCTGAAATGGCAAATATAATGTCACAAATGCCAATTTAAGTGCCTGAAATGCCGATTATAGTGCCTGAAATGCCAAATATAATGTCAAAAATGCCAATTTTAGTGCCTGAAATGCCAAATATAATGTCACAAATGCCAATTTTAGTGCCTGAAATGCCAAATATTATGTCTCAAATGCCAATTTTAGTGCCTGAAATGCCAAATATAATGTCACAAATGCCAATTTTAGTGATTGAAATGCCAATTTTAGTGCCTGAAATGCCAAATATAATGTCACAAATGCCAATTTTAGTGCCTGAAATGCCGATTATAGTGCCTGAAATGCCAAATATAATGTCAAAAATGCCAATTTTAGTGCCTGAAATGCCAAATATAATGTCACAAATGCCAATTTTAGTGCCTGAAATGCCAAATATAATGTCACAAATGCCAATTTTAGTGCCTGAAATGCGGATTATAGTGCCTGAAATGCCAAATATAATGTCACAAATGCCAATTTTAGTGCCTGAAATGCAAAATATTATGTCACAAATGCCAATTTTAGTGCCTGAAATGCCAATTATAGTGCCTGAAATGCCAAATATTATGTCTCAAATGCCAATTTTAGTGCCTGAAATGCCGATAATAGTGCCTGAAATGCCAAATATTATGTCTCAAATGCCAATTTTAGTGCCTGAAATGCCAAATATAATGTCACAAATGCCAATTTTAGTGCCTGAAATGCCAATTATAGTGCCTGAAATGCCAAATATTATGACTCAAAAGCCAATTTTAGTGCCTGAAATGCCGAATATAGTGCCTGAAATGCCAAATATTATTGCTCAAATGCCAATTTTAGTGCCTGAAATGCCAAATATAATGTCACAAATGCCAATTATAGTGCCTGAAATGCCAATTTTAGTGCCTGAAATGGCAAATATAATGTCAAAAATGCCAATTTTAGTGCCTGAAATGCCGATTATAGTGCCTGAAATGCCAAATATAATGTCAAAAATGCCAATTTTAGTGCCTGAAATGCCAAATATAATGTCACAAATGCCAATTTTAGTGCCTGAAATGCCAAATATTATGTCTCAAATGCCAATTTTAGTGCCTGAAATGCCAAATATAATGTCACAAATGCCAATTTTAGTGATTGAAATGCCAATTTTAGTGCCTGAAATGCCAAATATAATGTCACAAATGCCAATTTTAGTGCCTGAAATGCCGATTATAGTGCCTGAAATGCCGATTATAGTGCCTGAAATGCCAAATATAATGTCAAAAATGCCAATTTTAGTGCCTGAAATGCCAAATATAATGTCACAAATGCCAATTTTAGTGCCTGAAATGCCAAATATAATGTCACAAATGCCAATTTTAGTGCCTGAAATGCCGATTATAGTGCCTGAAATGCCAAATATTATGTCTCAAAAGCCAATTTTAGTGCCTGAAATGCCGATTATAGTGCCTGAAATGCCAAATATTATGTCTCAAATGCCAATTTTAGTGCCTGAAATGCCAAATATAATGTCACAAATGCCAATTTTAGTGCCTGAAATGCCAAATATTATGTCACAAATGCCAATTTTAGTGCCTGAAATGCCAAATATTATGTCTCAAATGCCAATTTTAGTGCCTGAAATGCCAAATATAATGTCACAAATGCCAATTTTAGTGCCTGAAATGCCAAATATAATGTCACAAATGCCAATTTTAGTGCCTGAAATGCGGATTATAGTGCCTGAAATGCCAAATATAATGTCACAAATGCCAATTTTAGTGCCTGAAATGCCAAATATTATGTCACAAATGCCAATTTTAGTGCCTGAAATGCCAATTATAGTGCCTGAAATGCCAAATATTATGTCTCAAATGCCAATTTTAGTGCCTGAAATGCCGATAATAGTGCCTGAAATGCCAAATATTATGTCTCAAATGCCAATTTTAGTGCCTGAAATGCCAAATATAATGTCACAAATGCCAATTTTAGTGCCTGAAATGCCAATTATAGTGCCTGAAATGCCAAATATTATGTCTCAAAAGCCAATTTTAGTGCCTGAAATGCCGAATATAGTGCCTGAAATGCCAAATATTATTGCTCAAATGCCAATTTTAGTGCCTGAAATGCCAAATATAATGTCACAAATGCCAATTATAGTGCCTGAAATGCCAATTTTAGTGCCTGAAATGGCAAATATAATGTCACAAATGCCAATTTTAGTGCCTGAAATGCCGATTATAGTGCCTGAAATGCCAAATATAATGTCAAAAATGCCAATTTTAGTGACTGAAATGCCAAATATAATGTCACAAATGCCAATTTTAGTGCCTGAAATGCCGATTATAGTGCCTGAAATGCCAATTTTAGTGCCTGAAATGCCAAATATTATGTCACAAATGCCAATTTTAGTACCTGAAATGCCAAATATAATGTCACAAATGCCAATTTTAGTGCCTGAAATGCCGATTATAGTGCCTGAAATGCCAATTTTAGTGCCTGAAATGCCAAATATTATGTCACAAATGCCAATTTTAGTGCCTGAAATGCCAATTTTAGTGCCTGAAATGCCAAATATAATGTCACAAATGCCAATTTTAGTGCTTGAAATGCCGATTATAGTGCCTGAAATGCCAAATATTATGTCAAAAATGCCAATTTTAGTGCCTGAAATGCCAAATATAATGTCACAAATGCCAATTTTAGTGCCTGAAATGCCAATTATAGTGCCTGAAATGCCAATTATTATTTCTCAAATGCCAATTTTAGTGCCGGAAATGCCAATTATAGTGCCTGAAATGCCAAATATTATGTCTCAAATGCCAATTTTAGTGCCTGAAATGCCAAATATTACGTCACAAATGCCAATTTTAGTGCCTGAAATGCCAAATATAATGTCACAAATGCAAATTTTTGTGTCTGAAATGCCAATTATAGTGTCTAAAATGCCAAATATTATGTCACAAATGCCAAATATAATGTCACAAATGCCAATTTTAGTGCCTGAAATGCCAAATATAATGTCACAAATGCCAATTATAGTGCCTGAAATGCCAAATATTATGTCTCAAATGCCAATTTTAGTGCCTGAAATGCCAATTATAGTGCCTGAAATGCCAAATATTATGTCTCAAATGCCAATTTTAGTGCATTAAATGCCAAATATAATGTCACAAATGCCAATTATAGTGCCTGAAATGCCAATTTTAGTGCCTGAAATGCCAAATATAATGTCAAAAATGCCAATTTTAGTGCCTGAAATGCCAAATATAATGTCACAAATGCCAATTTTAGTGCCTGAAATGCCGATTATAGTGCCTGAAATGCCAATTTTAGTGCCTGAAATGCCAAATATTATGTCACAAATGCCAATTTTAGTACCTGAAATGCCAAATATAATGTCACAAATGCCAATTTTAGTGCCTGAAATGCCGATTATAGTGCCTGAAATGCCAATTTTAGTGCCTGAAATGCCAAATATTATGTCACAAATGCCAATTTTAGTGCCTGAAATGCCAATTTTAGTGCCTGAAATGCCAAATATAATGTCACAAATGCCAATTTTAGTGCTTGAAATGCCGATTATAGTGCCTGAAATGCCAAATATTATGTCAAAAATGCCAATTTTAGTGCCTGAAATGCCAAATATAATGTCACAAATGCCAATTTTAGTGCCTGAAATGCAAAATATTATGTCACAAATGCCAATTTTAGTGCCTGAAATGCCAATTATAGTGCCTGAAATGCCAAATATTATGTCTCAAATGCCAATTTTAGTGCCTGAAATGCCGATAATAGTGCCTGAAATGCCAAATATTATGTCTCAAATGCCAATTTTAGTGCCTGAAATGCCAAATATAATGTCACAAATGCCAATTTTAGTGCCTGAAATGCCAATTATAGTGCCTGAAATGCCAAATATTATGTCTCAAAAGCCAATTTTAGTGCCTGAAATGCCGATTATAGTGCCTGAAATGCCAAATATAATGTCACAAATGCCAATGTTAGTGCCTGAAATGCCAATTATAGTGCCTGAAATGCCAATTATTATTTCTCAAATGCCAATTTTAGTGCCTGAAATGCCAATTATAGTGCCTGAAATGCCAAATATTATGTCTCAAATGCCAATTTTAGTGCCTGAAATGCCAAATATTACGTCACAAATGCCAATTTTAGTGCCTGAAATGCCAAATATAATGTCACAAATGCAAATTTTTGTGTCTGAAATGCCAATTATAGTGCCTGAAATGCCAAATATTATGTCTCAAATGCCAATTTTAGTGCCTGAAATGCCGATAATAGTGCCTGAAATGCCAAATATTATGTCTCAAATGCCAATTTTAGTGTCTGAAATGCCAAATATAATGTCACAAATGCCAATTTTAGTGCCTGAAATGCCAATTATAGTGCCTGAAATGCCAAATATTATGTCTCAAATGCCAATTTTAGTGCCTGAAATGCCGATAATAGTGCCTGAAATGCCAAATATAATGTCACAAATGCCAATTTTAGTGCCTGAAATGCCGATTATAGTGCCTGAAATGCCAAATATAATGTCACAAATGCCAATTTTAGTGCCTGAAATGCCAAATATAATGTCAAAAATGCCAATTTTAGTGCCTGAAATGCCAAATATTATGTCACAAATGCCAATTTTAGTGCCTGAAATGGCAAATATAATGTCACAAATGCCAATTTAAGTGCCTGAAATGCCGATTATAGTGCCTGAAATGCCAAATATAATGTCAAAAATGCCAATTTTAGTGCCTGAAATGCCAAATATAATGTCACAAATGCCAATTTTAGTGCCTGAAATGCCAAATATTATGTCTCAAATGCCAATTTTAGTGCCTGAAATGCCAAATATAATGTCACAAATGCCAATTTTAGTGCCTGAAATGCGGATTATAGTGCCTGAAATGCCAAATATAATGTCACAAATGCCAATTTTAGTGCCTGAAATGCCAAATATTATGTCACAAATGCCAATTTTAGTGCCTGAAATGCCAATTGTAGTGCCTGAAATGCCAAATATTATGTCTCAAATGCCAATTTTAGTGCCTGAAATGCCGATAATAGTGCCTGAAATGCCAAATATTATGTCTCAAATGCCAATTTTAGTGCCTGAAATGCCAAATATAATGTCACAAATGCCAATTTTAGTGCCTGAAATGCCAATTATAGTGCCTGAAATGCCAAATATTATGTCTCAAAAGCCAATTTTAGTGCCTGAAATGCCAAATATTATGTCTCAAAAACCAATTTTAGTGCCTGAAATGCCAAATATTATTGCTCAAATGCCAATTTTAGTGCCTGAAATGCCAAATATAATGTCACAAATGCCAATTATAGTGCCTGAAATGCCAATTTTAGTGCCTGAAATGGCAAATATAATGTCACAAATGCCAATTTTAGTGCCTGAAATGCCGATTATAGTGCCTGAAATGCCAAATATAATGTCAAAAATGCCAATTTTAGTGCCTGAAATGCCAAATATAATGTCACAAATGCCAATTTTAGTGCCTGAAATGCCGATTATAGTGCCTGAAATGCCAATTTTAGTGCCTGAAATGCCAAATATTATGTCACAAATGCCAATTTTAGTACCTGAAATGCCAAATATAATGTCACAAATGCCAATTTTAGTGCCTGAAATGCCGATTATAGTGCCTGAAATGCCAATTTTAGTGCCTGAAATGCCAAATATTATGTCACAAATGCCAATTTTAGTGCCTGAAATGCCAATTTTAGTGCCTGAAATGCCAAATATAATGTCACAAATGCCAATTTTAGTGCTTGAAATGCCGATTATAGTGCCTGAAATGCCAAATATTATGTCAAAAATGCCAATTTTAGTGCCTGAAATGCCAAATATAATGTCACAAATGCCAATTTTAGTGCCTGAAATGCCAATTATAGTGCCTGAAATTCCAAATATTATGTCACAAATGCCAATTTTAGTGCCTGAAATGCCAATTTTAGTGCCTGAAATGCCAAATATAATGTCACAAATGCCAATTTTAGTGCTTGAAATGCCGATTATAGTGCCTGAAATGCCAAATATTATGTCAAAAATGCCAATTTTAGTGCCTGAAATGCCAAATATAATGTCACAAATGCCAATTTTAGTGCCTGAAATGCCAATTATAGTGCCTGAAATTCCAATTATTATTTCTCAAATGCCAATTTTAGTGCCTGAAATGCCAAATATAATGTCACAAATGCCAATTATAGTGCCTGAAATGCCAAATATTATGTCTCAAATGCCAATTTTAGTGCCTGAAATGCCAATTATAGTGCCTGAAATGCCAAATATTATGTCTCAAATGCCAATTTTAGTGCATTAAATGCCAAATATAATGTCACAAATGCCAATTATAGTGCCTGAAATGCCAATTTTAGTGCCTGAAATGCGGATTATAGTGCCTGAAATGCCAAATATAATGTCACAAATGCCAATTTTAGTGCCTGAAATGCCAAATATTATGTCACAAATGCCAATTTTAGTGCCTGAAATGCCAATTATAGTGCCTGAAATGCCAAATATTATGTCTCAAATGCCAATTTTAGTGCCTGAAATGCCGATAATAGTGCCTGAAATGCCAAATATTATGTCTCAAATGCCAATTTTAGTGTCTGAAATGCCAAATATAATGTCACAAATGCCAATTTTAGTGCCTGAAATGCCAATTATAGTGCCTGAAATGCCAAATATTATGTCTCAAATGCCAATTTTAGTGCCTGAAATGCCGATAATAGTGCCTGAAATGCCAAATATAATGTCACAAATGCCAATTTTAGTGCCTGAAATGCCGATTATAGTGCCTGAAATGCCAAATATAATGTCACAAATGCCAATTTTAGTGCCTGAAATGCCAAATATAATGTCAAAAATGCCAATTTTAGTGCCTGAAATGCCAAATATTATGTCACAAATGCCAATTTTAGTGCCTGAAATGGCAAATATAATGTCACAAATGCCAATTTAAGTGCCTGAAATGCCGATTATAGTGCCTGAAATGCCAAATATAATGTCAAAAATGCCAATTTTAGTGCCTGAAATGCCAAATATAATGTCACAAATGCCAATTTTAGTGCCTGAAATGCCAAATATTATGTCTCAAATGCCAATTTTAGTGCCTGAAATGCCAAATATAATGTCACAAATGCCAATTTTAGTGATTGAAATGCCAATTTTAGTGCCTGAAATGCCAAATATAATGTCACAAATGCCAATTTTAGTGCCTGAAATGCCGATTATAGTGCCTGAAATGCCAAATATAATGTCAAAAATGCCAATTTTAGTGCCTGAAATGCCAAATATAATGTCACAAATGCCAATTTTAGTGCCTGAAATGCCAAATATAATGTCACAAATGCCAATTTTAGTGCCTGAAATGCGGATTATAGTGCCTGAAATGCCAAATATAATGTCACAAATGCCAATTTTAGTGCCTGAAATGCAAAATATTATGTCACAAATGCCAATTTTAGTGCCTGAAATGCCAATTATAGTGCCTGAAATGCCAAATATTATGTCTCAAATGCCAATTTTAGTGCCTGAAATGCCGATAATAGTGCCTGAAATGCCAAATATTATGTCTCAAATGCCAATTTTAGTGCCTGAAATGCCAAATATAATGTCACAAATGCCAATTTTAGTGCCTGAAATGCCAATTATAGTGCCTGAAATGCCAAATATTATGACTCAAAAGCCAATTTTAGTGCCTGAAATGCCGAATATAGTGCCTGAAATGCCAAATATTATTGCTCAAATGCCAATTTTAGTGCCTGAAATGCCAAATATAATGTCACAAATGCCAATTATAGTGCCTGAAATGCCAATTTTAGTGCCTGAAATGGCAAATATAATGTCACAAATGCCAATTTTAGTGCCTGAAATGCCGATTATAGTGCCTGAAATGCCAAATATAATGTCAAAAATGCCAATTTTAGTGCCTGAAATGCCAAATATAATGTCACAAATGCCAATTTTAGTGCCTGAAATGCCAAATATTATGTCTCAAATGCCAATTTTAGTGCCTGAAATGCCAAATATAATGTCACAAATGCCAATTTTAGTGATTGAAATGCCAATTTTAGTGCCTGAAATGCCAAATATAATGTCACAAATGCCAATTTTAGTGCCTGAAATGCCGATTATAGTGCCTGAAATGCCGATTATAGTGCCTGAAATGCCAAATATAATGTCAAAAATGCCAATTTTAGTGCCTGAAATGCCAAATATAATGTCACAAATGCCAATTTTAGTGCCTGAAATGCCAAATATAATGTCACAAATGCCAATTTTAGTGCCTGAAATGCCGATTATAGTGCCTGAAATGCCAAATATAATGTCAAAAATGCCAATTTTAGTGCCTGAAATGCGTAATATAATGTCAAAAATGCCAATTTTAGTGCCTGAAATGCCAAATATTATGTCACAAATGCCAATTTTAGTGCCTGAAATGCCAAATATTATGTCTCAAATGCCAATTTTAGTGCCTGAAATGCCAAATATAATGTCACAAATGCCAATTTTAGTGCCTGAAATGCCAATTATAGTGCCTGAAATGCCAAATATTATGTCTCAAAAGCCAATTTTAGTGCCTGAAATGCCGAATATAGTGCCTGAAATGCCAAATATTATTGCTCAAATGCCAATTTTAGTGCCTGAAATGCCAAATATAATGTCACAAATGCCAATTATAGTGCTTGAAATGCCAAATATTATGTCACAAATGCCAATTTTAGTGCCTGAAATGCCAATTATAGTGCCTGAAATGCCAAATATTATGTCTCAAATGCCAATTTTAGTGCCTGAAATGCCAAATATAATGTCAAAAATGCCAATTTTAGTGCCTGAAATGCAAATATTATGTCACAAATGCCAATTTTAGTGCCTGAAATGTCAATTATAGTGCCTGAAATGCCAAATATTATGTCTCAAAAGCCAATTTTAGTGCCTGAAATGCCGAATATAGTGCCTGAAATGCCAAATATTATTGCTCAAATGCCAATTTTAGTGCCTGAAATGCCAAATATAATGTCACAAATGCCAATTTTAGTGCCTGAAATGCCAAATATAATGTCAAAAATGCCAATTTTAGTGCCTGAAATGCCAAATATTATGTCACAAATGCCAATTTTAGTGCCTGAAATGGCAAATATAATGTCACAAATGCCAATTTAAGTGCCTGAAATGCCGATTATAGTGCCTGAAATGCCAAATATAATGTCAAAAATGCCAATTTTAGTGCCTGAAATGCCAAATATAATGTCACAAATGCCAATTTTAGTGCCTGAAATGCCAAATATTATGTCTCAAATGCCAATTTTAGTGCCTGAAATGCCAAATATAATGTCACAAATGCCAATTTTAGTGATTGAAATGCCAATTTTAGTGCCTGAAATGCCAAATATAATGTCACAAATGCCAATTTTAGTGCCTGAAATGCCGATTATAGTGCCTGAAATGCCAAATATAATGTCAAAAATGCCAATTTTAGTGCCTGAAATGCCAAATATAATGTCACAAATGCCAATTTTAGTGCCTGAAATGCCAAATATAATGTCACAAATGCCAATTTTAGTGCCTGAAATGCGGATTATAGTGCCTGAAATGCCAAATATAATGTCACAAATGCCAATTTTAGTGCCTGAAATGCAAAATATTATGTCACAAATGCCAATTTTAGTGCCTGAAATGCCAATTATAGTGCCTGAAATGCCAAATATTATGTCTCAAATGCCAATTTTAGTGCCTGAAATGCCGATAATAGTGCCTGAAATGCCAAATATTATGTCTCAAATGCCAATTTTAGTGCCTGAAATGCCAAATATAATGTCACAAATGCCAATTTTAGTGCCTGAAATGCCAATTATAGTGCCTGAAATGCCAAATATTATGACTCAAAAGCCAATTTTAGTGCCTGAAATGCCGAATATAGTGCCTGAAATGCCAAATATTATTGCTCAAATGCCAATTTTAGTGCCTGAAATGCCAAATATAATGTCACAAATGCCAATTATAGTGCCTGAAATGCCAATTTTAGTGCCTGAAATGGCAAATATAATGTCACAAATGCCAATTTTAGTGCCTGAAATGCCGATTATAGTGCCTGAAATGCCAAATATAATGTCAAAAATGCCAATTTTAGTGCCTGAAATGCCAAATATAATGTCACAAATGCCAATTTTAGTGCCTGAAATGCCAAATATTATGTCTCAAATGCCAATTTTAGTGCCTGAAATGCCAAATATAATGTCACAAATGCCAATTTTAGTGATTGAAATGCCAATTTTAGTGCCTGAAATGCCAAATATAATGTCACAAATGCCAATTTTAGTGCCTGAAATGCCGATTATAGTGCCTGAAATGCCGATTATAGTGCCTGAAATGCCAAATATAATGTCAAAAATGCCAATTTTAGTGCCTGAAATGCCAAATATAATGTCACAAATGCCAATTTTAGTGCCTGAAATGCCAAATATAATGTCACAAATGCCAATTTTAGTGCCTGAAATGCCGATTATAGTGCCTGAAATGCCAAATATAATGTCAAAAATGCCAATTTTAGTGCCTGAAATGCGTAATATAATGTCAAAAATGCCAATTTTAGTGCCTGAAATGCCAAATATTATGTCACAAATGCCAATTTTAGTGCCTGAAATGCCAAATATTATGTCTCAAATGCCAATTTTAGTGCCTGAAATGCCAAATATAATGTCACAAATGCCAATTTTAGTGCCTGAAATGCCAATTATAGTGCCTGAAATGCCAAATATTATGTCTCAAAAGCCAATTTTAGTGCCTGAAATGCCGAATATAGTGCCTGAAATGCCAAATATTATTGCTCAAATGCCAATTTTAGTGCCTGAAATGCCAAATATAATGTCACAAATGCCAATTATAGTGCTTGAAATGCCAAATATTATGTCACAAATGCCAATTTTAGTGCCTGAAATGCCAATTATAGTGCCTGAAATGCCAAATATTATGTCTCAAATGCCAATTTTAGTGCCTGAAATGCCAAATATAATGTCAAAAATGCCAATTTTAGTGCCTGAAATGCAAATATTATGTCACAAATGCCAATTTTAGTGCCTGAAATGTCAATTATAGTGCCTGAAATGCCAAATATTATGTCTCAAAAGCCAATTTTAGTGCCTGAAATGCCGAATATAGTGCCTGAAATGCCAAATATTATTGCTCAAATGCCAATTTTAGTGCCTGAAATGCCAAATATAATGTCACAAATGCCAATTATAGTGCCTGAAATGCCAAATATTATGTCACAAATGCCAATTTTAGTGCCTGAAATGCCAATTATAGTGCCTGAAATGCCAAATATTATGTCTCAAATGCCAATTTTAGTGCCTGAAATGCCAAATATAATGTCACAAATGCCAATTTTAGTGCCTGAAATGCCAAATATTATGTCACAAATGCCAATTTTAGTGCCTGAAATGCCAAATATTATGTCTCAAATGCCAATTTTAGTGCCTGAAATGCCAAATATAATGTCACAAATGCCAATTTTAGTGCCTGAAATGCCAATTATAGTGCCTGAAATGCCAAATATTATGTCTCAAAAGCCAATTTTAGTGCCTGAAATGCCGAATATAGTGCCTGAAATGCCAAATATTACTGCTCAAATGCCAATTTTAGTGCCTGAAATGCCAAATATAATGTCACAAATGCCAATTTTAGTGCCTGAAATGCCAAATATTATGTCACAAATGCCAATTTTAGTGCCTGAAATGCCAATTATAGTGCCTGAAATGCCAAATATTATGTCTCAAATGCCAATTTTAGTGCCTGAAATGCCGATAATAGTGCCTGAAATGCCAAATATTATGTCTCAAATGCCAATTTTAGTGCCTGAAATGCCAAATATAATGTCACAAATGCCAATTTTAGTGCCTGAAATGCCAATTATAGTGCCTGAAATGCCAAATATTATGTCTCAAAAGCCAATTTTAGTGCCTGAAATGCCGAACATAGTGCCTGAAATGCCAAATATTATTGCTCAAATGCCAATTTTAGTGCCTGAAATGCCAAATATAATGTCACAAATGCCAATTATAGTGCCTGAAATGCCAATTTTAGTGCCTGAAATGGCAAATATAATGTCACAAATGCCAATTTTAGTGCCTGAAATGCCGATTATAGTGCCTGAAATGCCAAATATAATGTCAAAAATGCCAATTTTAGTGCCTGAAATGCCAAATATAATGTCACAAATGCCAATTTTAGTGCCTGAAATGCCAAATATTATGTCTCAAATGCCAATTTTAGTGCCTGAAATGCCAAATATAATGTCACAAATGCCAATTTTAGTGATTGAAATGCCAATTTTAGTGCCTGAAATGCCAAATATAATGTCACAAATGCCAATTTTAGTGCCTGAAATGCCGATTATAGTGCCTGAAATGCCAAATATAATGTCAAAAATGCCAATTTTAGTGCCTGAAATGCCAAATATAATGTCACAAATGCCAATTTTAGTGCCTGAAATGCCAAATATAATGTCACAAATGCCAATTTTAGTGCCTGAAATGCCGATTATAGTGCCTGAAATGCCAAATATAATGTCAAAAATGCCAATTTTAGTGCCTGAAATGCCAAATATAATGTCAAAAATGCCAATTTTAGTGCCTGAAATGCCAAATATTATGTCACAAATGCCAATTTTAGTGCCTGAAATGCCAAATATTATGTCTCAAATGCCAATTTTAGTGCCTGAAATGCCAAATATAATGTCACAAATGCCAATTTTAGTGCCTGAAATGCCAATTATAGTGCCTGAAATGCCAAATATTATGTCTCAAAAGCCAATTTTAGTGCCTGAAATGCCGAATATAGTGCCTGAAATGCCAAATATTATTGCTCAAATGCCAATTTTAGTGCCTGAAATGCCAAATATAATGTCACAAATGCCAATTATAGTGCCTGAAATGCCAATTTTAGTGCCTGAAATGGCAAATATAATGTCAAAAATGCCAATTTTAGTGCCTGAAATGCCGATTATAGTGCCTGAAATGCCAATTTTAGTGCCTGAAATGCCAAATATTATGTCTCAAATGCCAATTTTAGTGCCTGAAATGCCAAATATAATGTCACAAATGCCAATTTTAGTGATTGAAATGCCAATTTTAGTGCCTGAAATGCCAAATATAATGTCACAAATGCCAATTTTAGTGCCTGAAATGCCGATTATAGTGCTTGAAATGCCAAATATAATGTCAAAAATGCCAATTTTAGTGCCTGAAATGCCAAATATAATGTCACAAATGCCAATTTTAGTGCCTGAAATGCCAAATATTATGTCACAAATGCCAATTTTAGTGCCTGAAATGCCAATTATAGTGCCTGAAATGCCAAATATTATGTCTCAAATGCCAATTTTAGTGCCTGAAATGCCGATAATAGTGCCTGAAATGCCAAATATTATGTCTCAAATGCCAATTTTAGTGCCTGAAATGCCAAATATAATGTCACAAATGCCAATTTTAGTGCCTGAAATGCCAAATATAATGTCACAAATGCCAATTTTAGTGCCTGAAATGCCAATTATAGTGCCTGAAATGCCAAATATTATGTCTCAAAAGCCAATTTTAGTGCCTGAAATGCCGAATATAGTGCCTGAAATGCCAAATATTATTGCTCAAATGCCAATTTTAGTGCCTGAAATGCCAAATATAATGTCACAAATGCCAATTATAGTGCCTGAAATGCCAATTTTAGTGCCTGAAATGGCAAATATAATGTCAAAAATGCCAATTTTAGTGCCTGAAATGCCAAATATAATGTCACAAATGCCAATTATAGTGCCTGAAATGCCAAATATTATGTCTCAAATGCCAATTTTAGTGCCTGAAATGCCAATTATAGTGCCTGAAATGCCAAATATTATGTCTCAAATGCCAATTTTAGTGCCTGAAATGCCAAATATAATGTCACAAATGCCAATTATAGTGCCTGAAATGCCAAATATTATGTCTCAAATGCCAATTTTAGTGCCTGAAATGCCAATTATAGTGCCTGAAATGCCAAATATTATGTCTCAAATGCCAATTTTAGTGCCTGAAATGCCAAATATAATGTCACAAATGCCAATTTTAGTGCCTGAAATGCCAATTATAGTGCCTGAAATGCCAAATATTATGTCTCAAATGCCAATTTTAGTGCCTGAAATGCCGATTATAGTGCCTGAAATGCCAAATATTATGTCTCAAATGCCAATTTTAGTGCCTGAAATGCCAAATATAATGTCACAAATGCCAATTTTAGTGATTGAAATGCCAATTTTAGTGCCTGAAATGCCAAATATAATGTCACAAATGCCAATTTTAGTGCCTGAAATGCCGATTATAGTGCCTGAAATGCCAATTTTAGTACCTGAAATGCCAAATATTATGTCACAAATGCCAATTTTAGTACCTGAAATGCCAAATATAATGTCACAAATGCCAATTTTAGTGCCTGAAATGCCGATTATAGTGCCTGAAATGCCAAATATTATGTCTCAAATGCCAATTTTAGTGCCTGAAATGCCAAATATAATGTCACAAATGCCAATTTTAGTGCCTGAAATGCCAATTATAGTGCCTGAAATGCCAAATATTATGTCTCAACAGCCAATTTTAGTGCCTGAAATGCCGACTATAGTGCCTGAAATGCCAAATATTATGTCTCAAATGCCAATTTTAGTGCCTGAAATGCCAAATATAATGTCACAAATGCCAATTTTAGTGCCTGAAATGCAAAATATTATGTCACAAATGCCAATTTTAGTGCCTGAAATGCCAATTATAGTGCCTGAAATGCCAAATATTATGTCTCAAATGCCAATTTTAGTGCCTGAAATGCCGATAATAGTGCCTGAAATGCCAAATATTATGTCTCAAATGCCAATTTTAGTGCCTGAAATGCCAAATATAATGTCACAAATGCCAATTTTAGTGCCTGAAATGCCAATTATAGTGCCTGAAATGCCAAATATTATGCCTCAAAAGCCAATTTTAGTGCCTGAAATGCCGAATATAGTGCCTGAAATGCCAAATATAATGTCACAAATGCCAATTTTAGTGCCTGAAATACCAAATATTATGTCTCAAATGCCAATTTTAGTGCCTGAAATGCCAAATATAATGTCACAAATGCCAATTTTAGTGATTGAAATGCCAATTTTAGTGCATGAAATGCCAAATATAATGTCACAAATGCCAATTTTAGTGCCTGAAATGCCGATTATAGTGCCTGAAATGCCAAATATAATGTCACAAATGCCAATTATAGTGCCTGAAATGCCAAATATTATGTCTCAAATGCCAATTTTAGTGCCTGAAATGCCAATTATAGTGCCTGAAATGCCAAATATTATGTCTCAAATGCCAATTTTAGTGCCTGAAATGCCAAATATAATGTCACAAATGCCAATTATAGTGCCTGAAATGCCAAATATTATGTCTCAAATGCCAATTTTAGTGCCTGAAATGCCAATTATAGTGCCTGAAATGCCAAATATTATGTCTCAAATGCCAATTTTAGTGCCTGAAATGCCAAATATAATGTCACAAATGCCAATTTTAGTGCCTGAAATGCCAATTATAGTGCCTGAAATGCCAAATATTATGTCTCAAATGCCAATTTTAGTGCCTGAAATGCCGATTATAGTGCCTGAAATGCCAAATATTATGTCTCAAATGCCAATTTTAGTGCCTGAAATGCCAAATATAATGTCACAAATGCCAATTTTAGTGATTGAAATGCCAATTTTAGTGCCTGAAATGCCAAATATAATGTCACAAATGCCAATTTTAGTGCCTGAAATGCCGATTATAGTGCCTGAAATGCCAATTTTAGTACCTGAAATGCCAAATATTATGTCACAAATGCCAATTTTAGTACCTGAAATGCCAAATATAATGTCACAAATGCCAATTTTAGTGCCTGAAATGCCGATTATAGTGCCTGAAATGCCAAATATTATGTCTCAAATGCCAATTTTAGTGCCTGAAATGCCAAATATAATGTCACAAATGCCAATTTTAGTGCCTGAAATGCCAATTATAGTGCCTGAAATGCCAAATATTATGTCTCAACAGCCAATTTTAGTGCCTGAAATGCCGACTATAGTGCCTGAAATGCCAAATATTATGTCTCAAATGCCAATTTTAGTGCCTGAAATGCCAAATATAATGTCACAAATGCCAATTTTAGTGCCTGAAATGCAAAATATTATGTCACAAATGCCAATTTTAGTGCCTGAAATGCCAATTATAGTGCCTGAAATGCCAAATATTATGTCTCAAATGCCAATTTTAGTGCCTGAAATGCCGATAATAGTGCCTGAAATGCCAAATATTATGTCTCAAATGCCAATTTTAGTGCCTGAAATGCCAAATATAATGTCACAAATGCCAATTTTAGTGCCTGAAATGCCAATTATAGTGCCTGAAATGCCAAATATTATGCCTCAAAAGCCAATTTTAGTGCCTGAAATGCCGAATATAGTGCCTGAAATGCCAAATATTATTGCTCAAATGCCAATTTTAGTGCCTGAAATGCCAAATATAATGTCACAAATGCCAATTATAGTGCCTGAAATGCCAATTTTAGTGCCTGAAATGGCAAATATAATGTCACAAATGCCAATTTTAGTGCCTGAAATGCCGATTATAGTGCCTGAAATGCCAAATATAATGTCAAAAATGCCAATTTTAGTGCCTGAAATGCCAAATATAATGTCACAAATGCCAATTTTAGTGCCTGAAATGCCAAATATTATGTCTCAAATGCCAATTTTAGTGCCTGAAATGCCAAATATAATGTCACAAATGCCAATTTTAGTGATTGAAATGCCAATTTTAGTGCCTGAAATGCCAAATATAATGTCACAAATGCCAATTTTAGTGCGTGAAATGCCGATTATAGTGCCTGAAATGCCGATTATAGTGCCTGAAATGCCAAATATAATGTCAAAAATGCCAATTTTAGTGCCTGAAATGCCAAATATAATGTCACAAATGCCAATTTTAGTGCCTGAAATGCCAAATATAATGTCACAAATGCCAATTTTAGTGCCTGAAATGCCGATTATAGTGCCTGAAATGCCAAATATAATGTCAAAAATGCCAATTTTAGTGCCTGAAATGCCAAATATAATGTCAAAAATGCCAATTTTAGTGCCTGAAATGCCAAATATTATGTCACAAATGCCAATTTTAGTGCCTGAAATGCCAAATATTATGTCTCAAATGCCAATTTTAGTGCCTGAAATGCCAAATATAATGTCACAAATGCCAATTTTAGTGCCTGAAATGCCAATTATAGTGCCTGAAATGCCAAATATTATGTCTCAAAAGCCAATTTTAGTGCCTGAAATGCCGAATATAGTGCCTGAAATGCCAAATATTATTGCTCAAATGCCAATTTTAGTGCCTGAAATGCCAAATATAATGTCACAAATGCCAATTATAGTGCTTGAAATGCCAAATATTATGTCACAAATGCCAATTTTAGTGCCTGAAATGCCAATTATAGTGCCTGAAATGCCAAATATTATGTCTCAAATGCCAATTTTAGTGCCTGAAATGCCAAATATAATGTCAAAAATGCCAATTTTAGTGCCTGAAATGCAAATATTATGTCACAAATGCCAATTTTAGTGCCTGAAATGCCAATTATAGTGCCTGAAATGCCAAATATTATGTCTCAAAAGCCAATTTTAGTGCCTGAAATGCCGAATATAGTGCCTGAAATGCCAAATATTATTGCTCAAATGCCAATTTTAGTGCCTGAAATGCCAAATATAATGTCACAAATGCCAATTATAGTGCCTGAAATGCCAAATATTATGTCACAAATGCCAATTTTAGTGCCTGAAATGCCAATTATAGTGCCTGAAATGCCAAATATTATGTCTCAAATGCCAATTTTAGTGCCTGAAATGCCAAATATAATGTCACAAATGCCAATTTTAGTGCCTGAAATGCCAAATATTATGTCACAAATGCCAATTTTAGTGCCTGAAATGCCAAATATTATGTCTCAAATGCCAATTTTAGTGCCTGAAATGCCAAATATAATGTCACAAATGCCAATTTTAGTGCCTGAAATGCCAATTATAGTGCCTGAAATGCCAAATATTATGTCTCAAAAGCCAATTTTAGTGCCTGAAATGCCGAATATAGTGCCTGAAATGCCAAATATTACTGCTCAAATGCCAATTTTAGTGCCTGAAATGCCAAATATAATGTCACAAATGCCAATTTTAGTGCCTGAAATGCCAAATATTATGTCACAAATGCCAATTTTAGTGCCTGAAATGCCAATTATAGTGCCTGAAATGCCAAATATTATGTCTCAAATGCCAATTTTAGTGCCTGAAATGCCGATAATAGTGCCTGAAATGCCAAATATTATGTCTCAAATGCCAATTTTAGTGCCTGAAATGCCAAATATAATGTCACAAATGCCAATTTTAGTGCCTGAAATGCCAATTATAGTGCCTGAAATGCCAAATATTATGTCTCAAAAGCCAATTTTAGTGCCTGAAATGCCGAATATAGTGCCTGAAATGCCAAATATTATTGCTCAAATGCCAATTTTAGTGCCTGAAATGCCAAATATAATGTCACAAATGCCAATTATAGTGCCTGAAATGCCAATTTTAGTGCCTGAAATGGCAAATATAATGTCACAAATGCCAATTTTAGTGCCTGAAATGCCGATTATAGTGCCTGAAATGCCAAATATAATGTCAAAAATGCCAATTTTAGTGCCTGAAATGCCAAATATAATGTCACAAATGCCAATTTTAGTGCCTGAAATGCCAAATATTATGTCTCAAATGCCAATTTTAGTGCCTGAAATGCCAAATATAATGTCACAAATGCCAATTTTAGTGATTGAAATGCCAATTTTAGTGCCTGAAATGCCAAATATAATGTCACAAATGCCAATTTTAGTGCCTGAAATGCCGATTATAGTGCCTGAAATGCCAAATATAATGTCAAAAATGCCAATTTTAGTGCCTGAAATGCCAAATATAATGTCACAAATGCCAATTTTAGTGCCTGAAATGCCAAATATAATGTCACAAATGCCAATTTTAGTGCCTGAAATGCCGATTATAGTGCCTGAAATGCCAAATATAATGTCAAAAATGCCAATTTTAGTGCCTGAAATGCCAAATATAATGTCAAAAATGCCAATTTTAGTGCCTGAAATGCCAAATATTATGTCACAAATGCCAATTTTAGTGCCTGAAATGCCAAATATTATGTCTCAAATGCCAATTTTAGTGCCTGAAATGCCAAATATAATGTCACAAATGCCAATTTTAGTGCCTGAAATGCCAATTATAGTGCCTGAAATGCCAAATATTATGTCTCAAAAGCCAATTTTAGTGCCTGAAATGCCGAATATAGTGCCTGAAATGCCAAATATTATTGCTCAAATGCCAATTTTAGTGCCTGAAATGCCAAATATAATGTCACAAATGCCAATTATAGTGCCTGAAATGCCAATTTTAGTGCCTGAAATGGCAAATATAATGTCAAAAATGCCAATTTTAGTGCCTGAAATGCCGATTATAGTGCCTGAAATGCCAATTTTAGTGCCTGAAATGCCAAATATTATGTCTCAAATGCCAATTTTAGTGCCTGAAATGCCAAATATAATGTCACAAATGCCAATTTTAGTGATTGAAATGCCAATTTTAGTGCCTGAAATGCCAAATATAATGTCACAAATGCCAATTTTAGTGCCTGAAATGCCGATTATAGTGCCTGAAATGCCAAATATAATGTCAAAAATGCCAATTTTAGTGCCTGAAATGCCAAATATAATGTCACAAATGCCAATTTTAGTGCCTGAAATGCCGATTATAGTGCCTGAAATGCCAAATATAATGTCAAAAATGCCAATTTTAGTGCCTGAAATGCCAAATATAATGTCAAAAATGCCAATTTTAGTGCCTGAAATGCCAAATATTATGTCACAAATGCCAATTTTAGTGCCTGAAATGCTAAATATTATGTCACAAATGCCAATTTTAGTGCCTGAAATGCCAATTATAGTGCCTGAAATGACAAATATTATGTCTCAAATCCCAATTTTAGTGCCTGAAATGCCAATTATAGTGCCTGAAATGCCAAATATAATGTCACAAATGCCAATTTTAGTGCCTGAAATGCCGATTATAGTGCCTGAAATGCCAAATATAATGTCAAAAATGCCAATTTTAGTGCCTGAAATGCCAAATATAATGTCACAAATGCCAATTTTAGTGCCTGAAATACCAAATATTATGTCTCAAATGCCAATTTTAGTGCCTGAAATGCCAAATATAATGTCACAAATGCCAATTTTAGTGATTGAAATGCCAATTTTAGTGCATGAAATGCCAAATATAATGTCACAAATGCCAATTTTAGTGCCTGAAATGCCGATTATAGTGCCTGAAATGCCAAATATAATGTCACAAATGCCAATTATAGTGCCTGAAATGCCAAATATTATGTCTCAAATGCCAATTTTAGTGCCTGAAATGTCAATTATAGTGCCTGAAATGCCAAATATTATGTCTCAAATGCCAATTTTAGTGCCTGAAATGCCAAATATAATGTCACAAATGCCAATTATAGTGCCTGAAATGCCAAATATTATGTCTCAAATGCCAATTTTAGTGCCTGAAATGCCAATTATAGTGCCTGAAATGCCAAATATTATGTCTCAAATGCCAATTTTAGTGCCTGAAATGCCAAATATAATGTCACAAATGCCAATTTTAGTGCCTGAAATGCCAATTATAGTGCCTGAAATGCCAAATATTATGTCTCAAATGCCAATTTTAGTGCCTGAAATGCCGATTATAGTGCCTGAAATGCCAAATATTATGTCTCAAATGCCAATTTTAGTGCCTGAAATGCCAAATATAATGTCACAAATGCCAATTTTAGTGATTGAAATGCCAATTTTAGTGCCTGAAATGCCAAATATAATGTCACAAATGCCAATTTTAGTGCCTGAAATGCCGATTATAGTGCCTGAAATGCCAATTTTAGTACCTGAAATGCCAAATATTATGTCACAAATGCCAATTTTAGTACCTGAAATGCCAAATATAATGTCACAAATGCCAATTTTAGTGCCTGAAATGCCGATTATAGTGCCTGAAATGCCAAATATTATGTCTCAAATGCCAATTTTAGTGTCTGAAATGCCAAATATAATGTCACAAATGCCAATTTTAGTGCCTGAAATGCCAATTATAGTGCCTGAAATGCCAAATATTATGTCTCAACAGCCAATTTTAGTGCCTGAAATGCCGACTATAGTGCCTGAAATGCCAAATATTATGTCTCAAATGCCAATTTTAGTGCCTGAAATGCCAAATATAATGTCACAAATGCCAATTTTAGTGCCTGAAATGCCAATTTTAGTGCCTGAAATGCCAAATATAATGTCACAAATGCCAATTTTAGTGCCTGAAATGCCGATTATAGTGCCTGAAATGCCAAATATTATGTCAAAAATGCCAACTTTAGTGCCTGAAATGCCAAATATAATGTCACAAATGCCAATTTTAGTGCCTGAAATACCAAATATTATGTCTCAAATGCCAATTTTAGTGCCTGAAATGCCAAATATAATGTCACAAATGCCAATTTTAGCGCCTGAAATGCCCTCTAGGGACCATGAAATCCCTCTAGGGACCAAGAAATCCCTCTAGGGACCAAGAAATCCCTCCTAAAACTCCAGATATCCCTCTCAAAACCCAAGATAACGCTTTAGAAACCCTTGAAATCACTCTAAAAACCCATGATATCCCTCTCAAAACCCTGTAACACGCTCTAGAAATCTCTCTAGGGACATAGAAATCCCTCTAGGGACCTAGAAATCCCTGTAGGGACATAAAAATCCCTGTAGGGACATAGAAATCCCTCTAGGGACCTAGAAATCCCTCTGGGGACCTAGAAATCCCTCTAGGGACATAGAAATCCCTCTAGGGACCTAGAAATCCCTCTAGGGACCAAGAAATCCCTCTAGGGACCAAGAAATCCCTCCTAAAACTCCAGATATCCCTCTCAAAACCCAAGATAACGCTTTAGAAACCCTTGAAATCACTCTAAAAACCCATGATATCCCTCTCAAAACCCTGTAACACGCTCTAGAAATCTCTCTAGGGACATAGAAATCCCTCTAGGGACCTAGAAATCCCTCAAGGGACCTAGAAATCCCTGTAGGGACATAAAAATCCCTCTAGGGACATAGAAATCCCTCTAGGGACCTAGAATGCCCTCTAGGGACATAGAAATCTCTCTAGGGACCTAGAATGCCCTCTAGGGACATAAAAATCCCTCTAGGGACCTAGAAATCGCTCTAGGGACCTAGAAATCCCTCTAGGGACCTAGAAATCCCTCTGGGGACCTAGAAATCCCTCTGGGGACCTAGAAATCCCTCTAGGGACCAAGAAATCCCTCTAGGGACCAAGAAATCCCTCTAGGGACCAAGAAATCCCTCCTAAAACTCCAGATATCCCTCTCAAAACCCAAGATAACGCTTTAGAAACCCTTGAAATCACTCTAAAAACCCATGATATCCCTCTCAAAACCCTGTAACACGCTCTAGAAATCTCTCTAGGGACATAGAAATCCCTCTAGGGACCTAGAAATCCCTCTAGGGACCTAGAAATCCCTCTAGGGACTAGAAATACCTCAAGGGACCTAGAAATCCCTGTAGGGACATAAAAATCCCTCTAGGGACATAGAAATCCCTCTAGGGACCTAGAAATCCCTCTGGGGACCTAGAAATCCCTCTAGGGAAATAGAAATCCCTCTGGGGACCTAGAAATCCCTCTAGGGACATAGAAATCCCTCTAGGGACCTAGAAATCCCTCTAGGGACCTAGAAATCCCTCTAGGGACCAAGAAATCCCTCTAGGGACCAAGAAATCCCTCTAGGGACCAAGAAATCCCTCCTAAAACTCCAGATATCCCTCTCAAAACCCAAGATAACGCTTTAGAAACCCTTGAAATCACTCTAAAAACCCATGATATCCCTCTCAAAACCCTGTAACACGCTCTAGAAATCTCTCTAGGGACATAGAAATCCCTCTAGGGACCTAGAAATCCCTGTAGGGACATAAAAATCCCTCTAGGGACATAGAAATCCCTCTAGGGACCTAGAAATCCCTCTGGGGACCTAGAAATCCCTCTAGGGACATAGAAATCCCTCTAGGGACCTAGAAATCCCTCTAGGGACCAAGAAATCCCTGTAGGGACATAAAAATCCCTCTAGGGACATAGAAATCCCTCTAGGGACCTAGAAATCCCTCTGGGGACCTAGAAATCCCTCTAGGGACATAGAAATCCCTCTAGGGACCTAGAAATCCCTCTAGGGACCTAGAAATCCCTCTAGGGACCTAGAAATCCCTCTAGGGACCTAGAAATCCCTCTAGGGACCTAGAAATCCCTCTAGGGACCTAGAAATCCCTCTGGGGACCTAGAAATCCCTCTAGGGACATAGAAATCCCTCTAGGGACCTAGAAATCCCTCTAGGGACCTAGAAATCCCTCTAGGGACCAAGAAATCCCTCTAGGGACCAAGAAATCCCTCTAGGGACCAAGAAATCCCTCCTAAAACTCCAGATATCCCTCTCAAAACCCAAGATAACGCTTTAGAAACCCTTGAAATCACTCTAAAAACCCATGATATCCCTCTCAAAACCCTGTAACACGCTCTAGAAATCTCTCTAGGGACATAGAAATCCCTCTAGGGACCTAGAAATCCCTCTAGGGACATAGAAATCCCTCTAGGGACCTAGAAATCCCTCTGGGGACCTAGAAATCTCTCTAGGGACATAGAAATCCCTCTAGGGACCTAGAAATCCCTCTAGGGACCTAGAAATCCCTCTAGGGACCTAGAAATCCCTCTAGGGACCTAGAAATCCCTCTGGGGACCTAGAAATCCCTCTGGGGACCTAGAAATCCCTCTGGGGACCTAGAAATCCCTAGAGGGACATAGAAATCCCTCTAGGGACCAAGAAATCCCTCTAGGGACCTAGAAATCCCTCTAGGGACCTAGAAATCCCTAGAGGGACATAAAAATCCCTCTAGGGACATAGAAATCCCTCTAGGGACCTAGAAATCCCTCTGGGGACCTAGAATGCCCTCTAGGGACATAAAAATCCCTCTAGGGACCTAGAAATCCCTCTAGGGACCTAGAAATCCCTCTAGGGACCAAGAAATCCCTCTAGGGACCTAGAAATCGCTCTAGGGACCTAGAAATCCCTCTAGGGACCTAGAAATCCCTCTGGGGACCTAGAAATCCCTCTGGGGACCTAGAAATCCCTCTAGGGACCAAGAAATCCCTCTAGGGACCAAGAAATCCCTCTAGGGACCAAGAAATCCCTCCTAAAACTCCAGATATCCCTCTCAAAACCCAAGATAACGCTTTAGAAACCCTTGAAATCACTCTAAAAACCCATGATATCCCTCTCAAAACCCTGTAACACGCTCTAGAAATCTCTCTAGGGACATAGAAATCCCTCTAGGGACCTAGAAATCCCTCAAGGGACCTAGAAATCCCTGTAGGGACATAAAAATCCCTCTAGGGACATAGAAATCCCTCTAGGGACCTAGAAATCCCTCTGGGGACCTAGAAATCCCTCTAGGGACATAGAAATCCCTCTAGGGACCTAGAAATCCCTCTAGGGACCTAGAAATCCCTCTAGGGACCTAGAAATCCCTCTAGGGACCTAGAAATCCCTCTAGGGACCTAGAAATCCCTCTAGGGACCTAGAAATCCCTCTAGGGACCTAGAAATCCCTCTAGGGACCTAGAAATCCCTCTAGGGACCTAGAAATCCCTCTAGGGACCTAGAAATCCCTCTAGGGACCTAGAAATCCCTCTAGGGACCTAGAAATCCCTCTAGGGACCTAGAAATCCCTCTGGGGACCTAGAAATCCCTCTAGGGACATAGAAATCCCTCTAGGGACCTAGAAATCCCTCTAGGGACCTAGAAATCCCTCTAGGGACCAAGAAATCCCTCTAGGGACCAAGAAATCCCTCTAGGGACCAAGAAATCCCTCCTAAAACTCCAGATATCCCTCTCAAAACCCAAGATAACGCTTTAGAAACCCTTGAAATCACTCTAAAAACCCATGATATCCCTCTCAAAACCCTGTAACACGCTCTAGAAATCTCTCTGGGGACATAGAAATCCCTCTAGGGACCTAGAAATCCCTGTAGGGACATAAACATCCCTCTAGGGACATAGAAATCCCTCTAGGGACCTAGAAATCCCTCTGGGGACCTAGAAATCCCTCTAGGGACATAGAAATCCCTCTAGGGACCTAGAAATCCCTCTAGGGACCAAGAAATCCCTGTAGGGACATAAAAATCCCTCTAGGGACATAGAAATCCCTCTAGGGACCTAGAAATCCCTCTGGGGACCTAGAAATCCCTCTGGGGACATAGAAATCCCTCTAGGGACCTAGAAATCCCTCTAGGGACCTAGAAATCCCTCTAGGGACCTAGAAATCCCTCTAGGGACCTAGAAATCCCTCTAGGGACCTAGAAATCCTTCTAGGGACCTAGAAATCCCTCTGGGGACCTAGAAATCCCTCTAGGGACATAGAAATCCCTCTAGGGACCTAGAAATCCCTCTAGGGACCTAGAAATCCCTCTAGGGACCAAGAAATCCCTCTAGGGACCAAGAAATCCCTCTAGGGACCAAGAAATCCCTCCTAAAACTCCAGATATCCCTCTCAAAACCCAAGATAACGCTTTAGAAACCCTTGAAATCACTCTAAAAACCCATGATATCCCTCTCAAAACCCTGTAACACGCTCTAGAAATCTCTCTAGGGACATAGAAATCCCTCTAGGGACCTAGAAATCCCTCTAGGGACCTAGAAATCCCTCTAGGGACCTAGAAATCCCTCTAGGGACCTAGAAATCCCTCTAGGGACCTAGAAATCCCTCTGGGGACCTAGAAATCCCTCTGGGGACCTAGAAATCCCTAGAGGGACATAGAAATCCCTCTAGGGACCAAGAAATCCCTCTAGGGACCTAGAAATCCCTCTAGGGACCAAGAAATCCCTCTAGGGACCTAGAAATCGCTCTAGGGACCTAGAAATCCCTCTAGGGACCTAGAAATCCCTCTGGGGACCTAGAAATCCCTCTGGGGACCTAGAAATCCCTCTGGGGACCTAGAAATCCCTCTAGGGACCAAGAAATCCCTCTAGGGACCAAGAAATCCCTCTAGGGACCAAGAAATCCCTCTAGGGACCTAGAAATCGCTCTAGGGACCTAGAAATCCCTCTAGGGACCTAGAAATCCCTCTGGGGACCTAGAAATCCCTCTGGGGACCTAGAAATCCCTCTAGGGACCAAGAAATCCCTCTAGGGACCTAGAAATCCCTCTAGGGACCTAGAAATCCCTCTAGGGACCTAGAAATCCCTCTAGGGACCTAGAAATCCCTCTAGGGACCTAGAAATCCCTCTAGGGACCTAGAAATCCCTCTAGGGACCTAGAAATCCCTCTAGGGACCTAGAAATCCCTCTAGGGACCTAGAAATCCCTCTAGGGACCTAGAAATCCCTCTAGGGACCTAGAAATCCCTGTAGGGACCTAGAAATCCCTCAAGGGACCTAGAAATCCCTGTAGGGACATAAAAATCCCTCTAGGGACATAGAAATCCCTCTAGGGACCTAGAAATCCCTCTGGGGACCTAGAAATCCCTCTAGGGACATAGAAATCCCTCTAGGGACCTAGAAATCCCTCAAGGGACCTAGAAATCCCTGTAGGGACATAAAAATCCCTCTAGGGACATAGAAATCCCTCTAGGGACCTAGAAATCCCTCTGGGGACCTAGAAATCCCTCTAGGGACATAGAAATCCCTCTAGGGACCTAGAAATCCCTCTAGGGACCTAGAAATCCCTCTAGGGACCTAGAAATCCCTCTAGGGACCTAGAAATCCCTCTAGGGACCTAGAAATCCCTCTAGGGACCTAGAAATCCCTCTAGGGACCTAGAAATCCCTCTAGGGACCTAGAAATCCCTCTAGGGACCTAGAAATCCCTCTAGGGACCTAGAAATCCCTCTAGGGACCTAGCAATCCCTCTAGGGACCTAGAAATCCCTCTGGGGACCTAGAAATCCCTCTAGGGACATAGAAATCCCTCTAGGGACCTAGAAATCCCTCTAGGGACCTAGAAATCCCTCTAGGGACCAAGAAATCCCTCTAGGGACCAAGAAATCCCTCTAGGGACCAAGAAATCCCTCCTAAAACTCCAGATATCCCTCTCAAAACCCAAGATAACGCTTTAGAAACCCTTGAAATCACTCTAAAAACCCATGATATCCCTCTCAAAACCCTGTAACACGCTCTAGAAATCTCTCTAGGGACCTAGAAATCCCTGTAGGGACATAAAAATCCCTCTAGGGACATAGAAATCCCTCTAGGGACCTAGAAATCCCTCTGGGGACCTAGAAATCCCTCTAGGGACATAGAAATCCCTCTAGGGACCTAGAAATCCCTCTAGGGACCAAGAAATCCCTGTAGGGACCAAGAAATCCCTCCTAAAACTCCAGATATCCCTCTCAAAACCCAAGATAACGCTTTAGAAACCCTTGAAATCACTCTAAAAACCCATGATATCCCTCTCAAAACCCTGTAACACGCTCTAGAAATCTCTCTAGGGACATAGAAATCCCTCTAGGGACCTAGAAATCCCTCTAGGGACCTAGAAATCCCTCTAGGGACCTAGAAATCCCTCTAGGGACCTAGAAATCCCTCTAGGGACCTAGAAATCCCTCTAGGGACCTAGAAATCCCTCTGGGGACCTAGAAATCCCTCTGGGGACCTAGAAATCCCTAGAGGGACATAGAAATCCCTCTAGGGACCAAGAAATTCCTCTAGGGACCTAGAAATCCCTCTAGGGACCAAGAAATCCCTCTAGGGACCTAGAAATCGCTCTAGGGACCTAGAAATCCCTCTAGGGACCTAGAAATCCCTCTGGGGACCTAGAAATCCCTCTGGGGACCTAGAAATCCCTCTAGGGACCAAGAAATCCCTCTAGGGACCAAGAAATCCCTCTAGGGACCAAGAAAACCCTCCTAAAACTCCAGATATCCCTCTCAAAACCCTGTAACACGCTCTAGAAATCTCTCTAGGGACATAGAAATCCCTCTAGGGACCTAGAAATCCCTGTAGGGACCTAGAAATCCCTCAAGGGACCTAGAAATCCCTGTAGGGACATAAAAATCCCTCTAGGGACATAGAAATCCCTCTAGGGACCTAGAAATCCCTCTGGGGACCTAGAAATCCCTCTAGGGACATAGAAATCCCTCTAGGGACCTAGAAATCCCTCAAGGGACCTAGAAATCCCTGTAGGGACATAAAAATCCCTCTAGGGACATAGAAATCCCTCTAGGGACCTAGAAATCCCTCTGGGGACCTAGAAATCCCTCTAGGGACATAGAAATCCCTCTAGGGACATAGAAATCCCTCTAGGGACCTAGAAATCCCTGTAGGGACCTAGAAATCCCTCAAGGGACCTAGAAATCCCTGTAGGGACATAAAAATCCCTCTAGGGACATAGAAATCCCTCTAGGGACCTAGAAATCCCTCTGGGGACCTAGAAATCCCTCTAGGGACATAGAAATCCCTCTAGGGACCTAGAAATCCCTCAAGGGACCTAGAAATCCCTGTAGGGACATAAAAATCCCTCTAGGGACATAGAAATCCCTCTAGGGACCTAGAAATCCCTCTGGGGACCTAGAAATCCCTCTAGGGACCTAGAAATCCCTCTAGGGACCTAGAAATCCCTCTAGGGACCTAGAAATCCCTCTAGGGACCTAGAAATCCCTCTAGGGACCTAGAAATCCCTCTAGGGACCTAGAAATCCCTCTAGGGACCTAGAAATCCCTCTAGGGACCTAGAAATCCCTCTAGGGACCTAGAAATCCCTCTAGGGACCTAGAAATCCCTCTAGGGACCTAGAAATCCCTCTAGGGACCTAGAAATCCCTGTAGGGACCTAGAAATCCCTCAAGGGACCTAGAAATCCCTGTAGGGACATAAAAATCCCTCTAGGGACATAGAAATCCCTCTAGGGACCTAGAAATCCCTCTGGGGACCTAGAAATCCCTCTAGGGACATAGAAATCCCTCTAGGGACCTAGAAATCCCTCAAGGGACCTAGAAATCCCTGTAGGGACATAAAAATCCCTCTAGGGACATAGAAATCCCTCTAGGGACCTAGAAATCCCTCTGGGGACCTAGAAATCCCTCTAGGGACATAGAAATCCCTCTAGGGACCTAGAAATCCCTCTAGGGACCTAGAAATCCCTCTAGGGACCTAGAAATCCCTCTAGGGACCTAGAAATCCATCTAGGGACCTAGAAATCCCTCTAGGGACCTAGAAATCCCTCTAGGGACCTAGAAATCCCTCTAGGGACCTAGAAATCCCTCTAGGGACCTAGAAATCCCTCTAGGGACCTAGAAATCCCTCTAGGGACCTAGCAATCCCTCTAGGGACCTAGAAATCCCTCTGGGGACCTAGAAATCCCTCTAGGGACCTAGAAATCCCTCAAGGGACCTAGAAATCCCTGTAGGGACATAAAAATCCCTCTAGGGACATAGAAATCCCTCTAGGGACCTAGAAATCCCTCTGGGGACCTAGAAATCCCTCTAGGGACATAGAAATCCCTCTAGGGACCTAGAAATCCCTCAAGGGACCTAGAAATCCCTGTAGGGACATAAAAATCCCTCTAGGGACATAGAAATCCCTCTAGGGACCTAGAAATCCCTCTGGGGACCTAGAAATCCCTCTAGGGACATAGAAATCCCTCTAGGGACATAGAAATCCCTCTAGGGACCTAGAAATCCCTGTAGGGACCTAGAAATCCCTCAAGGGACCTAGAAATCCCTGTAGGGACATAAAAATCCCTCTAGGGACATAGAAATCCCTCTAGGGACCTAGAAATCCCTCTGGGGACCTAGAAATCCCTCTAGGGACATAGAAATCCCTCTAGGGACCTAGAAATCCCTCAAGGGACCTAGAAATCCCTGTAGGGACATAAAAATCCCTCTAGGGACATAGAAATCCCTCTAGGGACCTAGAAATCCCTCTGGGGACCTAGAAATCCCTCTAGGGACCTAGAAATCCCTCTAGGGACCTAGAAATCCCTCTAGGGACCTAGAAATCCCTCTAGGGACCTAGAAATCCCTCTAGGGACCTAGAAATCCCTCTAGGGACCTAGAAATCCCTCTAGGGACCTAGAAATCCCTCTAGGGACCTAGAAATCCCTCTAGGGACCTAGAAATCCCTCTAGGGACCTAGAAATCCCTCTAGGGACCTAGAAATCCCTCTAGGGACCTAGAAATCCCTGTAGGGACCTAGAAATCCCTCAAGGGACCTAGAAATCCCTGTAGGGACATAAAAATCCCTCTAGGGACATAGAAATCCCTCTAGGGACCTAGAAATCCCTCTGGGGACCTAGAAATCCCTCTAGGGACATAGAAATCCCTCTAGGGACCTAGAAATCCCTCAAGGGACCTAGAAATCCCTGTAGGGACATAAAAATCCCTCTAGGGACATAGAAATCCCTCTAGGGACCTAGAAATCCCTCTGGGGACCTAGAAATCCCTCTAGGGACATAGAAATCCCTCTAGGGACCTAGAAATCCCTCTAGGGACCTAGAAATCCCTCTAGGGACCTAGAAATCCCTCTAGGGACCTAGAAATCCCTCTAGGGACCTAGAAATCCCTCTAGGGACCTAGAAATCCCTCTAGGGACCTAGAAATCCCTCTAGGGACCTAGAAATCCCTCTAGGGACCTAGAAATCCCTCTAGGGACCTAGAAATCCCTCTAGGGACCTAGCAATCCCTCTAGGGACCTAGAAATCCCTCTGGGGACCTAGAAATCCCTCTAGGGACATAGAAATCCCTCTAGGGACCTAGAAATCCCTCTAGGGACCTAGAAATCCCTCTAGGGACCAAGAAATCCCTCTAGGGACCAAGAAATCCCTCTAGGGACCAAGAAATCCCTCCTAAAACTCCAGATATCCCTCTCAAAACCCAAGATAACGCTTTAGAAACCCTTGAAATCACTCTAAAAACCCATGATATCCCTCTCAAAACCCTGTAACACGCTCTAGAAATCTCTCTAGGGACCTAGAAATCCCTGTAGGGACATAAAAATCCCTCTAGGGACATAGAAATCCCTCTAGGGACCTAGAAATCCCTCTGGGGACCTAGAAATCCCTCTAGGGACATAGAAATCCCTCTAGGGACCTAGAAATCCCTCTAGGGACCAAGAAATCCCTGTAGGGACATAAAAATCCCTCTAGGGACATAGAAATCCCTCTAGGGACCTAGAAATCCCTCTGGGGACCTAGAAATCCCTCTAGGGACATAGAAATCCCTCTAGGGACCTAGAAATCCCTCTAGGGACCTAGAAATCCCTCTAGGGACCTAGAAATCCCTCTAGGGACCTAGAAATCCTTCTAGGGACCTAGAAATCCCTCTGGGGACCTAGAAATCCCTCTAGGGACATAGAAATCCCTCTAGGGACCTAGAAATCCCTCTAGGGACCAAGAAATCCCTCTAGGGACCAAGAAATCCCTCCTAAAACTCCAGATATCCCTCTCAAAACCCAAGATAACGCTTTAGAAACCCTTGAAATCACTCTAAAAACCCATGATATCCCTCTCAAAACCCTGTAACACGCTCTAGAAATCTCTCTAGGGACATGGAAATCCCTCTAGGGACCTAGAAATCCCTGTAGGGACATAAAAATCCCTCTAGGGACATAGAAATCCCTCTAGGGACCTAGAAATCCCTCTGGGGACCTAGAAATCCCTCTAGGGACATAGAAATCCCTCTAGGGACCTAGAAATCCCTCTAGGGACCAAGAAATCCCTGTAGGGACATAAAAATCCCTCTAGGGACATAGAAATCCCTCTAGGGACCTAGAAATCCCTCTGGGGACCTAGAAATCCCTCTAGGGACATAGAAATCCCTCTAGGGACCTAGAAATCCCTCTAGGGACCTAGAAATCCCTCTAGGGACCTAGAAATCCCTCTAGGGACCTAGAAATCCTTCTAGGGACCTAGAAATCCCTCTGGGGACCTAGAAATCCCTCTAGGGACATAGAAATCCCTCTAGGGACCTAGAAATCCCTCTAGGGACCTAGAAATCCTTCTAGGGACCTAGAAATCCCTCTGGGGACCTAGAAATCCCTCTAGGGACATAGAAATCCCTCTAGGGACCTAGAAATCCCTCTAGGGACCTAGAAATCCCTCTAGGGACCAAGAAATCCCTCTAGGGACCAAGAAATCCCTCTAGGGACAAGAAATCCCTCCTAAAACTCCAGATATCCCTCTCAAACCCAAGATAACGCTTTAGAAACCCTTGAAATCACTCTAAAAACCCATGATATCCCTCTCAAAACCCTGTAACACGCTCTAGAAATCTCTCTAGGGACATAGAAATCCCTCTAGGGACCTAGAAATCCCTGTAGGGACATAAAAATCCCTCTAGGGACATAGAAATCCCTCTAGGGACCTAGAAATCCCTCTAGGGACCTAGAAATCCCTCTGGGGACCTAGAAATCCCTCTAGGGACATAGAAATCCCTCTAGGGACCTAGAAATCCCTCTAGGGACCAAGAAATCCCTGTAGGGACATAAAAATCCCTCTAGGGACATAGAAATCCCTCTAGGACCTAGAAATCCCTGTAGGGACCTAGAAATCCTCAAGGGACCTAGAAATCCCTGTAGGGACATAAAATCCCTCTAGGACATAGAAATCCCTCTAGGGACCTAGAAATCCCTCTGGGGACCTAGAAATCCCTCTAGGGACATAGAAATCCCTCTAGGGACCTAGAAATCCCTCAAGGGACCTAGAAATCCCTGTAGGACATAAAAATCCCTCTAGGGACATAGAAATCCCTCTAGGGACCTAGAAATCCCTCTGGGGACCTAGAAATCCCTCTAGGGACATAGAAATCCCTCTAGGGACCTAGAAATCCCTCTAGGGACCTAGAAATCCCTCTGGGGACCTAGAAATCCCTCTAGGGACATAGAAATCCTCTAGGGACCTAGAAATCCCTCTAGGGACCTAGAAATCCCTCTGGGGACCTAGAAATCCCTCTAGGGACATAGAAATCCCTCTAGGGACCTAGAAATCCCTCAAGGGACCTAGAAATCCCTGTAGGGACATAAAAATCCCTCTAGGGACATAGAAATCCCTCTAGGGACCTAGAAATCCCTCTGGGGACCTAGAAATCCCTCTAGGGACATAGAAATCCCTCTATGGGACCTAGAAATCCCTCTAGGGACCTAGAAATCCCTCTAGGGACCTAGAAATCCCCTCTAGGGACCTAGAAATCCCTCTAGGGACCTAGAAATCCCTCTAGGGACCTAGAAATCCTCTAGGGACCTAGAAATCCCTCTAGGGACCTAGAAATCCCTCTAGGGACCTAGAAATCTCTCTAGGGACCTAGAAATCCCTCTAGGGACCTAGAAATCTTTCTAGGGACCTAGAAATCCCTCTGGGGACCTAGAAATCCCTCTAGGGACATAGAAATCCCTCTAGGGACCTAGAAATCCCCTCTAGGGACCTAGAAATCCCTCTAGGGACCAAGAAATCCCTCTAGGGACCAAGAAATCCCTCTAGGGACCAAGAAATCCCTCCCTAAAACTCCAGATATCCCTCTCAAAACCCAAGATAACGCTTTAGAAACCCTTGAAATCACTCTAAAAACCCATGATATCCCTCTCAAAACCCTGTAACACGCTCTAGAAATCTCTCTAGGGACATAGAAATCCCTCTAGGGACCTAGAAATCCTGTAGGGACATAAAAATCCCTCTAGGGACATAGAAATCCCTCTAGGGACCTGAAATCCCTCTGGGGACCTAGAAATCCCTCTAGGGACATAGAAATCCCTCTAGGGACCTAGAAATCCCTCTTAGGGACCAAGAAATCCCCTGTAGGGACATAAAAATCCCTCTAGGGACATAGAAATCCCTCTAGGGACCTAGAAATCCCTCTGGGGACCTAGAAATCCCTCTAGGGACATAGAAATCCCTCTAGGGACCTAGAAATCCCTCTAGGGACCTAGAAATCCCTCTAGGGACCTAGAAATCCCTCTAGGGACCTAGAAATCCTTCTAGGGACCTAGAAATCCCTCTGGGGACCTAGAAATCCCTCTAGGGACATAGAAATCCTCTAGGGACCTAGAAATCCCTCTAGGGACCTAGAAATCCCTCTAGGGACCAAGAAATCCCTCTAGGGACCAAGAAATCCCACTAGGGACCAAGAAATCCCTCCTAAAACTCCAGATATCCCTCTCAAAACCCAAGATAACGCTTTAGAAACCCTTGAAATCACTCTAAAAACCATGATATCCCTCTCAAAACCCTGTAACACGCTCTAGAATAGGGACATAGAAATCCCTCTAGGGACCTAGAAATCCCTCTAGGGACCTAGAAATCCCTCTAGGGACCTAGAAATCCCTCTAGGGACCTAGAAATCCCTCTAGGGACCTAGAAATCCCTCTAGGGACCTAGAAATCCCTCTGGGGACCTAGAAATCCCTCTGGGGACCTAGAAATCCCTAGAGGGACATAGAAATCCCTCTAGGGACCAAGAAATTCTCTAGGGACCTAGAAATCCCTCTAGGGACCAAGAAATCCCTCTAGGGACCTAGAAATCGCTCTAGGGACCTAGAAATCCCTCTAGGGACCTAGAAATCCCTCTGGGGACCTAGAAATCCCTCTGGGGACCTAGAAATCCCTCTAGGGACCAAGAAATCCCTCTAGGGACCAAGAAATCCCTCTAGGGACCAAGAAAACCCTCCTAAAACTCCAGATATCCCTCTCAAAACCCTGTAACACGCTCTAGAAATCTCTCTAGGGACATAGAAATCCCTCTAGGGACCTAGAAATCCCTGTAGGGACCTAGAAATCCCTCAAGGGACCTAGAAATCCCTGTAGGGACATAAAAATCCCTCTAGGGACATAGAAATCCCTCTAGGGACCTAGAAATCCCTCTGGGGACCTAGAAATCCCTCTAGGGACATAGAAATCCCTCTAGGGACATAGAAATCCCTCTAGGGACCTAGAAATCCCTCTGGGGACCTAGAAATCCCTCTAGGGACATAGAAATCCCTCTAGGGACCTAGAAATCCCTCTAGGGACCTAGAAATCCCTCTAGGGACCTAGAAATCCCTCTAGGGACCTAGAAATCCTTCTAGGGACCTAGAAATCCCTCTGGGGACCTAGAAATCCCTCTAGGGACATAGAAATCCCTCTAGGGACTTAGAAATCCCTCTAGGGACCTAGAAATCCCTCTAGGGACCAAGAATCCCTCTAGGGACCAAGAAATCCCTCTAGGGACCAAGAAATCCCTCCTAAAACTCCAGATATCCCTCTCAAAACCCAAGATAACGCTTTAGAAACCCTTGAAATCACTCTAAAAACCCATGATATCCCTCTCAAAACCCTGTAACACGCTCTAGAAATCTCTCTAGGGACATAGAAATCCCTCTAGGGACCTAGAAATCCCTCTAGGGACCTAGAAATCCCTCTAGGGACCTAGAAATCCCTCTAGGGACCTAGAAATCCCTCTAGGGACCTAGAAATCCCTCTAGGGACCTAGAAATCCCTCTGGGGACCTAGAAATCCTCTGGGGACCTAGAAATCCCCTAGAGGGACATAGAAATCCCTCTAGGGACCAAGAAATTCCTCTAGGGACCTAGGAAATCCCTCTAGGGACCAAGAAATCCCTCTAGGGACCTAGAAATCGCTCTAGGGACCTAGAAATCCCTCTAGGGACCTAGAAATCCCTCTGGGGACCTAGAAATCCCTCTGGGGACCTAGAAATCCCTCTAGGGACCAGAAATCCCTCTAGGGACCAAGAAATCCCTCTAGGGACCAAGAAAACCCTCCTAAAACTCCAGATATCCCTCTCAAAACCCTGTAACACGCTCTAGAAATCTCTCTAGGGACATAGAAATCCCTCTAGGGACCTAGAAATCCCTGTAGGGACCTAGAAATCCCTCAAGGGACCTAGAAATCCCTGTAGGGACATAAAAATCCCTCTAGGGACATAGAAATCCCTCTAGGGACCTAGAAATCCCTCTGGGGACCTAGAAATCCCTCTAGGGACATAGAAATCCCTCTAGGGACCTAGAAATCCCTCAAGGGACCTAGAAATCCCTGTAGGGACATAAAAATCCCTCTAGGGACATAGAAATCCCTCTAGGGACCTAGAAATCCCTCTGGGGACCTAGAAATCCCTCTAGGGACATAGAAATCCCTCTAGGGACATAGAAATCCCTCTAGGGACCTAGAAATCCCTGTAGGGACCTAGAAATCCCTCAAGGGACCTAGAAATCCCTGTAGGGACATAAAAAATCCCTCTAGGGACATAGAAATCCCTCTAGGGACCTAGAAATCCCTCTGGGGACCTAGAAATCCCTCTAGGGACATAGAAATCCCTCTAGGGACCTAGAAATCCCTCAAGGGACCTAGAAATCCCTGTAGGGACATAAAAATCCCTCTAGGGACATAGAAATCCCTCTAGGGACCTAGAAATCCCTCTGGGACCTAGAAATCCC